>JASUAD010000002.1:27728572-28276072 GCA_037013555.1 Sextonia rubra
AATTTTGTGCAGTTTTGGAGAGTTAATAGCAGTTGTGGGGAGTTGGATTTCGAAGAGGAGTGGAGGGAAACTGCCCAAAATCGTGGGAAACATCTTTCGAAGGTCCATGACCGTAAGCTGGGTCACGGAAGAGGCCCAATTTCGGGTTTTAACGTATGTGGCCCATTTTCATCTGTTTTGGGCTCAAACAAAGTCCGATTGCCACAAAACATGGAGGGATGCTTCTTGACACTATTTTATGCATGTCATAACAATTTCAGCCCGTTTTGACTTCAGGAAGTTGGTCAACTTTTTCATTAATTGGGCCCCGGTCACGAACAAGGCCCACTTTTGGAACATTGCATATGCGGTCTATTTTCCATTGTTTGAGGCCCGAATGATGTCCAATCATCATGAAACTTGGAGAGATGTTGATTGAAACTATTCTAAGTGTTTCAAAGAAGTTTCAGCTCTGTTTGACCACCTGAACTTGGTCAACTCTTTTTGTTTGTGGGCCCTGGTCACTCCCAAGGCCCATTCTTGAACTTTTGCATATGTGGCTTGTTTCCATCTGTTCAGGGCCCAAACGGTGTCCAATCACCACGAAACTTGGAGGAATGCTTTTTGACACTATTTTGAGTGTGTCACAGAAGTTTCAACTCTGTTTGACCACCTGAACTTGGTCAACTCTTTTTGTTTGTGGGCTCGGGTCACTCCCAAGGCCCATTCTTGAACTTTTGCATATGTGGTTTGTTTCTGCTTGTTCGGGGATCAAACGGTGTCCAATCGCAACGAAACTTGGAGGAATGCTTCTTGACACTATTTTGAGTGTGTCATAAAAGTTTCAGCTCTGTTTGACAGCTAAACTTGGTCAATTCCTTTTGTTTGTGGGCCCCGATCACTCCCAAGGCCCATTCTTAAACTTTTGCATATGTGGCTTGTTTCCACTTGTTCGGGGCCCAAACGGTGTCGAATCACCACAAAACTTGGAGGAATGCTTCTTGACACTATTTTGAGTATGTCACAGAAGTTTCAACTCTGTTTGAGCAACTGAACTTGGTCAACTCCTTTTGTTTGTAAGCTCCGATCACTCTCAAGGCCCATTCTTGAACTTTTGCATATATGGCTTGTTTCCGCTTGTTCGGGGCCCAAACGGTGTCCAATCACCACGAAACTTGCAGGAATGCTTCTTGACACTATTTTGAGTATTTCACAGAAGTTTCAACTCTGTTTGACCACCTGAACTTGGTCAACTCTACAGTTGACTTTTTTTATGACAGTGGGCCCTTGTTTCAGCTGTTTGAAGCCCAAATGACCTCAATTTGATTTGAAACTTGGAGGGACTGACGTCAAGAACATCTTAGAGTATTCATCCAAATTTCATATAGTTTGGATTTGAGGAAGTAGGATTTCGAACAGTGGCCTATTCATTGCATGCTTTAGGTCACTATTCACTCCGCATTGAGATAGTTAGCCTGTTTTCTATCCGAACAGCCTCCACTTGACTCGAAACTTTGGGAGAATAACTTGGGGCATTCTTTGAGCATTCATTCCAAATTTTATCTGCTTTGAATTTCTGGAAGTGAGATCTTAGCTGGTGACCCCCAAATTCGGGATTA
This sequence comes from Sextonia rubra, assembly GCA_037013555.1. Taxonomy (NCBI): domain Eukaryota; kingdom Viridiplantae; phylum Streptophyta; class Magnoliopsida; order Laurales; family Lauraceae; genus Sextonia; species Sextonia rubra. The sequence goes on from JASUAD010000002.1 coordinate 27,730,171, forward strand.
CTGTCCTCTAAGCTGACATGTAATGAAATTTAGACCAAACGGAGTCTTTTTTACTTGAAAATTTGCAAAGTATCTTCTGAGCATGACTGAAGCTTCATGCCCAAATTTCATCAATTTTGGACATCGGGAAGCAAGACTTTGGTTAGTGACCCCTGGCTTGGGGGGGACTGACCTCAGGCTAACATGCTTGTGGCTTTGAGTTCGATGATGTCTGTTCAACCCCAAATTTGAACTTCCTCTGAGAGTTCCAGCTACCTTGATCTTTACTGTGAGACTTCACCGGTTCTCACAGTGATTCCCCAGGCAAATAACCTCTGTAGCCTAAATTAAGTTGAGATGAGGTGTCTTCGCTGCAATATTTGGAATTTTAATAGGTCAACAGAGTCGACCCACCATGTTGTAACAATCCACTCCGCACCATCGATGTATTGTCCGCTTTGGACTTCCCAGGAGGTCACTCATCCTGAAATTGCTCTGACTCGAGCACGCTTAACTTTATAGTTTTATGGAAGTCCTCACGGTTTTGTCCCTAAAAGGCGCCTCGATAGTTTAGAACGGATTATTACTTATATTCTTTCATTCAATGTACTTTGGGACTGGATCGTTACAGGCCCACCAGCTTCTGCCGGATATGTCCCCATATCCACACATATCGGACCAAAGATGGCCTCATAAGCGATGTGGGACTTTGCTCCCGCCCCTAGCCAGGACGCGGACTCAAAAGGTCACCCAAGGGGCATCAAACCCCACTACTACTCAGAGGAGAGCCATACCCTGCTTTGATACCATCTGTAACAATCTGCTCCGCACCTTCGAGGTATTGTCCGCTTTGGACTTCCCAGGAGATCACCCATCCTGAAATTACTCTGACTCGAGCACGCTTAACTTTATAGTTTTTATGGAAGTCCTCACGGTTTTGTCCCTAAAAGGCGTCTCGATAGTTTAGAACGGATTATTACTTATATTCTTTCATTCAGATGTACTTTGAGACTAGGTCATTACACATGTATTGGATGGGACATCAATAATATTGGTTTCACATACAAGAGATAAATTTCTTTGCTTACCTCTTTTTTCAAACCAATTCTTCCTTTTGAGACAGTCCTTCTTGAAATGTCCTTTCTTATCACAAAAATGACATTTTTTTGGATCCTTTCTTTCCCTTACCTTTCGAATCTACCTTGGGCTTGTTGGCATTATTTTTTAAGTTTTTAGGACCTTTCCTGCCCTTAGCATGGGAGACAAAGTTTACCTGAAGTTGCCCCTCGGCTTTAAGCCTCCTCTCCTCTTGATCACATCTTGCGATCAACTCAGTTATGGCCCACCGACTAGAGCTCTGATTGTATGTTACTTTAAATGGGCCAAATGCAGGGGGAAGGGAGTCCAGAATGAATTGGATCAAATATCCATCGGAAATACTAATGTCTACATCCTTTTACTTGGATGCTAGGTTGGACATGAGTAAGATATATTCCCTAACTCTCTTTATCCCATCGTACTGCATGTTAGTTAATTTATTCATTAAGGTGGTACCTAATGCCTTGTCGGTCACTTCAAATTGTGACTTAATTTCTTCTAAGAGTTCTTTGGCATGTTTTCCTTGATCAAGCGATCCCCTAATACTCTTAGAAACTGAAGTCATAATAATCTTTCGGCATTTTTTATCACATCTGTGCCATTGATCATATTTGGCCTTTTCATATTCAAAGTTCTGTTCGATAGGCACCGGAGGCATGGGCTAATCTAAAGCCATTTCTAAGTCTAGAAAAGTTATGGTTAACGATAGCAAGTCTAACCAATCAGGATAGTTCGATCCGTCTAATGAAGGAATAGTTCCTAAGATGAGGGAAGATGTAACACTCCGACCCGATTTGATCCAGATTAGTGGGTAATTACATGTGATTTTGTTGTTAAGTGTGTTTTGATTTTGCTTTTCTTTAGTTTTGAGTCATGGATAGGTAGTTTGGGTTGAGTTTGACCTGGTTTAGGTAGTTCGAGCCTTTTTTCGTAATTTTGGCTTTTGTTTGACTTCGTCAGTTTTGCTTCATTTTAATGTCAACACGTGTATTTTGTTGAGCTTGTCGATCTTCGTAACTGTCTTGGATCCGAATGATTTCGTTTACTCTCGTTGGGTCTTCAGTTGACTCAAATTGGAAATTGTGTAATCTGTTTGGACTTGTTTGTAATTTGGATTCCTTTTACCTTATAAATATCTTACCTATCTCTCTCTCTCGATCGTCAGCTCTGTTTGTCTCTCTCCCTCGTTCAGCTCTCTTTCCTTCTCTGTTTCTGTTTCATGAGGAGGAGGGAGCAGAGTTGTCAATTTGTGTGTGTTCAGTGGATTGAGCCAAGCAACGACTGGAGCGTGTGATTTCACTGTGAGGCAAGTATAAGCACAAGTAGCATGAACACCGATTGGTATTGTTTTGATTGTTTGTATTCTTACTCTTTGTTGTATGCATCACTGTTAGACAGCCCTATTGAGTCAGTTTTGCTGTTATCTTTCTGTTTTCAGTCGAAGAGTTAGCCATTCTGTATGTCTGTAACTGTTTCAGGAAAATGACTCAGTGCACTCACGGCTAAATCGTGAAATGTGCTACGGCTGAACCGTGAAATATCTTACGGCTAAGCCGAGACCCAGCCATGACCTTAACCGTAGATCAATACAGGTTGACAATTGAAATAACTGAGAGTTGGCAAATTGCTACTCTTCTACGGCCCAGCCTGATCTAAGCCGTACATTGTGCTACGGCTGAGCCGTAAAATGTCTTACGGCTAAGCCGAGACCCAGCCGTGACCCTAACCGTAGATCACTACAGGGTGACAATTGAAATAATTGAGAGTTGGCAAATTGCTACTCTTCTACGGCCCAGCCTGATCTAAGCCGTACATTGTGCTACGGCTAAGCCGTGGACCAGGATACGGCTGCGCCGTAGAGTAAATTACGGTTGAACCGTAAGTGCGGACGAACAATTTGGGGAACCTCGGCTCCGCCGCAATGCAGATTACGGCGAAGCCGTAAGATGCCTGCGGCTAAGCCGTAAGGTCACCTACGGCTACACCGTATAATCCTAAGAACTGAATAAAAAGACTAGGCTTAAGAAAGAGACCATATATGACTTTCATGTTAGAATGTAGATAACCTGAACATACCCAATGGAATGTCCAAATGACATGAATGATCGTGAGGGCTGCGTTTCATTCATGCACGTTATCCAATTGTTTAGCACCTCCCTATGGGTGTTGATTTAAGAGACTTCGGTGCACATTCCAGATAGACTGTAACACTAGACAATTGTGCATCGGATAACTTAAAACTACATCAGCATGCACGGTTAGAAACACTGGATAAATAGGTTAGGATTGACTTGTAATTGACCTTGATTCGTGAAAGTAGTCCGATCTGTATAGCATATTGACTTCGGTTATGCCATCTTATGTGTTCTACGCTGGACCTCTCGATTCTATGGGAAATGCAGCAGCCCCAGAGTGAAGCCCGGGCAGGACCATTCTATTACTGTGTTTTTATCGTTGTTCCGGTGGAGTACTTGAGTCAGTGATTATTTGTTATTGGTACTCATTTGTCAGTACTTCTTTATATTGCTTATTCGCATTCAGTATCAGTATATGTGATGCACTTCCTATTGTTCGTTTATTGTGATATGTGCGATCTGTATGTGATATGTGAGATCTGTATGTGATATGATTGATTGAGGTGCATCATCCGATTTGATTGTGATTGTTACATGGCACTACTGAGCCTCAGCCTTAGGATGCCCGACGGGGTTGACTTTAGTTTAGTTTATGTGTTTGCCTCTGCAGAGTGTTCTGTCCTGGGACTCCGGACCCCGGGAAATAGAGACCCATGCGTACCCTGGTCCGGTCGCTGGTGTTCTCATTCCGACTGCTCTCGAAAGGGAGAATATGGCCAATGTAGTAGCCACTTTGACTGTTATCTATTTATGATTCTGATAGCATGCTTATTCATTTGCACAATCTGCTTATTATACGAACATGCTTACTATGGATCTTGCATTGTAACTTTTGCTCATTAATAGACACAATTCGTGTTATCTTCTTGTGGCTTATATTTTGCTAAGTCGTTGTACTTATGAGTTGTTATTGGTGTTGCAGGCTCAGATCCCTCTCCCGATCCTGCGTCGGTCGACCCGACTCCAGGAGAGGCTCGCGAGGCCCCATCCGGCCTAGAGGAGTGGACTTGATCCATTCTCTAGAGAGCGGTCTGCATCATTTTGTTATCCCATTTCATTTGAGTTTGGATCCATTTGGGGATTTTTTTTTCTTTGTATTTTGTACCGTGGGCTTGATTGATTTCTATATTGTGATTTTTGTGTAGAGCCCTCTATATGGTTATACGTTCTTGTATTTGTTCTTGTAATCAATCTAATGCTTTTGCAATCAATTATGGTTTTCTTCTTGTGGTATGCCTTGATACGTACAGCTTCCGCGTACACTTGTTTGCACGTGTGATTGATCCCTTATGTGTGTATGCTTGGACGGGGTCTACGTGTACATGCACGGGAGTACGTGTGTCATTGGTTAGGTTTTCTCTAAACCCGATTCTCTTGGCTCGGGTTGTGACATACGTATTGTATGGTATCAGAGCATTGTCTCTATCTTAGTTCTTAAGCATGTAGGCCTACAGGACGTGGTGAGATGATGTAGTCACTTCGTTGACTGTTGTGTTTGGTCCTTTTCTTAGGGGTCTGCGTGAGTTACCTAGTGTGATAGCAGATTGACTTTTGTGTTTTGCAGGCTATGGCATCCGGATCTGGTACACACAACAACAGTCAGGGAGATAATAAGAGTGGATCAGCCGCTCCACAGCAACCTGCGAATTTTAATGAGCGTTTCTTAACAATGCTGCAAGCGATCCATTCCTTGCAAGCACAGGTCGTTTCTCTGGTGGACCGACAGAGTCAAGCGTCAGTTCAGCCGCATGTAGAGCAGCAAGTAGTTTTCCAACCTAAGGAGAGTGATCCAAATGCGTTGTACGATAAATTCAGGAAACGTGGAGCCACAGAATTCTACGGCAATGAAGATGCGTTGAAGGCTGATCAGTGGCTAGAGCATACCGGAGATCTCTTCTCTACCATTATCTGTGATGACCGGCAGAAGGTTATGCTTACGGCATCGATGTTTCGAGAGGTGGCAAAGATCTGGTGGAAGAGTGTCAGTGAGGCCTATCTGACCATGCCTAGTGAAACGGTGCGGGAGACATTCCAAAAACAGTTAAGGAGGAAGTTCATCCCTGCTCATGTCCGGCTTGTGAAGGAGGTTGAGTTTTTGGCCTTACAGCAGCAGCTGCTGACCGTCTCAGAGTATATTCACCGATTCATCCAGTTGTCCCATTTTGCTGAGGACATGATCAATACTGAGGAGAAGAAGGTGAATCGTTTCATTACTGGTCTGCATCCTAGATACGCGAATTTCGTAACTGCCTTCCAGAGACCAGCTACTTTTGATGATGCGGTCGACAGAGCATATGCTGCTGAAACTAACCACCTAGCAGAGAGAGTTATGGATTTCAAGAGGAGTGCGCCGGTGGGGTCCAAGGGACAGATCCAGAAGAAATAGAAAGGGAAGCAAGGAACTTCGAGTTTCTCTGGGATCAGATGCGAGTTTTGCGGACTGGGACATCCGACGGATAAATGTTGGAAGAAGTCCGGAGCTTGTTTAAGTTGTGGATCCATGGAGCATAAGATAGCTCAGTGCCCCGAAAGCCAGGACCTTCCAGTCATCTAGGTCTATGGGGTCATCCAAGTCTATGAGTTCTGCAGTTTCGAATAGCCCCCAGCCGTCTCGCCAAAGCCAAAAGCCGTAGCGTCAGACTGCTCGCGTATACGCAACCTCCCATGATAATTCAGAAGATGCGAACGTGGTGGAAGGTAAAGTTCTTATTGCCCAAGCTGAAGCACATGCACTATTTGATTCGGGGTCTACGCGTTCGTTTGTTGCACCTCGTTTTGCTGAACAGTTACCGCAACCCCCTCAGCCGCTACCATACTTGTTGGTGGTGTCCACTCCTGTGGGCAAGAGAATGGAGTGTAGTGTGTACTACCCTCAGTGCGACGTGTTGATTGAAGGTCTCCAATTACCAGTTGATTTGATCTTGTTGTCTATGTTGGATTTTGATGTTATCCTTGGAATGGACTGGCTAGCGCGGTATCGTGCCTGTGTTAACTGTTACAACAGGACGATTTACTTCGATTTCGAGAAGGGGTTTCGATTCGAGGGCAATCAGGAGAAATGCCCGAGGCGTGTCATCTCCGCATTCAAGGCGGATCGTTTGATGCGAAGAGGGTGCGCAGGTTTTCTTGCTTTTGTCTCAGAGAGGAAGAAGGAGGTGAAGCAGTTAGGCAAGATTCTAGTAGTACGTGAGTTCCCGGATGTATTTCCGGAGGAAGTACCCGAGTTACCCCCTGTTAGAGACGTGGAGTTCGCGATTGATCTAGTGCCCAGTACAGCACCCATTAGTTTAGCTCCTTATCGTATGGCCCCCGCAGAACTACTCGAATTGAAGACGCAATTACAAGATCTTGTAGAGAAGGGTTTCATTCGGTCGAGTGTGTCACCGTGGGGAGCTCCAGTGCTGTTTGTGAAGAAGAAGGACGGTACATTGCGAATGTGCATTGATTACCGGCAGTTGAATAAAGTCACTATCAAGAATAAATATCCTCTGCCGCGTATTGATGAGTTATTTGATCAACTTCAAGGTGCCGCCTACTTTTCCAAGATTGATTTAAGATCGGAGTATCATCAACTTTGGGTGAAGGAAGAAGTTATTGCGAAGACTGCATTCAGGATGCGGTATGGACACTTTGAGTTCCTCGTAATGCCATTTGGATTAACCAATGCACCTGCTGCCTTTATGGCCTTGATGAACAGGATCTTTGCTCCTTTCCTGGATCGATTCGTGGTGGTCTTTATTGATGATATTCTGGTGTATTCGATGACCCCAGAAGAGCATGTGGAACATCTACGTCGAGCCTTGCAGCTGTTGAAAGAGCATCGCTTATATGCCAAATTGTCAAAGTGTGATTTTTGGCTCGAGCAGATAGCTTTTCTTGGTCATACCATTTCACGAGATGGGTTGGCAGTTGATCAGAAGAAAGTGGAGGTAGTGGTGAATTGGCCCAGCCCAAAGACTGTGACGGAGATACGGAGTTTTCTCGGACTGGCTGGATACTATGGTCGATTTATTCAAGATTTTGCCAAGATTTCGGCACCGTTGACTAGATTGACCAGGAAGAATGTTCATTTTCTTTGGACGGACGAATGTGAGCACCATTTCTGTATGTTGAAGGAGAAGCTTACTTCGGCCCCAGTCTTGACATTACCAGATGGGAGTGAAGGATTTATGATCTACTCCGATGCTTCTCGAGTCGGTTTGGGATGTGTTTTGATGCACATGGCAAAGTGATTGCCTATGGCTCGAGGCAACTCAGGGAGCATGAGAAGAATTATGCCACGCATGATTTGGAGTTAGCAACCATCGTTTTTACGTTGAAGATGTGGAGACATTATTTATATGGCATGAAATTTGAAGTACACTCAGACCATCACAGTTTACAGTATCTCTTCATGCAGTCTGAGTTAAATATGAGGCAGCGAAGGTGGCTTGAGTTGATTAAAGACTATGACTTCCCCATCAAATATCATCCAGGAAAAGGCAACGTTGTTGCAGATGCCTTGAGTAGGAAATCGGAGATTCTCCAGGCTTTGGATAGCCTTTACTTTATGCGACATGATCAGCCAGTGGAAGTGAGATTGGTGGAGAACTATTTGACACTTGCTAGTACAGTGAGTTTTCAGCCTGACATCATTCAGCGCATTAAAGACCAGCAGTTTGAGGATGCGATGTTGAGGCGAATTCAGGATACCATTGCGGAACGACCAGAATTTCGCTTGGAGGGTGATGTTTTGTATTTCAGGAGCAGGTTATATGTGCCAGCAGTAGATACTTTGAAGGAGAGCGTGATGACCGAAGCACACCATGCTCGTCATTCGATGCACCCTGGAAGTACGAAGATGTACCGAGCTCTCAAGGACAGATTCTGGTGGAATAATATGAAGAGGGAAATTGCTGGGTTTGTTGCCAGATGTCTGACCTACCAGAAGGTGAAAGCTGACCATCAGAGGCCTCCAGGTTCTTTACATCCTTTGCATATTCCCCAGTGAAAATGGGAGCACATTACGATGGACTTTGTTTCAGGCCTACCCCTGACGAGCAAGAAGAATAGTGCCATTTGGGTGATCGTGGACAGATTGACGAAGACAGCCCATTTTCTTCCATTCAAGAAAGGCATGACATTTTCCGAGATGGAGAAGAAGTTCGTTGATGAGATCATTAGACTACATGGTACGCCTGTATCGATTATATCTGATCAAGATAGCCACTTTGTTTCTTCGTTTTGGAGAACATTTCAGGAAGCCATGGGAACAAAGTTGAGTTTCAGTACGGCGTATCACCCGCAGACTGATGGACAGTCAAAACGAACTATTCAAACGCTCGAAGACATGTTACGGGCCAGTGTACTGAATTTTGAAAAAGAATGGGATCTGCATCTCTCGTTGTGCGAGTTCGCGTATAATAATAGCTTCCACAAGAGTATTGGTATGGCACCATATGAGGCTTTGTATAGACGTAAATGCAGAAGCCCTGTTTCTTGGGAAGAAGTTGGAATAACGAGTTTCCACGAACCGACGATCATTGCTGAGACGACAGAGAAAGTTCAGAAGGTCATTGACAATTTGAAGGGCTATGCAGATACGCGAAGAAGAACATTAGCATTTCAGGTTGGTGATTGGGTATTTTTAAAGGTCTCACCGATGAAATGTACGATACGATTCGGTTAAAAAGGCGAGTTAACGCCAAGATATGTTGGTCCATTTGAGATCAAGAGCAGAATTAGAGATTTGGCGTATAGATTGATCCTTCCAGTGGAGTTTTCTGGATTACATGACGCTTCCATGTGTCAATGCTTCGCATGTTTGAGACTCGACGCATGTGATTCGCTACGATGATATACAGATGCAACCGAATGCGTCATATGTTGAGCATCCGCTTCGTATTGTTGGGACCAGAGAATAGATTTTGCGCACGAGGACTATTCGATGGGTCAAGGTACTCTGGGAACATCATGGACCTGATGAAGCCACGTGGGAATTAGAGGATCAGATGGCGTGTCAGTATCCTTATTTTTTTGCTCAGGTATGTGTTCATTCCGAGGACGAAATGACTTCTAAGTGGGGGAAGATGTAACACTCCGACTCGATTTGATCCAGATTAGTGGGTAATTACGCGTGATTTTGTTGTTAAGTGTGTTTTGATTTTGCTTTTCTTTAGTTTTGAGTCAAGGATAGGTAGATTGGGTTTAGTTTGACCTGGTTTAGGTAGTTCGATCCTTTTTTCGTAATTTTGGCTTTTGTTTGACCTCGTCAGTTTTGCTTCATTTTGATGTCAACGCGTGTATTTCGTTGAGCGTGTCGATCTTCGTAACTATCTTGGATTTGAATGATTTCGTTTGCTCTTGTTGGATTGTCAGTTGACTCAAACTGGAAATTGTGTAATCTGTTTGGACTTGTTTGTAATTTGGATTCCTTTTACCTTATAAATATCTTACCTATCTCTCTCTCTCGATCGTCAGCTCTGTTTGTCTCTCTCCCTCGTTCAGCTCTCTTTCCTTCTCTGTTTCTGTTTCATGAGGAGGAGGGAGCAGAGTTGTCAATTTGTGTGTGTTCAGTGGATTGAGCCAAGCAACGACCGGAGCGTGTGATTTCACTGTGAGGCAAGTATAAGCACAAGTAGCATGAACACCGATTGGTATTGTTTTGATTGTTTGTATTCTTACTCTTTGTTGTATACATCACTGTTAGACAGCCCTATTGAGTCAGTTTTGCTGTTATCTTTCTGTTTTCAGTCGAGGAGTTAGCCATTCTGTATGTCTGTAACTGTTTCAGGAAAATGACTCAGTGCACTCACGGCTAAATCGTGAAATGTGCTACGGCTGAACCGTGAAATATCTTACGGCTAAGCCGAGACCCAGCCATGACCTTAACCGTAGATCAATACAGGTTGACAATTGAAATAACTGAGAGTTGGCAAATTGCTACTCTTCTACGGCCCAGCCTGATCTAAGCCGTACATTGTGCTACGGTTGAGCCGTGAAATGTCTTACGGTTAAGCCGAGACCCAGCCGTGACCCTAACCGTAGATCAATACAGGGTGACAATTGAAATAACTGAGAGTTGGCAAATTGCTACTCTTCTACGGCCCAGCCTGATCTAAGCCGTACATTGTGCTACGGCTAAGCCGTGGACCAGGATACGGCTGCGCCGTAGAGTAAATTACGGTTGAGCCGTAAGTGCGGATGAACAATTTGAGGAACCTCGGCTCTGCCGCAATGCAGATTACGGCTAAGCCGTAAGATGCCTGCGGCTAAGCCGTAAGGTCACCTACGGCTACACTGTATAATCCTAAGAACTGAATAAAAAAACTAGGCTTAAGAAAGAGACCGTATATGACTTTCATGTTAGAATGTAGATAACCTGAACATGCCCAATGGAATGTCCAAATGACATGAATGATCGTGAGGGCTGCATTTCATTCATGCACGTTATCCAATTGTTTAGCACCTCCCTATGGGTGTTGGTTTAAGAGACTTCGGTGCACATTCCAGATAAACTGTAACACTAGACAATTGTGTATCGGATAACTTAAAACTACATCAACATGCACGGTTAGAAACACTGGATAAATAGGTTAGGATTGGCTTGTAATTGACCTTGATTCGTGAAAGTAGTCCGATCTGTATAGCATATTGACTTCGGTTATGCCATCTTATGTGTTCTGTACTGGACCTCTCGATTCTGTGGGAAATGCAGCAGCCCTAGAGCGAAGCCCGGGCAGGACCATTCTATTACTGTGTTTTTATCGTTGCTCCGGTGGAGTACTTGAGTCAGTGATTATTTGTTATTGGTACTCATTTGTCAGTACTTCTTTATATTGCTTATTCGCATTCAGTATCAGTATATGTGATGCACTTCCTATTGTTCGTTTATTGTGATATGTGCGATCTGTATGTGATATGTGAGATCTGTATGTGATATGATTGATTGAGGTGCATCATCCGATTTGATTGTGATTGTTACATGGCACTACTAAGCCTTAGCCTTAGGATGCCCGACGGGGTTGACTTTGGTTTAGTTTATGTGTTTGCCTCTGCAGAGTGTTCTGTCCTGGGACTCCGGACCCCGGGAAATAGAGACCCATGCGTACCCTGGTCCGGTCGCTGGTGTTCTCATTCCGACTGCTCTCGAAAGGGAGAATATGGCCAATGTAGTAGCCACTTTGACTGTTATCTATTTATGATTCTGATAGCATGCTTATTCATTTGCACAATCTGCTTATTATACGAACATGCTTACTATGGATCTTGCATTGTAACTTTTGCTCATTAATAGACACAATTCGTGTTATCTTCTTGTGGCTTATATTTTGCTAAGTCATTGTACTTATGAGTTGTTATTGGTGTTGCAGGCTCAGATCCCTCTCCCGATCTTGCGTCGGTCGACCCGACTCCAGGAGAGGCTCGTGAGGCCCCCATCCGGCCTAGAGGAGTGGACTTGATTCATTCTCTAGAGAGCAGTCTGCATCATTTTGTTATCCCACTTGTTTGCACGTGTGATTGATCCCTTGTGTGTGTATGCTTGGACAGGGTCTAGGTGTACATGCACGGGAGTACGTGTGTCATTGGTTAGGTTTTCTCTAACCCCGATTCTCTGGGCTCTGGTTGTGACAGAAGAGACATAGATCTGGAGGAAGATGTTGTAAAAGAAGAGATAAACTATTATTCTCACAATTCTATAATGCTTTGAATTTAAAGGAAATCTTACAACAGAAATAATAGTTTTACATCGTTAGAAATAACCTTTGGGTCAAATATAACATGTTAAATTTATTATTCTCGTTAATTTGATAAAATCAAAATTTATTAAGTGAATAAGTGAGATCCCACCTTTGGGCATAGATCAGCACGAATTCACAAAACATCTTTAATGTGTTTTATCCCAATCTTCAAATAATCGAAAGATAAACTCCTTTGGGTTGATTATCTATCCTTGAAGTGAAGTTGCAATTTTAGTGTCATTTATGGTATCTTTAATTCAATAATTGAAACATGAGTTTCATCATAACTGGGCCACTTTGGTGACTACCTAGTTATCTCATAATTTCAAATTAAAACTTATGACATTAATTTTTAGTCTCCTATGATTAAACGATTCTGATGCTCTATTTCTACTTTAATTGAGCATTTATTATTTTAAATCTAAACATTTAGGGGAAACCTAACTTTAACAATTATTATATTATTATGAAAATGAGATTTCCTAAAATTAGTCGTCCAGATGAAAATTAATCGGACCATTGATATCTCATCACAACAATAATTTTCATTAATCAATCTATCATAAGTTTCAAATTGACCTAATCTATCTGTCGATTCATAATAATTTAATTATCAAGCATGCATGCATGTAACAAATATAACTCAAAAAATAACATTGATCATGTAAACGATAAGCGGAAACATGAATTTGAATGGGTTAAACATGCATGATGTCAACATTGAATCATTAGATTAGGAATTAAATTTAATAATATGATAGATCTCATCATAAGGGACACAACAAAAGAAACGGATTGAAAATCGATATCATATTTGTCCGAAATGATCAAAATACGATTTCGATCGTTCATTTTTCCTTGATCTGGCCTTGATCTGATCATATTTAAATTATGCAGTCCTATCAGAATGATTACTGCATTTAGATACATCAATTAGACAATTCTGATCGGAACGGATCACTTTCATAATGACCCAATTATTCAAAATACATAAATATAAAAAATTAATAATAATTTATTCAAACCAGACTAGGCCAGTGGGTCGGGTCTAACCCAGGTCAGTAATTGGACTGTTCAATCCAGTCAGTTCGGGTATAGGTAAAAGCCTAGTCCATTTTTATTTTATTTATTAACTGGATCGGGTTGAGTCAGTTAATCCAGTCTGCATATAAAATGGACTGGGTCAGGTCGGCTTTGATAACTTAGGTCAGGTCGGGTCTGCTAACCCGTTCTTTTCTTTTATTGAACTAGATCGGGTCGGGTCAGGCCAAGTCGAACTGACCTGACCTTATGGAAATGAATTGGGTCCAGTCGGGTCGGGTCGGGTCAGGTCAAACCGACCTGTCCTTATAAAAATGGACCGGGTCCAGTCGAGTTGGGTCGGGTTAGGTCGAACCGACCTGTCCTTATAAAAATGGATCAGGTCCAGCCAGGTCAGGTCGGGTCAGGTCGAACCGACCTAACCCGAACTTCATCTTCAACCTCTCGATAATAGGGGAACCAATTACCCCTTTCTCCGGCTCATTCCACCTCCAACACCGACAGCCCCGGCCGCAGTGGACTACCGACGCTTACATGGCGCCGGCCGCACCTATCACAGGCTGGAACCATTCCCGGCGAAGGTGGAATTTTTTTTTTTTCTGGTGTGGCTGGTAACGCCCTACTGCGCCGCAGCGCAGTGCCCACCGCAAAACTGGGCGCTGCGCTACAGTTCTACTTCACCAGAAACAAGCGACGGTCGACTTTTTTTTGTTTCTGCGCTGTTTCTGCCAAGAACTAGGCGCTGCGCAGAAACCATTCTGCACAGCGCCCGACTGCAACGCCTCGCACTGCAATGCCGGGGAAAAAGTGCAGCGGTGCTGCTTGCCGGAAAACAGCCGCTGCTCAAGCGACGGCCATTTTTTTTTATTTTAATTTCCGTAAACAGTGAACCCCTTTGGGTTTTGATACAAATCCAACCCTATCAATGGAAACCCATGGCTCTAGTACTAATTGTAAGCCAAAATGGCCCCTTAGGAGAAACTTTAACGGATTAGATTTGCATTCTGACGGAGTGATTTGTATTATGAAAGACAACTAATTTAGGGCATACCTGAATTGATGGCAAAACGCAGAGGAGATTCACAATTTTAACTCTTGTAATGCTGGCTGATTGATGGGTATGGGTATACCAATCAGTAATCTGTGTGTGAAGATGAGAGAGTTCCCAAGCTATTTATAGACTACGTTAACACTTTCCTCCCCATCAACGAAAAGCTTTTCATTATCGCACTCTAGGAACGTGGCTTTAATGGGAAGATGTTGTTATTGAACGAATGAAAATAAGTGGTGGTCACGTGGGGCCACCACCCATGATATCCAACACTCTCTTCTCCGGAAATGAGCACAGCGCAGAGAACTAAGAGGTCTCGTCTGCTTCAGCGCAGATAACCCAGTAGATCTACCCTTTTGCAAGCAAGAATCAGATGATGGGCCATGGGCTGCTCTGCCAAAGGGAAGAGTAGGTTTTTAACATTCAATAACAGAGGCCAAAATCTAGTACCTGCAAAAAAGACCCATCACAACCATCTAAGAAAATTAAATGATGTTGCTACAGTTCCTCCACCTCACGAATAAATGTCACTCTCAGGCTTTTCATGCAGCGGCATTCCCATAGCCATCTGCCGTCACATACCATCAAAAGCTTCTTTAGTACACAGTAATCGTGAAAAAACGAAGTGGCCAGGAAATGAAAATGCCTCTTTTCCTGATACAGAGAAATCAGTGAAAATGGCGTGGAAAGGAAACCAACTTCCATGGAAATGCCTCAAAAGTCTCTCTTATTCTCAAACAAAACCCAAAAACAAAAATCCATGGAATCTCAATCTCAATCAAAACCGTTGATTTGCTTCAAACTGACCATTAGTTGGACCTCCAACCATGATGACAGCAACGACTCTGTAGTCCGAAATCACCAGAAGAAGCTCAAAATTAGTCACTGCAAACCGCCGGTTTACAGATTCCCCGTCGCCGGTCATCAGAGCGCCTGTTGCCACGCCGAAGATCGCTGCTTCACCATTGCTGCCAAAGGAGAAAGGCGGCCTGGGGGTTTTCATCGACTAAGTTGCAAAAACAGGAAAAAGAGGGAAGAGGAAGAAGAGGAAATGACCAAGGGCGTTTAAGGTATTTTAGAAAAATTAGAACAAAAGCTTGCCATAAAACTCAGTTTCCTAATTTGAGATCTAAATGAAAAACTTAAGCCCAATTTAAAATGTAAAGTTTTTCTTTATCTTGATTTGAAATCTAAAATAAATTTGAGCCCTGGTTTGACGTAACATGTGCATTTCACACGATTGAGCTTATTTTCCTTTAAGCGCGATCAAAAGGGAGCCTCACTCTCTTTGTCTCTTAGATTCTTTTTTTTTATATAATGTTATAAATAATTTTTCCTCTTTCATATATAATTTTTTTAAAATATATATTTATCCCTCACTGCATAATAAGAGAATAATACATAGTAGTATTCTCCATACATGCGCTCGCACACACACATATATATATTTGTCTATCTATTTGAAAAATTTTAAAATAGGACTCAAGTTTCGCTAGATTTCTAAACTGGACAAAAAAATAAAAATAAAATAGAAACTTAAATTTCAAATCAAGGTTTAAAATTTTCATTTATATTTCAAATAAAGACAACAGGCGATAAATTGAATTTTTCAGTAAATTTTTCTTCTTTTTTTTTTTAAATACCCTTTGGCCATTCCTTTCCTCCTCCCAACCACCATGATCTCCGTTCTCCCGAGTCCATGTTGACAGTAGTGCAAGTCAGGGTTGGGTGAGTGCAAAGATGGGTGCAAAAGATGGATTGAGTTCAGGTCAGCATGATGGAGGAAACTGGGTGACTGGTTATGAATGATAAAGGAATAGAATCTTGATAGCTCACAGGTGGGAGGGATTTGGTTGAAAATGATGAATCGAGGCGAGGCGTCCCTCACGTAGTCAATGTATGATGAAATGAAGATCGAATTTGGAAGGAGACAAAGGAGTTGGATTTGTGAAAAAGAGAACACTAATTTAAATGGATTTTCTAATTTTCACAAAAAAAAATTGGGATGGATATGGTTGACTTGATCTGAGCTGGAGGTAAGAAGTGGGGCAGGGTGGGTCTTGGCGCAAACTTAGGTGCAAACGTAACTTCAATTCTTTGAGAACTCCAATTTTTGACCTTTTTCTCGGTAAAGCCTTTCGGTGATGGAGGCAACTGCCGAGTGGTGACAGGGTCGTGTATTTGAAGGTGGTAGTCTAGGATTGCTGCAGTGAAGAGGCAGGGTGTATGACGGTGTTGGTGAGCCTGGTTGGGTGACGTGGGTGAAGGAGAGATGGAAGGCAGAAGGAGTTGATGATGGGTGTCTGGGACGGAGATGGAGGTGGATGAAGGGAAGAGATCACAGGTGTTGGGAGTTGGGTTCAGGTGTGGGGAGATGGTGGCTGAGAAGATGACATGCTGTCAAGAAGGAAAGATGGAGGAGGAGAAAAAAAAATCACTAACCCATAATAAACGGAGTAGGGAAAGAATAAGGGGGATTCTGGCCTGGGTGGGTCAAACATGGTCCGAGTCAAATTTGACCTGGCTCGAGTGCAAGGCATTTTTGGTATTTTAAAAAAATAGAATAAAAACTTGCTGAAAAATTCAATTTCTTGTGGGTAGTCCGGATTTGAAATCTAAATGGAAATCTTAAGCCCCAATTTTAAATGCGAGGTTTTTTTTCGTCCTTTATTGAAATCTAGGCAAAACTTGAGTCTTATTTTAAAATTTTTCATATATATATATATGAAAATCTTCCCTCCCCACAACTATAGCGGATGAGAGTTTCCGCTAGACATGTCCAGCATTTTCTCACTTGGCCCGATAAAATTTTTGCAACCCATCCATTTTTTTTTCATATAGCGCCTTTCTTTTCATCTCTAAACATCAGAAGGGAAGATAGAAAAAAAAAAAAACCCTCAAACCTGACACGATTTGCAAATAACGCCCCCCCCCTGTCATCGAATTCCATTATCGAAAGATCTATCTCTCATCGAAAGATCTATCTTGTGCTTACTTCTCGCTGCAATCCCTCTCCTTTCATCCATATCCCTCTGGTTGCACAATCCATCTCTTGTTCGCCAAATTCCCTTGTTGCAACACTCAGCAACACCCAAGGCAAGAAGCCCAACAACAGAGACGACCTTTGCTTTGCTCTGCTTTCTCCCTTGCTATAACATTCAAAGAATCCCCTCCCCACATGAGCTCTGCTCCCTCTCTCTCTCTCCCTCTATATGACGCCAGCGAAACCCAAGGTAAGGAGCCGTTGAATTTAAATGGCTCGCTTCTTTTATTTATGTGTGCAGAATGATTGGTTTTGTGACCTTGAATGTGTAATTATCAGCTTGTTGGATTTTTGTTCCGGCCATCTGTGGCAGTACTGTCTACTATGCTGTTTTCCTTTCACCACTTGAAAATCTAAAATGTTCATTACAAGTGAACAACTTCTTTTCATGTCAGATCGATTCTTAATATACTAGAATTACTTATGTGGTTCTAAAGGAAGATTTGGGTTTTAGTGATAAAAGTATTGGAAATTTATACTAAAAGCATACTTTTATATATTTGTTTTTTACTGATTTATTTATTAATGAAGTTTTATCTTTTCATTTGAATGAGAATTTGTATGAGCAAATGGTTGCATTGTTATTTATTATGTATTTATGTATCTTTTATTCTATAAAGTAAATAAGTTGTTGTATAGAATTCAGCTTACACATGGAAGACTTGTTTGTCGGTTCTTGCAGAATATAAGTTGTTGTTCACAATGTAGATGGAGTTGGACATACCATCCTTACGATTGTAACATGATGTTTTAGCAAGCTTATCTTGGTTATTAGAAATAGTATAGTTTTGACTCGTTATGCTAGTACGCTTTATGTGTACTGAATACGACCGCTTTTGGGTTTATTATCTTTATACTGACTATATAAGACGATTAGCATCCAAATAATTCTTATGAGTGCTTATACTCTTAATCCTAATATAAATAATGGACACATACATTTAGTGTTTACCATTTTGATTTACAAAGGAGTGAAACCTTTTATAAGCCAATAATATCAGTAAATTGGATTACTACACTATGTGTATAGTAGATATTAGTTTATTAACGGAATTTACTTCCTGTAATAAAGATTGATGATATATCTTTCATAAAGCTTATAAGTTTTGATTATATCAAATCCTGTAGGAGAACTATGTATCCAACATATCAAATAAGTTAAAGTGTAAGATCTCAAGAAATTATAAAGATATCGATTAAATATAGATGTCAGTAATTGTTTAATTGATAGATATCTGAAATCTTAATATGGGGATATTAATAAGAATTTAATAACAAGAAACTTGAAATATTATTTTGAGAATAAAGACAGAAGTGTAATTATAATTCTTTAGTGGACTAAATTGTAATTTATGGAACTAGCATTTTAATTTAGCTCGAATTAGGGTTTCCTATTTCCATAAGAAACCTATTCCATATTTCCTTCTTAAGAGCTCTATGGTCGCCTATAAATATACGCTATTGCTCTATAGGAAACATAACAAGAGAAATCTCATTTTTTACAATAAAGAGAATTCGTAGAAGAGACCTACACTCCAATACGAGTTCACAATAGAAGGTCTTGAGATTTTCAAATTGTTGTAAGATCGAGATCAAATCAATGAGATCTCGTAGGTATGGTTCTTGATCATTATCATCATCTAAGTTATTTCGCAGTAATCTTGATGAAATTTCTAGGGATCCTGGTGACTGTCTCCCAATAGAAAGCAACATCTTGCCAGAATCAAATCTCTAGTCACATATCTCATTGGAAATTTTTATCAGCTGAATGTTGGGTTGTAGACGTCAAGATCTCATTCATGCCAAAAATCTACCTGTGACTCCTCAATCTCCTGGCATTGTTGTCATATTGCTATTTAATATCTCATTCATGCAGTTTTGTTTTTCTTTTTTTGTCACAATTTGGTTGTTGAATTGTTGTAGATCATCTGGAGTCAACATTGTATTTTCAATTCAATGGCTGCTAGAGAGTTTGGGCATTTTTTTTTTCTTTTTTCTTCTGATTGGCTTCTTTGAGGTGGGCTTGTTTCTGTATAACATTGTTAAGGTGATTGTGGACTTGTTTTGGCTACTTTTGATTTATGCTCCTCTAAATTCATTTGGAGTAGAATTTGGACTGATATTTGGAGTAGTATTCATTTAGAGAATTGATGTTTGGTTCTTGTATGTGGTCAAATTTGTCTTTTCCATTTCTTTTCAAAATTTGGAGTAGTATTCAGACGATTGTTTCCGTGGTAAATGTTTGGTACTGTGCTACACACAACTTATTGCTGCTTTTGAATTTATTACTTTGTCAAGAAAAATCAGGTGACCATACCCCAAAGTTGTTGTATGTAAACATCGGCTCTTATACTCAAATTGCTCTTGCTTTTATGCTCAAGGTTGAGTTGCTTTTATACTCTAGTTTCGAAGTAAGTTGATTTTAAATATTAATTTTCATTGAATTAAAATAAATTCCCCTTATGTAAGGTGTGGTTTCATTATTCAGTTCTAACATATGCTTTTCTTATCCTATATTTTGCAAGGATTGAAGCATGGACATGAAGCGGAGGTGTTCAAATTGAATGTAGTAGTTGGATTTTTTGAGTGCTATAGTGGAAAGTGGAGTTTGTATTTTGAATGTTGTAATTTGGATTGGAATGAAAGTGGTCTTTTGAATTTTGATTAATAGATTTTTTATGTTATTGAATTTTATAACTGTAATTGGAGCCAAACTGGAATATACAAGTGACGTTTTGTATCATTGTTGTGGAGAAACAAACTTTGCAATTTGATGCTACTATTATAGACAAAAGTGGATAACCAATTCTATAGCTTTAAAACCATTCAAGATAACAAACAAATTCTGAACCATCTTACACCATTCAAAACTCTTATAAGGAAGCACATAGAGCACATAAAATAAAATGAGCAAGACATTCACACCCATGGAATCATTCAGACCTTCATGGGTTCTTGTACAATTCATGCAACAAGGCTTCAGTTTCCTCATGCAACTACCCAAATTAAAAGCTAAACACCCTACATGTATGCATCAAGATTCACAAGAAGGTAGCCTTCAATTACTTTAAACATTGCCACCATACCTCCCATCATTTCTTTGGTTTCAACTTCTGTTTGTGGGGCTTTCTTCAATGTTCTCATAGTCTGCATTCAACTTGCATAAACTGCCGTGAAAACTATATATATATATATATATATGGGTTTAATCCTATAAAATCTGTTCTCACACACCTACCTGAGAACTTTTTACTTATAGATCCCATTTGGAGATAAGACAAGGGAGATGAAAAGATTTATATGGGACCACCTCAAATATCAAGTTTAGCCCCAATCACATGTTCCTAACCTTTTCATCCGTGACCCCACAAATTCAGTCCATTCGGATTGGTACACAGTCGATCCAACAGTCTGGTAAATTTGGATGTGACTGAAACTTAAGGCATATAACTATCAGGAGGGTTTCTATGTATTACAAGATTTGGATTGGGTAATAGATGGGCACCACCTAGAGTTCTCACAATAAAAAAAGTGACAACTAGTTCTTATAAGATTATTTTCCATATAAATATATATAAAGAAAGAATATTAGTATGCATCCATCTCTTACCATAGGATGAAGGATACTTCCATATTTGGATATATTAACTTGCAAAAGACAACAAGCATATTAAAAAAATGAATGATCAAGTATAAATAGGAAAAGCCATGTAACCATCCCTCACCCTATGGCAAGGGAAAGATGCTTACTAACATTCTATATATATATATGAACAATATTCAAATGCATACCCCTCACCATTATATATATATATATATATATAATCATAATCACTTAGCTTCATTCCATTAATATTGATCGCACAAACATGCTCATGAAAACGAGATAAGAACATATATCAGATCCTTCCCTTTTTTTTTTATGCTAGAGATATGACCATATATTGGATCTTTCTATTTTTAGGTACATAGAAGTAATCTCTCTCTCAATATCGAAATGGAAACTACTACATCACGTCTTAATGAATCATTGAGTTTGAATGAGTCGAGTTGAAGTCATGACTAAGCCATCCAAATTTTGGCAGGCTTGAGCAGTGGTAATTTGAGAGTGATTATTGCATTGAGTATTG
The DNA here is from genome assembly GCA_037013555.1 of Sextonia rubra. Taxonomy (NCBI): domain Eukaryota; kingdom Viridiplantae; phylum Streptophyta; class Magnoliopsida; order Laurales; family Lauraceae; genus Sextonia; species Sextonia rubra. The sequence goes on from JASUAD010000002.1 coordinate 27,751,368, forward strand.
TTGTCTTAGTCATGCAAAATGATTTAGTTGCGTCCATTCGGCAAACTCAAATCTTCAAGTTATGACCATGACCCGATGATGTTTCAGGACCACAAAATGCACTATCAGATTCACCACTACAACTTCTATGAACCAAATAATTTCACAAACCATGAAAACAGAATTTTCAATCGCTTGTGTTTTACACCCAAGAAGCGACTGAAAAGGTAAGGGTGGGATGTCAGGTGCACCACCATTTTAATACTTTGTGGCCAAAACTGAGTTATATTATTACTCACCTACATTTAGTATTATATCGACAAAATTTTTCAAAATCAACGCTCTACTTTTTCATCCATTTTTTTTTTTCTTTTGTGAAGAGCAAACATATGATCAATGCAATCTCTTCGTATAAATTTTTTCGGTTACTTAGAATTCTGATGGAATGCAATAACATTAAAAACTTTGATGCCCTAAAATTTAGTACAAGATTATTTGATCCCAGCTTTCTCCTGGTCCAGGGTCACACAAAGAATAATAGCTTTTCATGTCTAAATGAATTCTTAGATGCTGCCAAATGTTTATAATCACTTGATCGAGCTAATATCTGTAGCATCAAATCTGTCCATCCTGCTCCCTTAATTGTCTTACATTCAAGCAGGGTTCACTAGAAGGGGCATTTTTTAACAGACTATGCAACAATCATATTTTGGGATAAGCCTTTGATGATGTTGCATTTGAATGGGTTTTCAAAGTCAACTGTCTTTAAATGGGAGGAAAAGGTGGATAGAGACGAAAGAATACTTTTGTGACCACTACAAGCGGCAACTATTTTGGCTGTCTTTGCGAGCCCACGAAAGGCACTGAGACACTAAGTGGAGAACCGTGGCTGCATTCTTTTATGTGAGGAAGGCAAAAGTCCTGTCTTGTATCTGTGTTTTGATGTCTGGAAATAGATGCAGTTTTAATTTAAAAAGAAGTAGATGGTAAATATCTAAAAAATTACCATAAATAAGCCCGACAGTAATAAACATTTAATAGAAGATGGAAAATGAATTCCCTATCACCCAAGTAATTAAATATTTAGAAAAGTCAACGTCTCTTTTACATCTCCACTGCATATCCCCACCCCTTCCTGATATTCATCACCCATCTCCTCCCCTCTTTAGTAATCCTTTCATGGAGCTCATTTCACCACGAACTCCCATCTATGTATTCAGTATTTTATGTATATTTTATGCAAATAGATAGGACCTAAATGAAAATAAAATCATTCAAACATTTTAAGACACAACTTGGATTGATCCAAACCATGACCTGTTTATATGTTTGTTATTTGGTTTTGAATATCTCTGGTGCGGACTTGGACTGGACCCTTTGCTTACTTTGGCGTGTTTGTCTCAAAAAGTAAATTAGTATGGACGCACTTACCAAGCATGTAATAATCTTGTATGTTACATTTGATAAACTTCACCTTAACTTTTTGCTAAAAGCTAAACTTCACAGTTTATGAAAGAGGAGAGAATAATTCAAAATTCAAACCCAAGTTTACAGAGAATTTTGAATACCGGGTGCTGTAACAGTAAATGAAATGGTCATTTAATACTTGATTTACAGAGACACAGTTTGGATTTATCACAGGTCTTGGGTAGAAGTTTACTGTTTTAAGATTGACCCAAACTTGAGTTTTCAAATGAAATAGAGGTTAACATCTGTCAAAAACTTCCAGTGAATGGATGGGTCAACTCAAAATTTAGAAGATGTGTGTCCGAATTTGAATACTGTAACTGTCCATGAATTGATCCATAAACTCTTGACTCTAATTTTGAAGTGTATTTGAATTTTAGATATTGAAATTCTTTTTAAAAAGTGATTAAAAACTTAATACTATGGGGAAAATACTGTTGGGAGGATGTGGAATTCTTCTCTTATATGTGCCTCGCTTGGAAAAGTAAACACATACACACACACACAAGGACAACAAGAACACTACAAACCAATACAGTGATCCACACAACGTCACAACCATTATAACTAATATTTAGAATAGAGCAAATGAGTAAAGATTAAGATGATCACACAACAATTTACGTTGAAATTCATTAAGATAAAAGTTAAAAACCACGGGACCACCAAACAAGCAAAGGTTAAGGATTTTTATCGTGCAATAATAAGGGTTAAATATGTTTTCTTTCTAAGCGAAGCTAGGAATGAGGATGCAAGTGTAAGGATTTTAGTATATTGGCAAATTCATGAATTTGACAAAAATCAAGTTCTAATCAAAGTTATGTGTCTATTTAATTTTAAACTAGGAGTTTGAAGAGACAATAGAGTTCCAGAAGTGCTAAAACAAAGCAAAGTCCAAAAAAATCGAAACTAGGTTGCCCGATCGATCGAGCATAGGTTCAATCTATCAAATTCAAGCCAGTATCCAAATTCGATCGATCAGACCACTATCCGATCAATCAGACCTGCATGAAAATTTTCACTGACTAGCGATTTTGTAAGTCCAATTTTAGTGGTTCTTTCCTGATTTATGCTAATTCCATTCCTGTTTGAAATAGACTTATGAGGCATGAAATTGGGGCTATGAAAAGGGGTTTTCTTTTAACTCTAAAATAGAGATCTCATTATTCTAAGTGGAGAACGTATTTTGGAGATTATCTGCTCTTTAGTTTTCATTGGAGAGTTGAATGGCTGAAGTTTTGCTCTAAAGATTACTGTCTTCTACATCCTTTTGCAGAAGATCATCTTCTAAGCGTAGGAAATTGTTTTAAAGAGTCAAGTACAACATCTAAAAAGCGTTTAGGTGCTTAGATCTGTAACAGATAACGGCTAGGAGTCGTTGCAGCTGTGTGCTATGCAAGGAGAATCACCAGTCCTTAGGTTGCACGAGAACTAAATAAAGTTTGTGAGTATATCTTTTGTAACTGTGATATGATTTATTAGATTTTTTATCTTAGTTTTTTTTCCCATTTTGGGTTTCTACATAAAAATTGTGCCTATTTTTAGTATGTGTTTTTGTTTGATTTATTTTCGCTGTGTAGTTGATTGTTAGTACACATAATATTGAGATTGATTGTGTTAATCCATTATAGACAACCACCCAAGACCTTCAGCAAGAATTCACCTCAATACTCTCTTTATGAAAGGAAGTTAAAACAAAATATCTCACTTTCCTACTTGCTAAAAACCCTGAAATTAATCTAGGATTTTTTAGGGCTTCTCTCTAACTCTATTTACAACTTTATGGTCCCTTTACCTGAAAAAGAAAAAAAAAGTTATTTGAGGCAGTATAACTGAAGTTTGTCTACATTCACACATGTAAATCACACAGGTGCATTAATGTTTGAGTCACGCAAAGGAAAGTTTTTTCCCTTTTTTCTATACATGAAAGCTCAATAGCCAAATAATTAAATGGGCCACCTCAGGAAGATAAGCCTAGCTAGGAGCCCAACAAATACAGCAAAAGATTTGTAAGTTGTATCCAAGTTTTGATTTATGAATCAGTTAAATGTCATGTCATTGTAGCAGTTTGTGTTCAGAGAAAAGGTTGTTGATTGATCCCCAATTTGATATCATTTTAAGTTCCTGGGAGTGTACTTAATGGTGAAAACTGTAAAAGTCCTCTGCATAATATCCCTATGAAATTTCATTCTTCTTATCTATTCTAATGTGAATTGAAATTCCTAAAATGTTGCCAGGAAAGAAAAGAAAGTGTACAGACCTTAATGTGATACAACTATCAAAAAATTAGAAGAATTACAAATCCCAAACATTGATGCTATTTTTACGAGAAAAAAGAGAAAAACATTTATGCTATGATACATTAGGGTCATTGGTGAATTAAAACCAACAGCAATGGGGGAGTTTGATCAATATAAGATGGCTAGGATCATCCAATTTGAGCTGTTGTTATTGAGTAGTGTCCACTGACATGAGTCACATGACCGATCAGTCAAATGATGTGGGTCACTAAACCACGGCCTTTATCTCTACATCTGCATCATATAAGTCTCGTTGTTTGAAATGCATTTAGGATGTAGCATCACATGGAAATATGGGAAAGCTAATCACTTTATTATAACAGTTTAAACTAATCACAGTTTTCAGAGATTGTCCTCACAATCTGCTCACATCCCATTGATCACAATCTCATTAATATCCTAACATTTCTAAATCATCATCAAAATCTTGCCTTAATTATGTTAAGTCAGCTATATCAATCGCATCTTTCCATTCAAGTCTATCATGGGCTAAACCCTCAGAGAAGTTGCACAATTTATCTTATTACTTCCATTATTAGAGCTAAGACTCTGATGATGATCTCTGTACTGGAGGTAGAAGACATTTATTCTTCCCTGCATGTCCTGTGCCCAACGCTCTCTTTTTTATCCACATTCTATCAAACAGAATATTGTTTCAGTTCAGACTCTGAACCTTAAAAGCTTTTTTTTTTTCACTCAATACCCTACTTTAACTTGAAAAATAATTGAAAATTTCAAATACAAAGTGCAATCAATTTTTCTCAGTTTCCAAAGCAGGGAACTAACAATACTACTTAATTACAACAAGCTAAAAATCCTGCCCAGACAAGGCTTCAGATCTCCACTGCTTGGCCTCCTCAAACCCATTCTTGCAGTATTCATAATCTTCAATAGTCTGGTCAATTTCTTCTTGTGTGTTCATCACAAAGGGGCCATACTGAACCACAGGTTCACCTATTGGTTTGCCTCCGACAACGATGAATCGTAGAGAGCTAGAAGAGCTGTTCCACACTTGAAGACCATCACCAGAGCCTAGAAGAAGAAGGTGATGGGCCGTTGTGGGTGACGATTTTGAATTTCCAAAAATGCCTTCGCCTTCTAGGACATAGACAAATGAATTCCAAGTTGGAGGGATTGGCTGTTGGAGACGAGCTTTTGGCTTGAGTGTAAAGTCCAAGTACATTATTGGAGTTCTTGTGTATATTGGTGATTGAATTCCCATGGATTCGCCAGCTATAACTCTGACCTCAATTCCATCTTTTGAAACTTTTGCAACGTCTTTACCTTGTAGTTCTTGATACTTTGGCTCAATCCTACATTTCCATTGAGAAAGAAAATTAATCAAATCAATGTTTAAGATGGAACACTCCATGAAATTGTCATTTTAGTTGTAGAACAGGAAAGAGGTCTTTAGGTACAAGTTTGCTATGGTGAAATTGATTGAGAGGCACAAATTATGATCTGTAACAAATTTTCATTGAATACAAAGTCCATCAAATGATAACAACGATTGTTGATTCTAGCTTTGATAGAATAATGTGAATTTTGGATTACATAAGAGTGTATGGAGAATGCGTTAAGTAACCACATGCATATCAATGGGTTAAAATAATGATGATCATGCTTAAGAGATGTAAATCAAAATTGGTAATTTGGTTTAAGGATCAGCTAAATTTCAAGTCATTTCTTACATTTTGTGTTTAGAAGCGAGGTTGATCCACAACTGGAGACCCTTCTGAGTCCCTTGGCTAGCCGGCATTTCTGAATGTACTATCCCTTTCCCGGCAGTCATCCATTGCAAATCACCGGCTTTTATAGTACCCTTGTGCCCGGCAAAATCTTCATGGACGATAGCCCCCTAAAAATTCAAAAGAAAAATAAAATATTCAGTATTTAGAGATATTTCCATGTTGAATGCTTTGAGGTGGAAGTGAGGATGATTATGTCAGTCTGAAACTAACATCACCTTAATTAGATCTTTGATGGGATAATCAATGTAATATGTAGAGAGATGGTGTAACCCCTAAACCCTATATATCGGCTTTTATAGATAACTCCCTTCCCATCATAAAGTCTTAGTTGAATTAAGATTTAACTATCTTTTAGCATTGAAAATACTATTACCTTTACTCAAACACCGAAGTAATCTCCATCAAAGAGACTTACCAGCATTGGAGTCCTAAATGACAGTGGTCTCTTAAAGTGGGATACCTACATTGGCATGTGGTCATTGGGCTACACTTAATGCCCAATAATTCTAATAGATTAATGACAAAATAAATATTTATTAACGTAAAAAGACACTCAATCCATTAACTGATTGTATGTGTGCAAAAGATCTGTAATCACCAATACAAATGAGTGAAACTGCATACCTGCAGCATGTATGTCACAGTTTCAAAGCCTGAAATGAAACAGAGGAAAGAGAGACAGGAAAGATCAATATCCAACCCTTCAAATCCTTCTCAATCTAACCCTTTTCTCATTAAATTAAGTGGAACAAGGACATAAAAACTAGCAACCTCTGTGTGGGTGGTCAGGAAATCCAGCAGGAGCTGATACTGCAAGTCCAAAAGATGTAATTAATATATAGAATTTTCATGTCTAGTAGGACCAAATTCAAAAATGACAGATACCCACCTGAGAATTCATCCAAAGCAAGAAAAGGATCAAAGTACTTGAGCTCCAACCTGAAAAATTCAGCAGAACATCAACTTCTCCCTCATATCATATATTATTCAAATATTAGACTACTACCCTTTCTATTTGTAATAATAATAAGATTATTATTATTATTGTTATTATCATAATTCCGAGGCGTAGCTCAATTGATCTAGGACCACGGTTTGTTGTGGGGCCCAAGGGATTACTGTGGTCCAAAGGGCTATGATACGTTATTAAAAAAATAAATAAATAGGACTGCATCAGCTCATGCCTTATGTTAGAGGACCAACTTGAGCCCAAACCAGTTCAGGAATTTTAGGCCCAAGTCTAGCCTAAATTCCAAGAATCCCAACTCAAGCACACCTGAAGGTGGACCCAAGTTTTGATCTCTATCTAGGACCCATAGATGACCACCTGAACTCTTGGGCTTGCGTTGGGATCACCCCAAACATCCATACCCTCCTAAAGCGGCCTCCACTGCAAAAAATAACCATCCTGCAGTGCATGGGTGAGGATGACCCACGAAATTGAATGGCCGGATCCATATAGACTCGAGCGATAAGAGATAAGAGAGTATGCACCTGCCAATGCTTCTTCTAACTATGGCTCCGACTCCTTCATGCTGAGGGCTTGCCTGAATTTTCTTAACAACAGGCCGTGGGGTTTCAATACCGTTCGACATAGACATTTGGGTTGCTAAAGAAAACAAGAGGAGATTGGGATTTGGAAGAAAAACTGCTACAAAGTGTTTCTTTCGTTATGAGAAATGAATAAGGTGAGAATGAGATTCAATGGAAATATGGGCAGGTATTTATAGGAGAAGATGGAAGTTGGAGTTTATTCTCACAAGTCACTACACGTTTTAGGCAGAGGTGTTTTGGTACTTGAATGGAATTAATTTGTCCCAATGCATGTGAGACAGATAGAGAGTCAAAGGCTCTTGCCGTAGGGTCTCTTTATTCTGTTTTCAAGTTCCTTGAATTTAAATGAGGTCGTCATGCTGATGTTCTGCTGATGCATTTCGTTATGTCTTGCATTTCAACATAGTATTACACTACATGGACATCAATTGATGATGTGATTTCCCACTGATGTGATTTCTCAACCTCCACCCCACACCCCCCCCCACCCCCCCCCCCCCCCCCCGCGCGGATCCTGATCGCAACTGTTCAATTGAACTGCAGTACAGATGATTTGCAGAGACATTTATGAGTTAAATTTGGGTGAAGTTGGTGAGACCCAGATCAGGATCTGTGGTCTGGATTTGTCAAAGGCTTAGATTTTTAAGATTCTGCCACTTACGCACTTTGAACTCTGAACAGATCTAGATAGTGTTCAGCCTATGGTCCTTGGATTTGGATTGCAATATTCTCAAGCAATATCCAGAACTAGGGTCCAATCCGATTTGAATATGAATCTTATTATTATTTTTTTCTAGAAAAATCTTGGTATGCATGTATTCTAATTGAGATTTGGTGTGAAATTATATTTCATTGGCTGGATACAGATCTTTTTTTCAGACCTATATTCCATTTAGGATCCATTCAAATCAAACTAGAATCTCATCAAGGGTCTTATCAGTTTTCGCATTGGGCCAATCTACTTACTATAAATAACATCTTTTTTTTTTAATGACCTAGGGCATCCATTGCTAGCCTAGGTTTGTACCTTTTTGGCTTTCCACCCGAGAGTTATTCAATTCTAATGAGGGTAGGGTGTACATCCATAGCCATATACATAGTACTCAAATAACACAAGAGACGAGAGACAAACTTCAGACCTTGAAGAGGAAACCCAAAGTTCAAATCACTAAGCCACCACTATAGTGGGTTGTAAACAATCTTAACTATTTGCTTTGAAGATTGTTATTTGATAGATAGCATCTCTCTTTATGCATGGGGCCCAACATAAGAGGAAAGAGGAAATCGTTTTTGGGTGCTCTCTGTGTACTTAAGCTTTTTCCAATTCTAATTTAGAAATCTTTAATATCTGTGAAGTTTGAATAGGACTTTTCAGAAAGATACAGCTCATAGAATCAGACTCATTCCCTTCTTCTGCTGTTGGATCCTTTCCGTCTGATACACTCTCAGGCGATGTCAGCATGATACGAGCATATTCTTAAAACTCATTAATCTAGGTGATGTCAGCATGACGAGCATAATCTTAAAACTCATTAACTCATTTAAACTCATCCGAGTTGAGGCCAATTGACTCAAATTCAACAGTTTTATATCGCATCCCAAAACCTCAACTCATCAGAAATAAAATATTACCAACAGTTAAAAAAAAAAAAACAGACCCCTCATTTCATAACTGCTCTACAATAACTGCTTATTATGACTACATTAAACAATTTCATACTCAAAATTTGAAATTAGCACGGGCACGGCATGATTCCATGGAACTCAGCCCAATAGCTAAAACAAGGCTGAAACGGAATATTATTGCCTGAAGGCTTAAATAGATGGCTTTGCCCAGCTCAACAAATTCAAAAAGAGAGACGCCAATTTTCTTAAATTGGCCGAGCACAAGCCGGACTTTTGTTACTGTGAGCTGCATTTAGACTTGAGCTGAGCAACGTACCAAGACATCATACATCCATCTTTCCTACCAATCCGTTTCCATGACTTCCATTTGAAGTGCCATTCAACTTGTCAACATTTCATTCCAACCATCCCTCCACTCAGTATCAACATGATCAGGTTCTAGTGTAATTACATGTCCAACACTATATTTCTCTTCTCATGACTGTCATGTATATCCAGATTCATGCATGTAGTTTATAGATTTTGATGTTACCTCTTACCATCCTTCCCAAAAGACGCTCTCAAGTGACGTAAAGCATGTTAAGATCATCTGGACCCTCCCAAATTAGGCCTCATGTAGGCGTCATCGAAATTCCTCCAGTAGAAGTGAATTGTGTGCACGGGCCTCTCCAGTAGCAAGGATAGGCTCGTCTTTGCACGGTAGAGATTTGATGTTGCCGACTCTTCAAAGTTGAGCAGCGGAAGGGAAAGATCCTCCTTGGGGGAGCTCCATCCTGATTTATGTGCCTGGTGCGGTAGTAGATAGTTGATGAGGGGCTTTGTAAAGAAACCAAACACCTGAAAAGAATCTCTCAGAGACTGATGATACTTATGCTTGAAATGATTTGGTTAAAAAGAACACAAACATGTCACTAGAGCTTATCCACAATGAAATAAACATCATGAGTCTATTAAATGATGAGTGATGGCCCACTAGTGATTGATTGTCTAATGATTATCTGATGGATATATACAGCGCACTGCATGTATGAAGCAAATGTGCCCAGGTCCATAAATCTTGCGGCATGAAAAAAAAAAATGCCATCTTGCATATTCCTCTTATCTTGCAGCATGAAAAGGAAATGGTTTAGGGAATTATTGAAGTACCAGTGCAGTGAAGAGTACAACTATGACAGTACTTGTAATCATCGTGGCATGTACTACATTCCACGTAACACCTGAATAAGTGAACTGAACAGGCTAAAAAGTGAGATAATTATCTAAATATCTAAATTTAGTTAGTGAATAATATTCTACAGACTGAGATTAACGTCATCAGTCATTAAAAATGAACATGTATGCAATCATCTTAGAAACATTATGCACCTGATGGAAAGCAAGGGCGATAGAAACTGCTCCTCTCATCAGACCAGCCCACCAAATTATGACCTGCAAATTTGTAAATTAGTTCCGAAAAATTATAAGTGCATGAAATTGATGGAATAAGTAAACTTTAACACACTTGAATTTTATGGGGCAAAGAAAATAGATATGTGAAGCACATAAAATGTATAGGTAAAAAATAAAAAAAGGAGTGGTCCGCATGCAAGAATGAGTTGCTCCACCTAGAACCACCACTTAACTTTATTTTGGTTCAGGTCTTCCACAAAAAAGAAGCCACTTTTGGTTCTGGGCAGAAACAGGGAGATAATCACAAGCCCATCAGTGCAGTTTCCGTTATCCTGACCACTGCAAAGGCAGAGCCCCCACTGATTTGATTGTGGACCAACTCCATATAAGAGAAATTACCATTTTTTTTCTTGGCAATAGAGAGGGCCAATTCTTTGAGTTAAACCCAAACACACTATAAGTTCCTAGTTTACTTAGTTTAATTAAAATTGAGAAGAATAGGGTTTGAAATCTTGTGGACAATGACAAAGTCAAAGGGGAAAGAAGCAAATACTACCTGGTGTTTGAAAGTAATTGATTGCCCCTCGGCATTAACACTCATGCAATTGGATAGAGCAGAGACAGGGAATACGAAGGCAGCACGTCCAACTAATAGTAGTAAAAGTATTGTACAGGAGATGCCAATGGATGTCTTAAAACTGCAAAATTTGGACTCCCAATTCTCATGCTATTAGATGGAAACCATAATATCAACTAATACAAAAATTAACTGCATGAGTTAGAAGTGAACCTCTTTGCTTTTCTTTTCTTTTAAGAATTATGTTCAAGAATCTCATTAAATTTTCCTATCGATGAACATGAAGATAACAAAACTTCATCATCATTTACGCATTCTGATTATAATTTTCATTAAGGCCTGTAGTCCCATATTGTTTATATTGGCTACGAAGCCAATATCAAGTCACATCAATTCTGTTACACATGGAGAGCTCTTACTTATAATTTAACCAGTACATCATGGTATTAGCATTAGCCTTTTTTATTCTCTCAAACACTAATGCACCCACACACACAATAACCAAGTCCCGCACAAACACATCCAAGGATTGATCCCTAGTTGTTTCTGCATAGATAGCATAATAATTACCCATTTTACAAGATAATAGATGGGGACTATTGTTCTGAAGATCGTGTAGGGTATCACAGCAATGATGTCTGTAAGCATATCCACCAGTGTAAATAGGAACATGAGCATTGATTTATATGAATGATATTTTTAAATCATAATGTCGGAATATATTGATAGTACGTATAGATGATGCCCAGCTATGATAAGCCAAATTTTGATTTATGTCCATATCACTAACTAGTGTTTATTCCATCATACAAATCAGTGTTTCAAGCACCAAAGGTAAGGTTTCCATTACCACAAGGTGTCTTTATATTAAGACCAAAATCGTACATTGAGCTTGTACTCTTTTCAAGGTAGATAATCCACACCTTTCGATCTCTCAACTTCATTTCAAAAGACGTACTGTATAGAGTCTCTTAGTTTCTCTGCATCCAATGTATAATAGAAATTTTCATAATCTTCATTAATCATTGATGTTAACTTGTTAGTTGCATCTCCATGAAGAAGGCCTAAGGAGTTCATAAGATGAGAACTAACAAAAGTGGCTGGTGACGTGTAGAATAACTCAAAGGTTTTCCCAACTAATGATAATTTTAGAACCACAATCTTTGTCTGCCAACTCATGTCTAGTAGCTGGCGCTGAGGCCACCAGACACAATATTGATCAAATACAAAACCAGAAAAAGAAAAGACATGATTCACCTACTAAAATACAGTACCTTGTTTTAGTCATGTTCCATTTCTAAATGTCGAGGGCATCCATTCCCACATAAATAAAGAAGAACGTTTTTGCGATGAATGACATTGAGGCAAATACATGTCTGTGAAAGTATAATAAACAAAATGCAGTCAGCAGTTTTGTAGAACAGCTTACATATTAGTCTAAACAAGAAGTGAAACATATCTTGAGTTTTAATGATTTCCCATTTTTATCACAGTACTCGTATATCCCTAGCATACTTGTATTTGAAGGATGCAGTATCAGTGGTACATGATACTTCACTGATATATGTAGGTACAAGTCTAACTTCACCTATATATGTAGGTACAAGTCTAACATATCCCACTGCATTGAGTCCATTATTTTTAATAGTTCTTTAGTTTTTCCTACTTTTCAAGGTAAGATAGGTTAGAGAGGAATGCAAATAATGATAGTTTATTGAACTCAGAAATGTGCTAAAGTAGAAAATTAGTATTTTCTATACAACTCTTAGAAAATGAAATTTCATGTTATGATTATGATACTGTATAATCCATTTCTTACACATCCAAAAGTGTAGAGTCCTGTCCCCAACTCCTGTATCAGTGTCCATGGGAGAGCTGATAGATAATTAAGACATCAGACGCATAGAAGGGCTGTATTATCCTTGACCTTAGTTATTAGCTTATTTGTTCACTAACTACTCATTTAAGTAAATCAATTGACTATTTATACAATAACTAGTCAACTGGTGTCCTTACCACATAATTCTTAGCTAGTCTGAGTGAAACAATGTGCAAAGTGATTACCCATTTTTTATATCAATCCATATATGAATGTGATACCCACTTCCAAATTGAAACCAAACTCTTTGCCATCCCAGTCTAGAAAATTATTTAGGGTGTATTTAGATGTAAACCACGATAAATTGGCTGAATATTTGGCAGAACTGGTCGTTCTAACGATAGTGGCAGTGACATTGAAACTACGTGGCAAGACCAGAAACTACATTAAGTAGGATATTGTTTGTCTGCACCCAAAGGCTGAAAAATGGTGTTCCACTACCACTTCTTTACTATGCTACCAAATGCAGAGTCATCCACCATGATAAATTTCAAACTACTTGGGATTTTACATTCAAATCAGTTTTTTTATTGGTCTAACAAAATCTTTCATTAAAGAAGGTGAATACAAGAAAGAAAAGGAGGTACAAGAGCTATGAACCCCACTCACAAAAAACAATTACATGATGAAACCCTCTGAAGGAGACAACCTCTCAAGAACTTGCCGATCTAGAAACATGCTGAACTACAACATTGCTGCTGGAAGAAACAAAAAAAGTACTATAAAGGAAGTTCAAGCCAAAGGAAGATTTAAGAGATTATAAACTCTGGTTTAATTCATCACATTGAAAGAAAAAGCCCATTTTGCAATGCCACAAGCCAATAAATGTAAGCTAAGTCCTTGACTCAAAACATTCCTCCTAAAGTAACTAGATTGAAATATATAAGATATTAGTCAGTTACAACAGAACAATGTCCTTTACTTGCCTGGTTGCAATTCTCGAGTTCTCACTCACATTGTGCCATGCATAATGTGACATGACAATGCCGCAAAAGAAAACTGTAACAATCCCACTTAGGTTTAACAACTGCACAAACAAATATCATGTAAAATGTGCTCATATGCATTAGTTGTATGCGTGCATGTTAGAACAAATAAAGCATCAACCATGCACACACCTTCACAACATTTCAAAGCAAATATAGCATAGACACGTGAGAAATGTGTGGAGTTGTGTTATAGATATAAGATTGGTAAGAGATAAGCATTAGTTACCTTAAGAGATAGGGACTGGATTAATTTTGAATTGCTATCTGCTCTTTATAACATATAAAGAATTTTCTATAATAGAAGATATGGTGAATTTATGCAATGACGTTAGTTCTTTAAAATTTGTAAATATTTTGAATTATAAATGTGTATACTCAGCTTCACTTTGAAGTCAAGCTTAACTATACCTTGTGAGACATGAACAACATCCGTTCTCTTGCTATGCATGGTTGAGAGAGTTTTAGTGTTCATATATTGTGTTTTTCATTATATTTAATATTTTGTCCTTCTTTAATAAAAAGGGTGGCTCAATGCAAGAGGCTCCGCATAGTGGGGTTTAGAGAAGGCAAGGTATATGCAGTTTTACCTTCATTTTGAAGAGGCTATTTCCGTAACTTGAACCCGCATCCTCTAGGATGCTACCGGTAAGCCTTTACCGTTGGGCCAAGCCGCCCTTCTTTGCCCTTCTTTAATATGTTGTATAATTCTTGAAATAATTTAGGTAAGGTGATTTAAACTCATGTTATGAAATAGATGACATCCATGATAGTTTTGAATTATCCATTTGTCACTCGTGCATTAAAAATTCTTTAATTTGAACTCATCAATGAATTACAAGATGAACTGCTGCTTTCATGCCTGATTTTCCGGTCATATGTTCGCTGAGTCATACATCTGATCCTTGTATCTGCCTAAATAGGTCCCATCAAGGTGATTGGACTAAAGCATGAGATTCTAAACGGTTAAATATTTTTGCAGCATTGGATTTATAGTCAAGTGAACCCCACAGGAGGTGTCAAAACATAGGCCACCATTGGATTGATCACCTATAAACTGTCGGTTATCTCCCCCTACCATTACCTCTGATTCAGCTTCTGGTGTCAATAACTCAATCATGGCTTTAAAACAAGAGAAGACCCAACAGTGAATAAAGTGATACTCTGGTTTATGCTGCTGGGAGGGATGGGATCCAAAAGATTAAACTTACAAGAAGTGGGTTCCTCATAGTACATTTCAAAAGGCTACAAGGAACCTGACATATGTCAGATTACATTGATCATTTTCTCCACATAAAGTTACCAAACCATATTTTTGGACATTATATTTTTCGCCACATTAAATTCATCTATTAATGTGTGCATGTGACATGGAAATTTTTCCTCACCTCAGCCAGCATGTAGGATAAATATGCCATTAGAACCATCAATGCAATTTCACGCTCTGTTGAATGCCTGTCAACAAAATAACATCACTACTACTAGTCACACAATATTTATAGGAAGAAGAAAAGAAAAAATTAACTAACCTTTTTTCTTACACTAACATCATAAATAAACCACTTACCTACCAAAATATAGGGTTTTTGTTGCAAATGCAGTTAAGAGTCCAGCCTGAAAATTGAAAATGAATCAAATAAAATGTCGGAGAAAAAAATATGAAACTACTAAAACCAAAATACAAGGCCACAATCATCAGATAGCACAAGAAGCTCCTGAATATGGCATGTAAAAAGTAGCCATACTAAAACTTGCTTCATTTATCATTATTTCTTTGATGAGGAACTATTCAAGTTTTTTATTGAGTTATGCAACATTCAGTTGCTCAAGGGTCTTCTCATGGATAGGAGATGTAACAAAATTCAAAATGACTTCAATTGGCCAGACAGGACCGACCCTGTTCTTAATGTAGACCACTGATGTAGACCACTGCATCTCTCTCTCTCTTTCTCTCTCTAAACATGGTGCACACTACATTAAGCATATGACTCAATAGTGAGCTCCTCTGCAGCTAATTAAGCACCCCATCAGATAACAATACATCATGAAACATTTTTCGTAATACTCATCATCAGACCCTTATCCCATCATTATGGGTTTGTCTTAAAGAGTTAGCTCTAAAATTGCAAATAGGCCATAGCCAAAACGCTTGTCTATCTAGCTGTGATGTCTCTTTCTGTGCCTGTGTATGAGAGAGACTGAGAGCGAACAAGAGAATGCTTTCCCGCCTAAAAAGCAAACAATAGTATTCCATTGTGATCATAGCTTGAAACTGGCTAAATTGAATATAGACTCTGTGTTGACTCTGTCAGATTTCAATTCTAGTGATACATAGAAACATTGTCCAGCATTCAAGTTGGCCATTCCAGTATTCTGAATAAACTGAATCAGCTAGGGATCAAGTTGAGCCGGGTCTTTAAACAGTGACAGAAAGGAAATAATATTTAGGCCAAATATCAAAATGTTAACATTATAGACATAAGAGAAACATACAATGCATGGTCAGCCCATCTTTAACTAATCTATTTTGTTCTCTAGGCTTCTTTTCTTTCCCCCTTTTTTATTTCGGTTTCAGGAGAAGAGTTAGGATGATGTAGCAGGGAGATGCTGATGTAAGCACCTTGCAAATGAAAGTCAACAGAAAATATAACCAATAATTTGACTTTTAAGTGGAAAAAAGAGGGACAAAAAGCACCTGTATAGTGGAGGATATGTTCGAGTTAAAATTAAATATAGCCATTCATTTGCAGACAAATGAAAAGAATTCCACAGTGAAGACCTTTTCTTCTCATTGTAAATTTATAGTGGCCATTGTAGTAAAGAGTGATTGATCCACAGAAAGAATGGTTCCTCATATTTGTAATGCTTAACAAGGACAAGTTATACGTTATCAAACTATAAACTCCTCTAAATATGAATTCCAAGTTTAATTTCTTGTTATAAACATTTTTCATATAAAAGTGGTGGAGGAATCTTGGACTTACAGCAGCTCCAAGGACAGTGCTTGTTGAAAATAGGTAGAGGAAGTCTACTAATATATGAGCTGCTGTCCAACCGTTGAGGTGAGAAACGTCAAGCTTTTGGATTGCATTGAAGAGAACCACAGATGTTGCATCATTCACCACTCCTTCCCCGAAAACCAAACTGTATAGCAGGGGGGTCTCATCTTGATGAAGGACCTACAAGTAATTTATAATTTTAATATAAAATACACTACATAAGTGGAGCCTACGTATGAAGAAAACTATTATGGCTGGCCCATGTACTGAAAAGTCTCCCAAATGGGAGTCTTAATCCTTCAATTGGCAGTCCAACTGCAGTTAAGAAATGAATGACATTAGTTAAATAATGTCCTCATGATTTATTTATTTTTTTAAAAAGGGGAAGCATGGACAGGTAGAAAATTCCTGTGCATGGTCATTCCTGGAGGAATATATCATTTCTGTGTCTACAATTAACCACAGGCCCCACCTCTAAAACAAAGTAAGAACCTGCACAAACTGGTTTCTTACTGGCAACTAGCCTTGATGAAACAAATCCGTGTCCTAAAACACTTCAATGGGAATTAAAAACATGATCCAATCAACCTGTAGTGTGCAGACAGTATCTGTTGACGAGAAGATCGTTCCAAGTGCTGGATTAAACAAAAACATTAGTTACAAATTGTAAGTATTTTTATATTGGTAAATTCATGGGTCGGACAAAACTTGAGTCCATTAGTATTGTATTTTACATATCTTTGAGTATGGACAATAGTTTGAGTCGCCGGATGTACTGAAGTGAAGAAATAGAAGAAAAAGCGACAAATTAAAGTGGTTTTCTATGGACACCATAGATTAAAAAGGTCATATCTCATAAACCGAGCATCGGATGTGAGCATGCAACCTACCGTTGGAAAGCTCGTTTCGAGAGAATTTCGTAGAGCCCAAGATCGCCTCAATCGGAGCTGAAACGAGAAAGTTATGGCCTCCAGAAGTCTGCAGGAAAATACTAAAATTTTCACCAGGACAGAACCTTAATTCAACCAGTTGGGAAATTTATCAGACCAGTCGGGCAAGTGCAGAACGTGCGCCAACTTGCTATTTTTCAGCCCGAATTGAAAGGAAACTTACCTGTTTGATGCCAACTCCTTTCCTAATCGTATTATACTTATGAGGCACGAATTTGGAGATATAAAAGAAGGTTCTCTCTCAACCCTAAGGTGTGGAACACAGATCTCAATATTCTAAGAAGAAGATTGTTATTAGAGATCACCTTCTCTAGAATTCTTCCATTGGAGAGTTAAAGGGCTGAAGTTCTGCTCTAGAGATCATTGTCTTCTACTTCTCTGAGTGTAGAAGATTGCTTTGGAGAGTCAAGTACAACATCTCGAAGGCGTCTAGGTGTCTTAGATCTGTCACAGAGAACAGCAGGGGGTCATTGCAGCAGGAAGCTGTGCAAGGGAATCACAAGGTCCTTAGGTTGAGGAGCAACTGGATAAGGGTTGTGAGTATTCTCTTGTAACTGTAGTATGATTCATAGTGCTTAATTCTTGATAGTGGTTTTTTCCCGTTTGGGTTTTCACGTAAAATTTGCATCTTCTTGTGGTGTGTGCTTATGGTTTGATTTATTTTCGCTGTGTGGTTGATTATTTGCACCCATATAATTAAGATTGGCATTAATCCATTCTAGAGGATCTCTCCCCCCAAAAACTTTCAAGTGGTATCAGAGAGGGTTGCACTAATTTGTAGTGTTTGATTCTAAGAGATATCTAGAATGGTACTCAATCAAGAAAGCACATCCACTATGAAGCCTCCATTGTTTGATGGCTCAAATTATGCTTATTAGAAGCAAAGGATGATTGGGTTCCTCAAGTCCATTGATGATGATGTGTGGGATAGTGTTGAGGAAGGTCATTCAAAACCTACTATTACTGCTGATGGACAAACTGTGCTAAACCTAAAGCCCAATGGACTAAGAAAGAAAAGCATGCCTCCAATTGCAATAATAAGGCCATGAATGCTATTTATAATGGAGTGTCTGCTGTAACACCCCGACCCAGCTTGACCTCGTTTAGCGACTAATTAATGCTGCTTTAGTTGTAAATTGTGTTTTGCTTTTGTTTTGATTTCATTGCGGGTCATGGATAAATAGTTGGGTTGAGTTTAACCTGGATTAGGTAGACCAAGCTCTTTTTCGTAATTTTAGCTTTTTTCAGACATGGTCATTTTCGCATCATCTTGGTGTCAACACGTGTCTTTCGTTGAGCTCGTTCACTTTCGTAACTACGTCATTTGCAAAAGAGATCGTATGGCTCTGTTGGACTCGGATTTGACTCGAACTGTAATTTGGGTTATACATTGGACTTGTTTGCACTTTGGACTTTAAGTTTATCCAATATAAGAGCCATCACTGACTCAACTCTCTCACTCTCGTCTCTTCCCTCACGTTCGTTTCTCTCTCTCTCTCGATTTTCCTTTTTCTCTTCTCCTTGATTCAGTCAAACTAGAAGGAGATTGAAAGATCCACTTGTCTTCTCTCCTTCCTCCTGTGATTCATGGTTTGTATATGTGTATTGGTTCCTTCTCTCCTTTCTTTTTCTCAATTTCCATGACTGTGCTCATGACCTCCCTCTCTCTTTCTCATGCATGATAGCTGTGAGTGGTGTTTGGATGTGAATTGAGCCCCAAGGACAGCAATTGGTGTGTTGGAACTCCCTTAAGGCAAGTATAAGCATAATATGTATGAACCCATGTTGATAGATGCTCGATTTTGTTAAATTCGCATGAGTTGCATGGAAAACATGTTCACAGCCCAATTTGAGTTCATTCTCCCTTTCTCTGGTGAAAGTTTGCTTATTTGATGTCGTTACAGGTTTTCTGTATTTGATTCAGAAATTGGCCCAGCTTATGCACGGCTAAGCCGTGAAATGTGCTACGGCTAAGCCGTAAACTGCACTACGGCTAAGCCATGACTTAACCGTGAACCCAACCGTAGATCAATACAGGGTGACACCTGAAAATAACTGAAAGTATGCAAACCAACACTCTTCTACGGCCCAGCCACGGCTAAGCCGTGAAGCCTTCTACGGCTAAGCCGTAAGGTTCCTTCGGCTAAGCGATAGGGTTACCTACGGCTGATCTAGTTGACATGAACAGTAAGAAAGGTATGAAAAGAATGAGACCTATAGGACCTTTAAAGTAGAAGGTAGACAACTTCGACTTGCCCAACGGAACATGATAAAATGCGTGACTAATCTCGAAAGCTGCGAATCATTCATGTTCGTTATCCAGTTGTTAAGCACCTCCCCATAGGTATTGATTTAAGAGACTTCGGTGCACTATATGATACAAGGCAACATGAGATAACGGTGCAGCAGATAACTTAAAACTACATCATCAAGCACGGTTAGAAACACTGGATAATTAGAGTAGAATTGGCTAGTAAGTGAACTTGATTCGATATGCTATGATTTGCTTGCATGACATGTTGTATTTCGATCACTGATCTTCACTCTTTAGCAGGATCATTATATGTAACATCGAAAGTCGTACTATATGTCCACCTTGAGTATGCTTGTATGTATGTATGTTATCAAGTTTTCACGTATGAGACATGCTCTCGGATATGTACGCAGAATATGCTTGTCACGATCTACTCAGAGTTTTCATGATTGACTCTGTATCGTCAGGCACTACTTAGCCTCAGCCTTAGGATCCCGACTGGGTGAATTTGGTGTAGTTTTCATGGCCTTGCTGCAGTAAGGAAACATCTCGGGGAATCAGGACCCCAGGAACCCGAGACCCATTTGTACCCTGGCCCGGACAATGGTGTTGTCTGCACGGATATAAGATCCTTCTTTTGGGAGCATATGGCAATGTAGTCGCCAACTAGTTATGTACACAGCATATATACATTGATTCACATGGCATGTTTCTTTCTTACACGACAGCTTAGTATACGAATGTGACTTATTATGACTTTTATGATGTTATTTATTCTATTAGACACAGCACGTGTTAACTTGTTATGGCTTATACTTTGTTGAATCGTTGTATTCACGAGTTGTCTTTGGTGTTATAGGCTCAGATACCCAAGCCGACCCCTAGTCGGTCCGCCAGACTCCAAGTGAGGCCCCCGAGGTCCCATCAAGCCTAAAGGAGTGGATGCAGTCACTCCATCGAAGAGCGCCTGGACATTCATTGCATATGAGTTGTCATCATTTTGAGATTTGTCACGATTGGATCCTGTCATGATTTGTACATGTTTATTTTGTTTCATTTTGTAAAACCTTTATCGATATATGTCAGCTCTATTTTTGGATTCTCTTCTTGCATTGTTTAGTGTGATGTTTTGATATCTACAGTTTCCGCGTACATGTTTGGCACGAGTGAACCTTCCCTTGTGTGTGTACATTTAGACCAAGTCTACGTGTACAGGCACGGGAGTACGTGTGTCATCGGTTTGACTTTTGCTAACCCCCAAACTCCTGGGCTCGGGTTGTGACATCTACTGATGAGTTTCGTTGGATTTCTACTTGTAAAACTGCAAAAGAAGCATGAGATGTTTTGCAAAATGTTTATAAGGGTACTGATACTGTCAAGCAAGCAAAGTTGCAAAGGTTAAATCAAGCCTTTGAAACCATTGTAATGAAAGAAGAAGAAACCTTCAATTAGTTTTATGCTAAGCTGAATGATATTGTCAATTGTATTTTCAATTTGGGTGAAGTAATCCCTGAAAGTAAAATTATCAAGAAGATTCTAAGGTTTTTTTCCTTCAAAGTTTGATTCAAAGGTAGATGCTATTGAAGAGAATAAGAATTTAGATACCCTCACTGTGAATCAGTTGGTTGGAAATCTCCAAACTTTCGAAGAAAACCGTCTAAATAAAGGAAAATCAGCAAAGAATAAAGATTTGGCTTTTAAAGCTTTCAAAGAATCCGTGAAGCAATCTGCAAAGAAAATTGAAACTGATTCAGATTTTAATGATGATATAACTGAGTGAATGGTTCAATTTCAAAAACTTATGAAGGCTAAGAAAGCTAAATGGAAGGGATCGAAACCTGAAAAGAAAACATCATTAGCTAAGGTTAAGTGCTTTGATTGTCAAGGTCTTGGTCATTATGCCAGTGACTGTCCTAATAAGAAAAAAAATCCCAAGTACAAAGCTCTAAAAACTTGAGATAATGATTCTTCAGAGGAAGATAAAAACCCTGAACCTGATTTGAAGGATATTGTGAATGGCAAGTTTATGGCTTTTATGACTAGATCCACTGTGTCAGATGCCAGTTCTGCTGCAGATACTGCTGATATTGCACTTTCAGATGAAAAAGATGATTGGGAAGTAGAATATGGGATTTTACTGGACAAGTCTATGTAGATGAGCAAGTTATTTGAAAAAGATGCTCTTAAGTGGAAAGCAGAGATTTTGTCTCTTAAAAAAGAGTTAGATGATGTCAAATCACAGGTTCATTTGTTAGAAGGACAAAAGAATTACATAGCTGATAAACTGACTACTAAAGTCACAAGTATGGTTTACTAAAAGATGAGTTTAAGAAGGTTGCACAAGAGTTTGAAGCCTTGAAAACTGACTTCAAGACTGTTCAAGCTGAAAAAGAAGACCTTGCTGGGAAACTGAAGATTGCGTTATCTGAACTGGATTCTACAAAAGCATATCTGAATAAGCTGAATATTGGTTCAAAGATACTAGATGACATCTTATGTATTCAGAAGCTGCCTAATGACAAGCGCGGCCTTGGTTTCAATGATGGTGCGTCTACTTCAAAATCTAAAGGTAACTCTATTTTTGTTAGAAGCATTGCACACACTGCTCCACATGTTGCACATGTTCATAATGTAATGAGTAGTTCACAAAAGAAGAATGTGTCACGTCCTGCGAACATCCACTTGTCATCACTGTAGAGTTAAAAGATGCATTCATCCCCATTGCACGAAGCTGCATGTTTTGCCAAAGTATAAGTAATGGTGGAAACAATTGTCTGAGCCAAAGGTCAAGACAAGAGCTATTTGGGTTAGAAAATCTGATTTCCCTCCAGAAGTTGCTCACACTTTGCTGAAAGAACATACTACACAAGTGTGGGTGGCTACATGCAAAAACCCCTGATTAAGATGATCAAGCTCCCATCCCCAGTGCTGCTAGGACAATACAATTAAGGGGGAGTTGTAATCAAGGGGGAGCTACTACTGGTACTGGATCCAGGTTGACCACTTTGCTACATGATGATCATTTGCTTCGTCAATTATAGACAAAAAGGCAGAGATATTGCATTCAGGGGGAAAATGGAATTTTTGTGCATTCTGAAGATAAAAAGAGCTAAAGATGATTTTTTTTTGTACCCGATACAGAGCTGATGGTAAATTTTTTTTTATTTCAATTTACTCAATGTGGGCATGCAACCCACCGTTGGAAAGCTCGTTCCGAGAGAATTTCGTAGAGCCCAAGATTGCCTCAATCGAAGCTGAAACGAGAAAGTTATGGCCTCCAAAATTCTGCAGGAAAATGCTGAAATTTTTACCGGGACAGAACCTTAATCCGACCGGTCGGGAAATTTATCAGACTGGTCAGGCAAGTGCAGAACGTGTGCCGACTTGCGATTTTTCAGCCCGAATTGAAAGGAAACTTACTTGTTTGATGCCAACTCCTTTTCTAATCGTATTATACTTATGAGGCATGAATTTGGAGATATAAAAGAGGGTTCTCTCTCAACCCTAAGGTGTGGAACACAATCTCAATATTCTAAGAAGAAGATTGTTATGAGAGATCACCTTCTCTAGAGTTCTTCCATTGGAGAGTTAAAGGGCTGAAATTTTACTCTAGAGATCATTGTCTTCTACTTCTCTGAGTGTAGAAGATTGCTTTGGAGAGTCAAGTACAACATCTCGAAGGCGTTTAGGTGTCTTGGATCTATCACAAAGAACGGCAGGGGGTCGTTGCAGCAGGGAGCTATGCAAGGGAATCATAAGGTCCTTAGATTGAGGAGCAACTGAATAAGAGTTGTGAGTATTCTCTTGTAACTGTAGTATGATTCATAGTGCTTGATTCTTGATCGTGGTTTTTTCCCGTTTGGGTTTCCACGTAAAATCTGTGTCTTCTTGTGGTGTGTGCTTATGGTTTGATTTATTTTCACTGCGTGATTAATTGTTTGCACACATATAATTAAGATTGGCCTTAATCCATTCTAGAGGATCTCTCCCCCCAAAAACTTTCACAAATGACATGTTATCAAGTGAAATATCACAGAGGAAACAATCACTTGTGATGTAACATACTGACATCAATCAATCGAGATGAGAATCACACCAAAATAATCTTGTGGCTCAAGCCCAGTGAATCCGACCTTCGGAAATAGCCACCAACTACCTAAATGAATAAGATAGGGTCAGAACCTAAATGGGTACTATATAAAATTATATATAACTTACGCTGACTTTGAACTAGATGATGCTGCAAAACAACAACTTCGCATTAACCACTGTCATGGGTATTGTACAAAGATAAAATAACAAGTATAGGTAGGTGTGACACTAGTGATTCGATTGAAATGAATTGAGGAGGAAATGTTTAACATTTTTAGAAGTGGCTAGTGATATGATCTTTATTCAGATGCCCATTCACTCAAAAGCCATCGGCAGGATGGTTCAAATCACTGATCTGTAAAGAAAAGTTGGCCTCATCATGATTGTCCAAGCAACAAATCCTTAAGTGCAATGGGTTATATGTTGGCAAATGAGTGTAAAAGGAAACCATGCTTGCCCAAATCAATGATAGCCAAGGGACAACTCTTGCAACTATTCATTACAATTCTTTACATAGAAACTAATCAATTTAGATCTCACAAATATTACAACAAAATCATGCAAAAAAGGACAACCCTAGTCTACTTCTCTTTTTTAGGTTTTTAAGGGACTTGTACTCATCTACCTATGCACATGATACGACGAGGGACATCTATCGTCTAGTCTCACATTTTGATGACAAGTGACATGGAGAGTGTTCATCTGTGTAGTGTCAGAATAGAGAACAATCCTCTCCTCCTCTGTGATCCTTTTCTTCTTTGCAATGCCTACAACCACTGCAAATGCTTGGTGCCAATTTTTAGCACTTAAAGCATTAAGATAAACACTACCTTCATCAATTATTTATTTTCAATGAATATAAGATAAACTCAATATTACTGACTCAAGTTGCATATAAGCTATATCCAGTCTGTTCATAGGAGAACATTTTCTGGCATTTGATTCCAAATTAAGGATCCGGTGTTGTGCACGTATGTGCGTAAGCAACCAAGATCAATAATCAACTACACAAGAAGATAAGAGATTTACGTGGTTTGGCAAAGATGCCTACGTCCACGAGAAACCAATTTCCACTAGGTTCTCCTTTAATTTATGAAACAATAGCCTTGGAATCTCATCCTCTATCCAGGGTTATAAATTCCATCATATATATATAATCATCACTTCCTTATCCCCGAAGAACTCTATTCTTAGAAAAGAGGAAAGTCCTAATCCTATTAAGAAACTACTGTTTTAACAAACAGAAAATTCCTAATATAATTAGGAAAACCACCCAAGATACTGAACCCAATTAGTCTTGACTCACTTGGCCAACAGTCTCCCCCTCCAGACCATAGGGAAGACACTCTGAACTCCTTACTGGGAGTTCAGCCCTTTCAACTCCGAACATAGCTCTACATTTCCCTTAGACACAACCTTTGTCATCATGTCCGAGGGATTCTTATCCGAGTGAATTTTTTCCAGCTTCATGAAGTTCTTCTTGATTACCTCACGAATCCAATGGTACTTGATATCAACGTGCTTCATGTGACCATGATATGTAGCATTCTCACTAAAATCCATAGTACTTTGACTATCACAGTAAACTACATATTCTTATTGCTTCAAACATATTTCTTAAAGGAATTTCTTCAACCAAAGTATCTCTCTCACTGCTTCATTAGCAGCTATGTATTCCGCTTCAGTTGTAGTCTGTGCTGTACACTTCTGCAACTTCGATTGCAAGGAGATAGCTCCCCCTACAAAAGTGAACAAATAACCAAAAGTCGACAACCGACGATCAAGATTACCTACAAAATCAGTATCAGTATAATCTTCCACCACTGGTTTTGAGGCTCCGAAACACAAGCACACTTTCGAAGTACTTCTCAAAAACCTAAAGATCTACTTCACTACTTCCCAATGCTCTTTTCCAGGATTAGAGAGAAATCTACTCACTAAGTTCACAGCATGAGCAATGTCTGGCCGTGTACAAACCATGGCATACATAAGACTCCCCACAGCAGAGGAGTAAGGAACACATGCCATCCGTTCCTTTTCATCATCTGTAGCAGAACACAAGCACTTGCTTAGTTTAAACTGATTAGCTAGAGGTATACTAACTGGCTTAGCATTATTCATGTTGAACCGCTCGAGTACTTGTTCAACATATTTCTCCTATAACAACCACAGCTACTTGGAACTCCTGTCACGACATATTTGCATGCTCAATATCGTTCGTGCTGAACCCAAGTCTTTCATATTAAACGAATTTGACATCTCCTCTTTTAACTTGCCAATCAACTTACTATCATGTCCAACTATCAACATATCATCTACATATAAAAGAAGGATGATGAACCTGCTATAGATAAATCGACGAACATAGACACAACGATCTGCAGCTGTCCTCCGGTACTTATGACTCAACATGAATGAATCAAACTTCTTGTACCACTATTCGGTGCTTGCTTCAGCCCGTAAAGACTCTTCTTCAACTTGGGAACCATCTGATCTTTTCCTTCTTCCTCAAACCCCTCTGGTTGAGCCATGTAGATCTCTTCTTTCAAGTCACCATGAAAAAACATGGTCTTCACGTCCATCTGTTTAAGCTCAAGGTCCATTCTAGAGGCTAGACCCAAGATAGCTCTAACAGAAGTCATTTTCACAATAGGAGAGAAAACATCATTGAAGTCAATACATTTCGTCTGTGCGAAGCCTTTTACCACTAACCGTGCTTTGTGCTTCACTAGTTTTCCATTCTCATCCTTTTTCAGCTTGAACACCCATTTGTTTTTCAGAACATTCCTATGTTTAGGAAGTTGCACCAACTCGTATGTCTTGTTCTTCTTTAAAGAACTCATCTCATCCTGCATAGCCTTCATCCACTCATCTTTATCATTGTGAGTCATTGCTTCTCGGAATCTCTCTGGCTCCCCCTCATCAGTAAACAAAACATATTCGGGTGCAGGATACTTAGTTGATGGTTGACGCTCTCGTGTAAACCTCCTAACTTAAGGTTCCGTGGTTTCCAACCAAGGGGCCTACAGCTCCCCCTGCTCAACACCCTCATCATTTGCCAACCCCTGTGCCCCATCACGATCCGGATCATTTTGTCCCCCTTCTCTGCCTGTAGTCCACACTGGAAAAGGTGTCGGTGTGAGATTAACCACTCCATCAACGGTCTCAGAAGACTTATTAATCTTCTCAATATCTCCAAAGAACTGGTCTTCATGGAAAACCACATCTCTACTTCTAATAATTCTCCTCTTTTCTATATCCCATAACCTATAGCGAAACTCATCTCCACCACAGCTAAGAAAGATGCAACTCACTGCCTTATCGTCCAACTTAGAACGCTGCTCCTTTGGTACATGTGCAAACGCCTTACACCCAAACATCTTTAAGTGTGAATAAGAAGCATTTTTACCTATCCACCTTCTCTCTGGAAGATCATAATTCAAAGAAATTGAGAAAGCTCTGTTAATCAAATAACCGGTAGTCAAAACGACTTCACCCTAGAATGACTTAAGCAACCATGCTAATCTCAACATGCATCTCAGCTTCTCAAGAATAGTGCGGTTCATTCTCTCTACCACACCATTGTGCTGTGGAGTACCATGAACTGTCTTTTTAAGTTGAATGCCATGCTTCATACAATAGCTTCTAAACTGGTTGGATGTGTACTCACCCCATTATCTGTGCGGAGACACTTCAAAAGTTTCCCTATTTCTCTTTCAACCTTGATATGAAACTGTTGAAAAATCTCAAACACTTAATCCTTTGATTTCAACAGATAAACCCATACTTTGCTGGATGCATTATCGATGAACGTGACAAAGAACTTATTGCCACCCAATGATTCTACCTTCATGGGACCACATACATTAGAATATACCAAATCCAAGACATTTGATTTCAATTTTGATGTCGAAGAGAAAACAACCCTATGTTGTTTTCCATACAAATAATAATCACAAGGGTTAAGAGATATACCTTTGAAGTAAGGAATTAAATCCTTCTTTGCCAATATTTACAGGCCTTTCTCACTCATATGACCAAGCCTCTTATGCCACAGATTCAGAGAAGAACTGTCTTGAACTACATTCAACATACCTTTGCACAGCTTTACATGTATTTGATAAAGCGTATTACCCACTTTTCCTCTCTCAATAACAAGAGACCCTCTAGTGAGTTTTCATCTGCCATTTCAAAGTAATTCTCATAACCTACACGATCCAATGCAGTCCCGGAAATCAGATTCAGCCGTAGATCAAGAACATATAGCACATCTTTCAGCGTCATTGTGCAACCAATATCAGTTTTAATGCAGACTTCATCAATACAAACAATCTCTAAATGACTCGTGTTGCCCATCTTCACGGTACCAAAGTCACCTGCTTTGTACGTCGTGAACATCTCCCTGCAGAGAGTGGTATGGTAAGATGCTGTTGTGTCAACAACCCACTCAACCTTATCATCTGCAACACTTAAACGCTCATCATCATTGCCGGCGAGCACCACTACTTTCTCTTTGAAAGTAGCTGTAGTGTTATCACTGTCATTCTTCTTCTCATTATTGGATCATTTCTGTTCCTTCAAGGCAAAACAATTTTTCTTGATGTGGCCCATCTTGCCATAGAAAAAGCATTTCACAGAATTTTTCTTGGTCTATGATTCACCACTAAACTTGGCCTATGATTCACCTCTAGACTTGCCACGACGCCCATTTGGTCCTCTACTCTTACTCCTACCCCTGCTCTCAGTAACAAAGGCCTGTGCATTATCTGTCCCTGCAAATTTCCTTCTAGTTTCTTCATTATGTAGACTACTGGTAACCTGACTCATGGACAACACACCATCTAAAGTAGAACTTCTCACGGAAACAACTAATGTCTCCCATGTATCCGGCAAAGAACTCAGAAGCAACAAAGCTTGCATTTCATAATCAAAGACCATCTTCATTATGGCTAACTGATTTACCACACTTTTGGAATTGATTGATGTGATCTTCGATCTAACCACCATCCTTGAATTTCATGTTCACAAGTTTTATGATCAAAAAGGTTTTGTTCACTGTAGTCTTTTTATCATACATTGCTTCTAACTTTTTCTAAATGGTATTAGCATTGGTTTCATTAGACACGTGGTGAAATATAGTGTTATCAACCTACTGTCTGATGTGACCAATCGCTTTTCTATGCAACTTGTTCCATTTAACATCTTGCATATCTTTTGGTCGGGCACTATCCCCCTCAACGGGATCATGAAAGTCTTTATAATAAAGAATATCCTCCATCTTCGGTTTCCAGATCAACCAATTGAAATGGTTGAGCTTAACCATGGTAGTGTTGATAGTGTTGTTCTCCATCTTAATTATATTAAGCAACAAGAAAAAATAAACAACTAACACTAACCTCAACTCCTGCACCAAGCTGTAGATCTCATTAATACGAGCACGCTAGAAGAAACGGATCTAAAATTTGACCCCGGATGACTCCGATATTACAAAAACGGTTTTCTACGCTCCGATTTGGTCAAACTCCTTGTTAACCATCAAACAACCAACCTTCTTCCACAAATACGTGTATTTGCTCAAAACGAGTCCATAAGAGCAAATGGATCTCCGATCGGACGTCGGATAATTAAGATATCGTAGAAACAAAATTATGCCGTCATTCTGGTCAACTCTAGCCTTTGACCATTAGTCCGATAACATGCGCTGACGTCAACCTGGTGATGTCACTCTGTTGATGTCGTCAGTGGCTGACAGGCTGGACGGACTGCAAATGGGTTCAGGTCGACCCGACCTGACCTGACCTGCAACCTGTGCTTACCTGGGCTTATACTCCACGGGTTAAGTCGAAACAACCCAACCCAAAACCCGGAACTAACCTGGATCTCTCACCACGGGTTAGGTCGAAACGACCCGACTTAAAACCCGGATCCGACCTGGGATTTAAATCCCACAAAGGTCGTCTTCTTCATTGCGTTCCCTGTTCTGTAACAAGGAACCAAACGATAGTTTTCTTCGGCTCCAGCTTCACTGGTTCGGTGACCAGCGGCTAGCTCGCAGCTAGTCTGGCGACGGCGACCTTGTTGACAGCTGCGACCAGTGGCTGGCAATGACGACGACGACAGCAAACAACTGGCAATGCAGTTTTTTTTTTTTTCTGATCTTCTTCTCAAATCTGGCAAGGCAGTGTTCCAGCAAGGCAGTGAGCAACGATTTGCACAGAGATTCAACGATCAACCCGTGAATTAGAACCCAAATCCTCGTTCTTCTTCTCCAATGGCAACCCAATCAGAGATCACATGACTGATTTCTCTTCTTCTCTGTTTCGAAAAACAGAGATACCAAATCCTTCGAACTTCCATGCACAGCCTCAAGCCCTAGGAGATCCTAGCCAAGCTCTGATATCACTTGTTCTGCGCATGTGTGCGTAAGTAACCAAGATCAACAATTAACCACACAAGAAGACAAGAGATTTATATGGTTCGGCAAAAATGCCTACGTCTACGGGAAACCAATTTCCACTAAGTTCTCCTCCAATCTGTGAAACCACAGTTTTGGAATCTCAGCCTCTATCCGGGGGTTACAGATTACGTCATATATATATAATCATCACTTTCTTATCCCCTAAGAACTCTATTCTTAAAAAAAAGAAAAGTACTAAACATATTAAGAAACTACTGTTTTAACAAACAGTAAATTTCTAATATAATTAGGAAAACCACCCAAGATACTGAACCCAATTGGTCTGGACCCACTTGGCCAACATCTGGCACACTACATGACAATTGTTATAAGATAAGCTAGACTCTTGGTTTTGGACTTCTTTCTAAAACCTTTTGAAGTTTGAATTTGTTAAGCAAGTATTTATTTTTTGCATTGTCACTTGTGGAGACTTCTAAGCTTCCCATGTTTTTTGAATGTTGTTTAAGTGTATCATGATTTGATGTTGCTTAGGAAAATGTAAGGGAATTACAACAAAACAAAAAAAAAAAAAAAACAAAAACAAAAACTCAAGTTCAGCGACTGAAAACTTGAAGTCCCTTGGTTGTGTTATACTTATCTCCATTGGCCTCCATTTCTTAATGTTTTCATGATTAAGAGAACAGTTTCCTCTTTTGAAACTCCATCTTCTTCCTCATTTGTGTTTTATATCAATAAAGTCATCCAAGCTTTTCCTCTTTCTGTTCACCAGTTATACAAGTTTCATCCAGAATGTAGTTATGTCGGATGCAAAACAGGTTTGTACCTACAATTAAATTGGGCATTTATGGGAAGATGCATCAACAAGGACATATCACATATGGACAGGCTTGAATATACCTGCTGAAATGATGGCAGCTCAGATAAAAACTCCAACAACTCCGAAGAACATTATGGGTAGAAAGTTGTGAAAGAACTGCTTCTTCTTTACCTGGAACCTAAAGTGATAGTCAATATATAATACGATAAGCCTTACAACACTAATTAAATGAACGAGCTGCTATTGCCAATCGAACCAATATGCTACAAATTCCACTGGGAATTATGAGACCAATGGGTCGCCGGCCCACAGTTGAAAGATCCAAAACAATTGACATGATCTGTCCCACGATGGATTGATATTCCATGAACAAACAATTTCACTGGATTGAAGATCCAAGACATCCAGACTTTGGGTTTTTTGTTTTTTTTTTTTGGCTTCCTGCATCTGAATGTGAAAATTTTGGTCCATGGACCATCCAAATTAAGACTCATATAATTGATGGTGCTATTGATTATTCATCCGTGGCCTGTGGGCCCCACACTAAATAACACATGTGGTGCTGATCTATGTATGTTTCAATTTAGCACTAATTACGTTAGATGTAAGATTTAAATTACCCTGCATTGAAGATTATCGGTGGAAGCAGATATATGAAGAAAAGTTCCTCATTAAATCTTAATATGAGAGAGCTAGTGCCTTTGTTCCAAAGCAAGATCAGTGTCCCAGTAATCAATCCCTAACCAGAAAACAAATGAATGTATGGTTAATAAAGATTAAAAAAAGAAAAGAAAGTCATTTGCAATATTTTTAACAATAAAATATATGGCAGATCTGATGCATGGACGGCCCAGAGTCATGTGGATGGATCCTATAACATGATCCATTGATGATTGGCCACCATTTTTAAAGGGCTGCTTATTCACAATGACACCCACAATCTTAACCTTGGGATTAGGTGATGGAGATCTAGATCGATCAAAGATGGGGCGAAAGGGTTACGATCAATATGGCGACGATGGATTCGTTCACCCATCTGTTCTTCTCAACGAGATGGCCCACAACTAGGCAGATGCAGAGGACGGCTACGAAGTAGGATATGGAAACGACTTGTATGTGCTTTTCAGGTCCAGAAACAACGGTGTTAATGAGAGATAATGGGGAGAAGAACGTTAAAGCAGCTCGACCCATATCCACATTCCCTTATAAATCAACACAAAAGCGTCTAAAACAATGGATGAGAGAGAGAGAGAGAGAGAGAGAGAGAGAGAGAGAGAGAGAGAGAGGGTGTCTTATTTTTGGAAGAGTAGAGAATATCGAGATTTTGTAAGACTAGTGTAAGGTGACATGATGCAAGGACTGCATGCAACGTGTATCAAGTCCAATGTTCATGTGGGGACATGCGTGATGTGCATGCGTGATGTGCATGCATGAGAGGGTGCCGATCCCCTACCGCTCGTTTGTGATTTTCAAGTACAAGCGTGTCAGCTTGAGGAATCTACTGACCATGGTGTACTTTAAAATATATATGGCAGATGACGGACAAAGTAATTATCTATTTTATATTTTTAGATGGACTCCATGTTTTGTAAATAGCTATGTCCCAAATAATTATTGTCTCTGATATATATAGATCAAACGGACTCAAATTGACTTTCACTTATCAGATTTTTGGAAACTAGACTTCAATATTTATTATTTTTGGAAGTGTAGTAGATTTCTTGCTGTCAACTAAGAGGGGGCCTCTTGCCCCTCTTCTCTCTTAGTGACATTATATCAAAAAAAAACGAAAACAAGAAACAAAATTAGGGTCAAACGGCATGAATGTGGGTCAAACATTCATGGAGTTCGGAACTTCGGATCCCTTGCATGATCTCCACACGCTTCTAAGAGTAGGACTGAAATATGCAATGAGGCCTACCTAATGAAAATCCACTTAAAATGAATGGCCACCTAAAGCAACACATGTATGGGATGTCCTAAAATGGATATGGACACATACGGCGGTCAAAATTTCTGACAAGGCAACCCTGGTTTGCAGGATCTACTGATTCCATTTATATATTATTAAAGTCGTGTTTTGCACTAGAGCCATGATGAATTAAAGTTCGTATCCTATAAATACTGAGATTCATAACGGCAAATTCTCATGTTTTTATTCTGGGAAATAGGGTTGACAAAACAAAAATACTGAGACTACAATGAAATAAGGACGTCTTCACTAAAATCAAAAAATGAAGATAAAGATTCAAAAAAAGAAACTTGTTCTCTTCATCTAAAACAACAAAGAAAAAACAACTAATGGATAAACTAGATATGGGACCTTAAGTTTTATCTCATTGAAGCACAATATAAAGAGATAAAGACTCTATTTATAGACTCAAATTCTAATTCGGGATTAGACTGCTCATAATCCCTTATACTTCTCTAGGCAATAATTATAATAATAAAGATATATGAGAAATCTGACAAGACACATAGAAACAACAAAAAACTTATAGGGAAACTCAAAAGACAATACAAGTTACAATAGAGCAATGAACCATATTAAATATTGGCAGCCCAAAAGACTTATCATAAAATCTGGCTTAATTTTAACAGACCCCCTTAAGCTAGATTTCTCTTACTCTAAGCAAGGTCTTCATCTTGATAAACAAATCCCTCTTCAAAGGCTTGGTGAACATGTCCACCACTAGGTCTTGAGATTTACAAAACTTGACTTCAACTTCTTCATCCTTTATTAATTCTCAAATGAAGTAGTACTTGATCTTTATATGCTTGCTTTTACGATGAAACATAGGATTCTTGGACAAAGATATGGCAGATTTGTTGTAACAAAATAGTTTTATAAATCCTCCTTGTTCATGATTTAGTTCCTCCAAAATCCACCTTAACCACCAAACTTAACAACTTGTGGCAGCAATAGTAATATATTCCACTTCAGCTATAAAGAGAGCTACAACAGATTGTTTCTTTGAAAACCATGAAACTCCACTAGAACCAATTTTGAAGACCATGAAACTCCACTAGAACCAATTTTGAAAACGTACCCTGAAAAACTCTTGCAATCATCGAAACTTCCAACCCAATCACTATCACAAAAACCAACTAAACTTAGATTTGTGGCTTTGTAATAGTGAAGACCATGATTTTGGATTCCTTTCACATATCTTAAAACTCTTTTTCCGGCTTCCCAATAAGCATCTCCTGGGGATTCCATGAACCGACTAAGCATGCTTACCGAATATGTGAAATCCGGTCTTGTTGTTGTTAGGTATATCAAACCACCAACAGGACTTCGATAAAGAGTTGGATCCACCACCTTCTTTCCATCATATTTTCTTAATTTCAAACCAACTTCCATAAGAGTACCAATTGGTTTTGCATCTTTCATCCTAAACTTTTCCAACAATTCTTTTGCATATTTCTTTTGAGAAATAAAAATTTCGTCTTCATTTTGATTTACTTCAATTCTAAGAAAGAAATGAAAGAAACCCTTATCAGTCATTTCAAATTCATGCATCATGGCCATTTTGAAATTTTCGAACATTTTAATACTACTTCCAGTAAAAATCAAATCATCCACATATAAGCAAGCAATGAGAATCTCACATTGAGGACTTTTCTTAACATATAGAGTGTGCTCATGAGATGACTTGTGAAAACTGCTTTCTTCAAAATATGCATCAATCTTTTTGCACCCTTGGTATTCGCTTTAAACCATACAAGGCCTTTTTCAATTTACATACCTTTAAACTGTACAAGGCCTTTTTCAATTTACAAACTTTCATCTCTTCATGCTTCTTCACATAGCCAGGAGGTTAATCAATATAGACCTCTTCTTCGAAGGTACCATTTAAGAATGCTAACTTCACATCCATTTGGAACACTTTCGATTGATTTGAGCTGCAAGAGCCAACATCAAACGAATGGTGTCTAAACATGCAACAGGGGCAAAAACTTCATCATAGTTAACTCCTTGCTTTTGCTTATAGTCCTTAGCTACTAAGCGAACTTTGCATTTTTCAACTTTGCCTCTTGCATTTAACCTAGTTTTGTACACCCACTTTACTCCAATTGTCTCCTTGCCTTTTGGAAGTTTCACCAGCTCTCATGTGTCATTTCTTTCCATGGACTCAATCTCTTGATCCATAGCTTTAATCCACCTTTAATCTTTAGAGGCATCTTCAAAAATAATGAGATCGGCATCTACAAATAAAGCAAAATTCATCCCACCGTTAATAATCATAACATAATCACTAGATGGATACCTTTTGGATAGTTGATGTAGCCGACTAGATCTCCTTGATGTAGATGTTTCTTCATGATCATTATTTTGATCCAAACTCTCCCTTGATGAAGATGATAACGATGACAGAGAGCCTAGAACTTCACCATTTTGTTCTTCTAATTCTTCATCAAGCAAAATAGAACTTAGCTTCTTCTCATTTTCATTCCACTCCCATGACTCTTTTTCATTAAATTTCACATCTCAACTAACAATAATTTTGTTAGTCAATGAATTAAACAACTTGTATGCCTTGAATTTTTCACTATAGCCAATAAAGATGCATTTTTCCAATTTGTCATCCAATTTTCTTCTTTTTCTATCCGGTACATGTGAATATACAATACTACCAAATATTCTCAAATGGCTAATACAAGGTTTATGACCACTTCAAGCTTCTTGAGGGGTCATATCTTGAATGATTTTTTATAAGACACAATTGAGAAGATAGACTACACAAGCTACTACTTCAGCCCAAAATGAATTAGGCATCCTTTTGGCTTTCAACATACTTCTTGTCAAATCCATAATTATTATATTTTTCCTTTCCGCAACCCCATCTTGTTGGGGTGTATAACGAGTGATAAGTTGATGCCTAATTCCATTTTCTTTCAAGAATTCTTCAAACTCATTTAATACATTGTAACGACCCGAGTAGCCCACTGGCCCAGTAACTTGGTAAGCATGTTACGTGGTCCAAAATGCTTAAGCCCAAGTTATTAGTAGTAACTTACATAGTTCATTATATATCAGACTCATATTTCATTCATAAGCGATATGGGATAGCAATGTGGGACAGGGATAGCGAAAGTTTTTGCCTTATTTTAAAAAAATAACACATATTTTAAAACTTTTCAAATTAGTCCCTATGTTTTTGAGCAAGTTTTCAATTAGGAGATTGATCATTTAAATGAATTTTTTGCAACTTTTTCCTTCAATTCTTTTAAAGTACCCAAATTATCCTCCATTAAATCCATGACTAGCACAATAACCCATGCTTAGCACAGGTATTCATACATTGCAAATAAAAAATTCATATATTGAAAAGGTTATGCAAGCACCTTTTTTGTGATTCAAGAGAAAATAATGGCTTAGAATGAGAATCAAGAAATTGCGGTAGAAGGGGAACAAACTATGTGATGTAAAGAGAAATTTTGCAGAAAGAAAGATATAGAGCTTCAAAAAATAGAAGGTGAATGTGAGTAGTTTGAAAAGATAAAAAGAAAAGAAGGTAGTTGCAAGAGATGAATAGTAAGGAGAGAAAATGAAACTTTTGAAAAACCAAAAAACTAACTTACAATCAATGTAATTACCCGGATTTTAATTTTAAATTTGAATTAATCCGAACCTTTGATTTAATCGGTGTGGACCTCACTTGCATTTTATTTTCTTTTGTGGATTGTTGCTATTTAAAATTTAGAAATTATTTGTTTTATAGTAATGGGGTCCATGTTGTGTTAGAATTCTAGGAGGTCTAGCTCAACCAAGAGATTCAATTGATTAAGAATTTTGAAGTACTTGTTTTCCATCCTACCTCTATCCGAATATTGGAGTCCTAGTAGAAATAAGTATCCGTTGGCTAGAACTCTTGAGTTGCCTTATTTTATTCCAACTCTACATGGGAATAGAGTCCAATTCTGATTAATTCTATTTGGGTAATCTTGGATAGGAGTAGGACTAGAAATTTTTTGGACTCTTCTCTTGCTCTTTCTATATATATAGAACACCCCTATCCTCTAGTCATTCATACGAATCTTGATCTCCTTTGTGCCCTCTCCTTCACAAGTTTTCTTCCCCAAGGTATGCTCTTTTTCTCCTTTATCTTGTTTCTTGCATATCTACTATTTTTTGTCATTCATGTTTTTACCCTATCTTCTTTACCTGTGAACCACACGTTCCCCATCAGCCCATCAGCCCATCAGCAATAGCCCCATGACCCGGACCCATAGACCCATAGACCCACTCTTTTCTGGCCTGGGCTTTCTGCACTCCGGTCAGGCTAAACCGGGCCTGAACTCTAACGACCCTAGCCCTTCTTCATTGTTTTCTTTCTTCTTCCTTCCTTCTTCTTCTCGTGGTTCTTCTTCCTTTTTCTTCTCTTATTCCTTTCCTTCTTTTCTTCCGCTGGTTCATCTTCACTTGTACCCTCCCTGGTCTCTCTTCCTTATCTTCTTGTTTCTCTGTTTTCCTCCTTCTCTGCTGCTACTCTTCTTCCACTTTCTTCTTCTTCGTCTTCTTTCTTCTTCTTTTCTTGCAGCCAGAATGCAGTCTTCTTCCTGTTTTTCTACTTTTCTCCTCTTCTCCTTCATTTCCTCTCCCTTCCAATCTTCCTTCTCATCTCCTTCATTCATGTTCTTCTTCTCCTTCATCGTGTCAACTCACCTCTCTCTTTGTCTTCCACTATTCATCGTCTTTTTCACCTTCTCCTTCTTTTTTCGTCTGATTTTCGCTCTCTTTTTCTCTTTTCTTCCTTCTCTGTTTTCCTTTCTTCTTCTGTAATTTTCTTCTTCTTTTCTTCTTTTCTTGCCCCGACCCTGAGTTCTCTGCTGTCATTGTCTCTCTATTCCTTTGTTCTCTCTGTTTTCTGTTTCTTCCACTGCTTATCATCTTCTTCTTCTTCCCCTTTTGCTGTTTTCTTCTTCCTCTTCCCCATGCTTTTCTCTTCTTATGCGTCTCCACTGACTTCCTTTTCTTTCTGTTTCTTCGTTCTTTTTTCTTTCTCTTTCTGCCACACCAAACCTGAGACGAAAACACCGTTCCTTTCTTCTGTGTAGTTCGCCTTCCTTCTTCCGCTGTTTCCTCCACTTTTTTACCTCCTTTCTCCACACTCAAAACCAGAACACCTGCATTTGAATCCACCTGAGCCCAGTGTCCTTCTCCTATCTTCTTCTTACCAAAGCCAGCACCCACTCCTCATGGTCATCGTTTCCTTCTTCCCTGTCTTCTTTTCAGTTCTTCTCTTTGTCCAATCCTCTGTACAGTCTGTTTTCTTCTCTCTTGATCATCTCCTCCTTTCCCTTCTATCCAAATGGGAACCCAGCAGCCGTCCTCTTCTTCCTCTTCCTCGTTTTCTCCCTGCATCTTTTTCTTTTCCCTTCTTCTTTGCTTTCTTTTCTTGTTTCTTATCCTTTTCTTCTTTGCTTTCTTTTCTTCTTTCTTATCCTTCTCTGTTTCATCATCTCCTCACTGTTCCATCCTCCTCATTCTCGTTCTTCTTCCCACAGCCATTTATTTATCTCTCTCCATCATGTTCCCAGCTGGTTTGATCCAAATGGATCAATGAAGCCTCAGAACCCACTTTGAACCTTTTCTGACTTCGTTGTCTCAGACCTATCTTCAACTTTTTCTCAAGAAACCAAACCCTGAGGGCTAATGCGACAATCCTAAATGAGGCATTTTTTTTATTTTTAATATTATTATAATACTTTATTTAAATTTTATTTTTTTTATTTTTTGTAATGCAATATTACTATTTAAGCTTTTATATTCAAATTGTGCTAATATAATTTTTTCAATTGATAGTTTGGCTAATCTATTTAATCTTTTTTTGTGACATTGTTGATCTTAATTAAGATCTTATCAATTTTAATTTTGAAAAACTTTTTTATATTAAAGCAACAATTATAAGTATTGTCAATATTTTTCTAGTAGACATATTTAATATTTATAAATTATAACTAATAATATTTACAAATAAAATGAACACTAATTATAATAAACATATAATATGAGCTTGGAAAATTTTTAGAAAAAAAAAACATGGAACCACAGAAGCTAATTTAGTGATTTATCAGTGTTGGCCATAAAAATTATAGATACGGATTATTTTTGAATTTGACGCAGCTTCTTCAATATGAAAAAAAAAAGGATTATATTTGAAGTTGTCTTCTAAAGATTTCAAGCATCATAGATATAGAGGAAAAATTATGTAAACTGGAGGATTTTCATAACAAAAAATGATTTTTTGCTTCTATGATTTTAGGGTTTTTTTTCTTTTAATGGCAATATTTTCTCAATGGTGAAAGTGGTCTTTAATTCTTTTTTTGAAATATGAAAAAATAACACTTGTTTTTTCTAAAATGTAAAAAGATGGTGATTGTTTTAATTAGTTTTATGAGGTCTTATTTTTTAGGAGAAACCAAGTGATGACAATTGCTTTTTTTGAAATTTAAAAAGATTAAAGTTGCTATAATTACTTTTTTGATGCCCTATTTTTTTGGATTGAAAAACAAAAGATAGGATTTACCTTTTGGGGGGTCTTATTTTTTGAGAGGCCTAAAGTAAATGCTTTTCTGGCCCAATGATCGAGCCACCCCTGAACTCATCCTATCAAGCTGTTCACTGCAACCAACCCAGACCTAGACCACCGAGAGCAGCCTGCACTCAAATCAGGTAGTTGAGTCCACTTGAAATCAGGTTTATTGGCTCACTATCCTTGGCCCACCTGTCATATAGGTTTCATTCATTACTTGTAAGCCCAAAGTGTATGACTCACACTATTCAAGTACACTTGCATTGTTAGTTCCGGACCCAAACCAATATGTGTCAACCAATTAGAGAAACCCACTTTCACAACTTATTGGCCCAAGTCCAGCCCGGCTGAAAAGTGTGACCCATTGAGTTTGGACCATCTAGTGAATTTGTTTGACCTGATATGTGATTGAAACATGCAGCCCACTGTGCTTGGCCGCCTACTGAATCGGCATGACCTGAAGTTCTAAGGCCCACTAATCCATGAATTGTTAATATTATTATTCATTTCCATCACTTAATGATCTAAGCCCGATTTAATGTGTGTAGACTCATCACTTAGCCTACTTATGCAACCCACATTTACCTGACCCACCTGCATGACTAAATAATTTGGCCCCAGCCTAAGCACTATTTGTCCATCACTTGGTGACCCATATCCAAGTGTGATGTATCAATCCGCACATGAACCCTAATCGTGGCCCACTCATTGATTTTCTAATTTTTTATGTAGACCCCAATTCATGATCTAATAAATTGGAGCCCACTGGCTAACTACTACATCATTCACACTTAAGTCCAACCCATTTAGCCTATGTGCATGCATGATCCCCATCACACTAGTTTGTAGCCAAGCTAGGCCTATTAAGCTTTATATGAATCCAAATCTTAATTGTGATTATTGATCATTAGCAGGCATCCACATAGACATCCGGTTCAGGACAAGTCAGATTTATTGTTCATCATAAATCCAAGCAAGTAGTATTACTATATTACCCTAGTACTTGAGTTTTCTATTCCTTGTCTTGATTATGCTTTAAATCGTAAGTTTGGGCTTTACTGAAATAATCATAAGATTTTTGAAAATTATTGTTGCCTTTGATTTGTTTGATATTCGTTAGACTTAATATTATTTCCGTTGACACCACATTGTTATAAATTAAATTGATTCGCATATTATTATCAGTGATTTGTCATTTGATTTGCGAATGATGCAATTTTAAAGAAAACTTTATATCATTGGATTAATTCATATTTCCAACCCTGATCCTATTTGTGCACTTGAAATTGTGAATTGAAAATTCATGGATTTTGGATTTTGTTATTTACATACCATTGATCTCAAAGGCATTCTCTAAAATATGGATAACGCACCGTGAGGTTGCTCACATACGGATTTTAACCCTTTTTTGGTATTACATTGGAATTGGGACCCCTTTGTGCAATATTCCTAGTTTACAGCTAGACCCACTTTGTTTTATGGAGATTATCGGTATCTCAGGCCTAGTGCCAACTTTGGATATAAAAATGGCTTGTACCTAGCGGGTACTTTGTGTTTAGCACAGGCTTAACTCTGGCAAGCACACTTTGATATTTTGTTTACTATGGAGATGCCTTATCTTTAGATTGGTATGGGACGTTGCTCCTAAATTGTGATGCTCTGATTAACCCCCCTCTGTTACTTTGAAGATTGTACATTTTTATCTTTGTGAAAGCTGTATTTAATCTGATCTTATTGTTCGACTTTATCACCTTTGATGCTGCTATATTCCGCTCGTTGTTGATTTGCACAAAACCGTAGCTCCTAAATTTGATACTTTAACTGTTACCTGTTTGTTACGGTTTCATAGTAGGTCTACTTGCAGAGTTGAACTCACCCCCTTTTGTTTTTCCCTAGATTCCATAGTTGAGCCGGACGTGGAAGATACTTAACTTGCATGCGAGACCGGGATTGAGGAATGAGTTGCAAGAATTTCACTTTAAACATTAGTAGCATGTGCCAAAGTTATTTGTTCATGTAATTATTGTTTAATGAAATTTATAATTTAAAATTTTTTTTGTTTCAGTTATTGTGGACCTATCGTGCCTCGTGATTTGAGGGTCTCAAAGGTCTCAGATTTTGGGACGTGACAATGAAAATCATAATTAATAGTCAAAATTGGTTTTAAAACCTTTGAACTTAATATAGTATAATATAATTTTGGCAGCCACTGCATGTAGCTAATCACCATGGGGATGCTGGTTGTCCTTAATTACCATGATGGTGCCGGTGAAGAAAATAAAGAGAATATAGAGGAAGTGAATAAGAGTTTTATTTCAATGAATGTTTATTTAGGTATTTTAAAGAACTAAAAAAAAAGTTGCTGAAAAATAACTTTAAATAGATGAATCAAGGATGTCTTTAATTGAAAATTTTCTTAAAAACTTAGAAATTAATTTGAACGGTTTTGGAACTTATGTCCTACTTTGTAATAAGAAAGAAAACTTAAGGCATTATTTAAAATTTTTCTTATTTTTATAATATTACCACATCTTTGAAGGTGACATTTCATGCAACTAGAGTACTAAACTGAATCCTATCAACTTAATACATAAAGTGGTTAAAAATAAAAAGTAAATGTGAATTTCAATATAAATATATACATAGGTCCCTCACCATTTTGGTAAAAGATACTTTTTTTTAAGATCTATTAAGCACAACAAGTTATGTGAGATGTGATAGTTTTATCCTTTTTCACTTTTTTTAGAAAGTATTAATGTAGAAAAAGATAAAATCATCAAACTCATGATACCTTTTTAACTTTATTAGGCCTAAAAAAAAGTGTCCCTCAATAAAATGGTAAAAAATATATGCACATAAGTATCTCCCTTATATATAGCACGCATTTGTAAAACTTAATTGAGTCACAGCCTCTAAAGCAGAATTTCTGTTCATGATACAAAGCCGATGGTCAGAATTGTCGAGCTCTATCTCTGTCAGTGCTGATTGTGTTGACCGCTGGCAAACAATAATTCAACGGAGTTAATTGATCATTCATTGTATTTCTAGGATTAGATTGACCATTGACTACTGATGACGATGGAAAAAGTGGAAGATGCTGATTCTGTAAAGG
The DNA here is from genome assembly GCA_037013555.1 of Sextonia rubra. Classification (NCBI taxonomy): domain Eukaryota; kingdom Viridiplantae; phylum Streptophyta; class Magnoliopsida; order Laurales; family Lauraceae; genus Sextonia; species Sextonia rubra. Next base: position 27,794,058 of record JASUAD010000002.1, read on the forward strand.
GATCCCTGCAAATTTGAAAAGTGGACATTTCTATGTTGAAGGAATTCATCTTGACTGGAATTTTACATGGTCTAAAGTAATAATATGAAGGGTTCCGATTATTTATATTTGACTATACTTTTTTATAATATGAAATTGTAAAGACCTGAATTTTTTATTTTAAATTAGAATTAATCTCAACCTTTTATTTATCCTTGATGGACCCCACATGCTTTTAATTTTTATGCTATTGCTAATTTAACTAATCATTTGTTAGATATCAGTGGATCCCATATTTTTGCCGGAATTTAAGATTTTAGGGAGCTTATCTCAACCAAGAGATTTAATTCGACAAAGATTCTGAGTGTTATAAAATCTCATCTCAAATCCATCTTCAAGATTAATTAGAGTCCTAATCCACTTTAATAAATTTCGTCCAACCCTACTTAAAAACCGGAGTCATCTCAAACTCTACCCTAGAGATAGAATTTGGTCTAAACCACCCTCCTTTGCCAATTCTAGTTTGAGAATAAGTCTCTTTTAGAACTTTTCTCTCCCTCTAATATAAATAGAGCACACCACCCATCACTGATACGATTCAACACTCTCTTTCCTTTCACTTTCCTAAGGTTTTATAAAGTCTGCCTTCTCCCTTTCTCTACTTCCCTTTCATGGTTACAATTATAACAGGTTCTAATATTCCCCCTTGTTAGTTATTTTCTTCATGCATCACCATTAGCCACACACTACAATAGGCCATCTAATGCACCATTCAAACCAGGCCCAGCCCATTGAAACCCCCTTTGACCCATCTTAATACCCAGCCATATACTAGCCCACTGCAATCACTGACCAATCTGCCACCTGACCCTCATCCCCTTCTTAAGCCTAAGGCCCACCAAATCAATCAGGGCCATGATGGAAGGTGTCGACCCTCCCTATGTCTTTTCTTTTTCTTCTCCTTCTTTATTACTCCTTCTCTTCGTTTTCTAATCTTACTTCTCTTTTTCTCCCTCTATCTATGGCTAAACAGTCTCAACCCATCCCGGACTTTTACTGTTGTGATTTTGATATCACCCGTTGTGTACATACATCAATCACAAGATCAACAATCAACCACACATAAGAAAAGAGATAGAGATTTACGTGGTTCACCCAAACAGAGCTACATCCACGGGCACAGAGACGATCATCTTCACTATCACAAGTAAAACATACAGAGACTCTCGTTCTCTCACATAGTCTCATCTACGTGGTGTGCAAACACCACGAGCAAGAGAGCTCTCACCTTTCTTCAGCGCACAAGATCTAGGATTACAGATTATATATATAATCTCCGCTTTCTTGGCCACCAAGAAAGCCTCGGTACAATTATCAAAATACCCTTGACCTCAAACCAGTCCCTGGATAATCCAGTGGACTCATCTGGCCAAACCAAAATACAAGACATAAACCCAACAATCTCCACCTTGGCTTGGATTCCGTCCAAGTCGAGCTACTAGGAGCTAAAATCGGCAATGTCTTCACGTACCTTGCTGAATGGTACGTCACTACACCAACGATGCAGACTTCTTCCTTCAACATTTTGACATGTTGAACCAGCACATGAACTTTGAGCAAAGTTCATCTTCTCGTCAAACTCCACCCGAACTTAAAGCTCGAAACCATTGACGAATCTGAGTAATATCCTAAATCACTCACCATACTGCCCCATCTTCAACATCATTGTGAAGATCAAACCACCACAAGCATGCAAGCAAAACAAATCGAGAATACAAGTCCAGATGACTTCACAATTACAGAAACCTCTGCCTCCAAGCGATCAAAAAACTCCATTTGACCGGGCCTCCGATCAATCAAACATATGTTTGATAACTGCTGACACATCAGCTCCTCCTGCTGCTTCTTTGGCTTTGGCAAGATGAATAACATCACATGCAATTCGGAAAGTATGTGAACTCCAAACGAACAACTTCGTTTGAATCAGCAAATCCTTTACAACTAAGCCGGCGACTCCTACTATTGGGTTTGGAACAACAACTAGGTCGAGTAGACTCGATTCCGACCTAAACCCACATTTGTTCAAATCTTCACCAGATTTCTACATCAAGTTGTATATCTTTTCAACATGAGCACGCTGGAAGGGATTTGAAATCTGACTCTAGATGGCTTCATTATCGCAGAAACAAGTTTCTATGCTCCAATTGGTCAAATCTCCTCATTGACCATCAAACAGTCAATCACCCTCTTCTACTGCATATATTTGCTCGAAACGAGTCCGTAGGAGCAAACAGATCTCCGATCAAACATCGAACGATCAAGATATTGCAGAAACAATTTCAGCCGTTGAATTTGGTCAAATCAACCTGTTGACTGTATTGACATCACTGCTGACGTCACTGTTGTTGTCTGCTGGGCTTCTGAAGCGAACCCGGGTCGGCTTCACCTGACTCGGAACTAAACTTAAATCTGTCGTCTGGGCTTTTGCTACGAAGGGGTCGGGTCAGACCTTACCTGACCCAGCCTGAACCTGCTGTTATTAAACTTGGGCTTCACGGGTTAGGGCATAACCCAACCTAACCTGGAGTGATCAACCCATGCCCACACGACCCCTCTTCCTCGCTGGGTACTTGGTTCTGGAACCGGACGGCTGAGCTCTCAGCACTTTCCTAGGCAGCGGCAAACGTTGGATAGCAGCGCCGGTGTCGGCGACGGCACTGACGACAGAGCAGTGACCAGATCCGGCAAGAGTTACGAGCAGTGCGCACGGTGACGGTGACCGGCAACGACCGGCTGGTGGTGAATGGTGGTGACAGAGAAAACGACCGGCAGTTGCAAAGTTTTTTTTTTTTTCTTGCAGCAGTGTTCTTCTCAAAAAGATCCGGCTGCCACCAAAAAACCCTCAAGATCAAACCATCAAACCGGCCTGCTCTTCTTCATGATCTGGTTCTACAAGCAAAACTGCAGGCGGTACAGGCTGCGCTCTCGTTAGGCCTTACAGCATATCACCGAAACCATTTTTGGTCTCCTCTATCTTCTCCGAGCATGGCTCGCAACAGGGCTTTTCCGTTCTATGTAGATGGCAGCCCTCTTCTAGCTTCCACTTCGATTCCGGCAAGATCAGGAAACCTAAAGGCACCAACGACAAAACCTACTCGTGCTTTTTATTCCAGTGGCCTAATCAGATGATCTCCGATTCTTCTCTATTTTTGATGCAACAGATCCAATCCAAACTCAATCAAAAAACAAAACCTTCTGTTCTCCTTCACTGGTGGTCCAAACAAAGATCTGATTTCCAATCTTCTCCTATCCGATCTGTGTGGCCCTTTGATCAGATCACAACAGCAGCAATTGACTCCGAGAGATCTGAAAACATGTGAATCCTTTTTCCTCAGATCCCAGCTGGACCGGAGAACCCAATCTCGTCTTCTTCTTCTCCAATGGTGGCCCAACCAGAGATCACCCGTGATCTCTAATTTTTTTGCAATGAGAATTGCAGAAATCCGGATCCTCCGAGAAGATCCAATTCGTTGATCTTCCATGCACAACATCCAAGCCACTGAGTGATCTCCACCTCGCTCAGAAACCCAAGGAACACCACCTTAGCTCTGATACCACTTGTTGTGATTTTAACATCACCCGTTGTACACATACATCAATCACAAGATCAACAATCAACCACACATAAAAAGAGAAACAGAGATTTATGTGGTTCACCCAAACAAAACTACATCCACGGGCACAGAGACGATCATCTTCACTATCACAAGTAAAGCATACAGAGACTCTTGTTCTTTTACATCGTCTCACCTACGTGGTGTGCGAACACCACGGGCAAAAGAGCTCTCACCTCTCTGCAACGCGCAAGATCTAGGGTTACAGACTATATATAATCTCCGCTTTCTTGGCCACTAAGAAAGCTTCAGTACAATTATTAAAATACCCTTGACCTTAAACCAGTCCCTGGCTAACCCAGTGGACTCATCCGGCTAAATCGGAATACAAGACCTAAACCCAACACTTACATCATCTCCACTAAAGTCCAAAGACAGTCCCCAGACCCATTTTCTCGCCCTTTGGATTCATCACTCCACTACCGATCATATTTAGAGTCATAAACCAAACAGCGCATCTTCAACTCTTCCACATCACCCTGCAACAACGCCAACTACAACTTTTTCCATCCCAGTTCCATTCTTCATCTCTAAGCCCCACCATTAACACCCATCTCTTTCCACTTCAAAATCATCCAAACAGAAACTACCTAACCATCCTCTTGTTCTTCTCTATTTCTTGTTTTCTTCTTGTTGGATGCTTCTCTTCTCCTTCCTTTTCTTTTCTTCTTCCTTTCATTCCAAATAACCAAGCCGGCAGGCCAGACCTTGTAAAGGACTTAAAGTCCTTTTGTGATTACAGCAACTGTTTCAAATGCAGAAAAACCACAGTAACATAAAAAGAAACTTATAAATTCAAACTTACAAAATATGATCAAAGCTAATGTTCAACACTATGTCTTAAGAGAAAATTCGTCCCCACTGCGGTACTCACAGTGTACGGACGTTTGTCTCCTAAGATACAATGATCAACACGCAGCAGAAACAGCATTGCAATCTACAATGCCAGCGAACAGAACTGTATTCTTGAACTCTCTCTCACACGGACATCAGAATGCAGGAAGGAAGGAAATTGTGCAGCTTCTTAATGCAATTAGGATGGACTTTAAATAGATGAACTGATGACTATTCTAAACAATCAACAGTCACTAAAGAACAAATGCTTCTGTTCGGTTTTGTCAAAACAAAAATAATACAGCACCAGTTCGAAGAAGATACAACTATTGGACTGGAGGAGATGCAACAGTTCACTTTGTCTGTGTCTGATAACAAAGGAGACACTACCGTTGGAAATTAGACACAGCTATTGGTAAAAATATTTTCTCCAAAAAGATATAATTGGAAAGTCGTCTACACGGAGGCCCATGACCCAACCCAACCCGCCGGTCGGATGGACGACAGCGGCCGCGGGCGCGTGTGTTGGTTGTGGTTTATGTAGGTACTCCCTCCGAAATAAAATATGGGTGCCCCTTGGGGCTTAAATCTCATAAGCAAACTAAATGTATATAAACACATACACAACTTTAGTAAACTAGCAATGTGGGACTTCCTCTTTTCATTGCCAACATAAAGCAACTTCAATTAATCACTTTTGGAGCTAATTTCTCATTCACTTCTTAAATAGTTTTTAACTAAACAATGGTTAGGTGTTATTCTCCTCATGTAGGAAAACACATTAGTACTTGGACCTGCCTCAAAAGATGTGTGGGACCCACACATATTGTGGTCCAAAGTTACCCATAAACTAAAGTTAAAAACCCATTTTTCCAACAGACCCATCAACCGACCTAGTCGGGGACCCATTTGTCTTATTATTCTTTACCTTCTCTCCTTTTCTTCTTCTTCCCCCTCCGTGTTATTGTCTGTGTTTTTTCTATTTGTTTCTTTCTTTTCTTCACGGTTCATCCATCTCCTTCTTCAACCCAAGGTCACCGAACTCACCTGGCCCACCTTGGAAGTCATCGCCCACTTCTTCTTTTTCCTTTTCTTTTTCTTTCTTTCCTTCCTTCCTGTTTCTTCCACGCTGCTTGTCCTTTTTAGTTCCTCTCCTCTCTATTTCTATATTTTTCCCTTGCCTTTTATTGTTTTTACTCTCTTTCCGTTCTTCTTCTTTACTTCCTTGTTCTTCTTCTCCTTCTTGTTTCTCTATTTCCTTATCTCCTCTTCTTTGTTTTCTTCCTTCTTCTTCTTTATTTTATCGTTTCCACTCCCTTCCTCCATATTTAGAATCCAAACACCTGCACTTCAGTCCACCCGAGGGCAAGGCCCAATGTCCTTCTCCTTAATCATCTCCCTCTCTCCTTGTACCTTTAAACAAATAGAACTCAAACCCATATTTTTTTAATTCAAGTTAACCGAGCCACTTGCCATAGGCCATTTGATATATTTGTTTAAAGCAACTGCTCAGGTCACTCACCAATTTACTACTCAACTTATGAATCTAAGTTTACACCATTGATCATATGTGGCCCATTGCCCTTGGCCCACCTAGTGAATTTGTTTAACTTGAAGTTCAAGATCCGTCCACTATCCAATTAAGCAATCAATTGGCCCAAGTCCTAACCATTCAGTCGATAAGCATGTATGAATTTATTTATTCAAGCCCACTTGTAATATCCAATCCAGACTCAAATCTATAGTTGTCAATTTTTCCCATTTAAATCTATGCCTAAGCCTAATCTACTAACCGCATATGAACCAGAATCATTGTCCATCCACTGATGTTTCGTGGCCCGAATTAGAACCACCAACCCCGTTCATTGACATGGCCCAAACCCATATAATTCCATGAAGAATATTTAATTTGATTTATTCATTTGCATATGAATCTATATTCTCCTTATCTTAACAGAAACTCACACCGGACTTCCAGACTAAGCCAAGTCAAATTCTTCGATTGTTGACAATCCAGGTAAGTAGTCTTACCATAGTTCCTTAGCCATAGAGTTTTCAAGCCTTGTCTCATTTTGATTTAAATATGTAAGACTATGAACTATTGAAATAATCTTAGATTATTAGGATATTTTGTTACCTTTGACATGCTTATACATGATGGTTATATTAAACCTAGTCTTATTTTCTTACCACCATCATGCTACAATTGATTTTTCATGAAATTTATTGTTGATCATTAATTATCATTGGATTTAAAATGCTGAAAAATGTGAAAAATCTTGATAACATGTTATTCAATTGTGATCTCAACCCTTGGCTAAATTTGTGATTGAAAAAGGCTTTGAATTTTCGAATTTGCTATGTGTACTCTTAAGGCATTCTCTAAAGTATAGGCAACGCACTGTGGTACACTCACACGCGGATTGTAACTCCTTTTGGGTATAACATTGGGATTGGGACCTCTTGTATGCTATTACTAGTCTACAGCTGGCTCCCACTTTGTTTTAGAGATTACCTATTTTATCGGGCCTCGTGCCAACTTGGTATAAAAATAAAACAATGATATACTTTTCAGTTGGATACCCAAGCGATTGCATTAGAAGGTTATTTGATAATTTCCCCTCCAAGCAAAGTTAAAGTTATTAAGACACAATAAACTAAAAGAGTCAAATCAACATACCACATTTCAAAAAAAATTCTTTTACCTTTTTACACAAAAAAGTTAAAAAGCTACTTTCTCATATTACTAACTGACAATTAATATCTAACTTTAACACAAAAAGTTAAAAAGTTACATTCTCTTTTCATTAAAAAATAAAATAAAATCTCATCACCGGATTGATTAACCCCCTCTTTTTTAATTTTTTAAAAAAGTTATTCATCTCACTTCACTCTATTAATTAAATTAACAAACAGCCATAGAGAAATCGTTCTCCACAATTAAGCTGAAAAACTTCTAAAAAAACATCGAAGGGTTTTCAGAATAGTCAAACCTTCTGCTTCATTTGAGCCACACATACTTGCATTTTTAGAAAACATAAACAAAACCTCACCTTTGTAGTTACTTAGGATAAGGTTAATTCATATATTTGTTATATATATATGTATGTTCATATCCTATCATGAATAAACTCTAACAACCATGTGGGCACATAGATCATATCAATGTCATTCCTCAATGCATAGTTACAATTCATTGCGACTAAACGATAGATATTAGATTGAATGCTGATAGGTTGGCCTTCCTTCATTCACAAATGAACCCATTTTTGTGATTCAACTGGCTTTCATCTTCAAATGAAAAATAATTAAATAAACACCGTCAGAATCTCATTTCAAAATTATTACAAATGGAAACAGGTTCCTTCAAAATACGAGGGAAAAAATAAACGGAACAGAGAACAATCCGTAACTACTAATAGTCTTACTAGCAGTAATTTTATGCGGTGGCTTTGGCAGACTCCCTTTCAACAGCTTTCTTAAGGAGACTGTCTTGCTCCAAGACCATCTGAACGGGCAAGAACCCCAACCCATTGGCCATGGCAAGCATCATCTTCTTGGTCTCTGCTCTGAACTCTTCCTTGTCCACACACCCGCTGCGGTCATGATCAAATTGGAGGAACAGAGAGTGATAGATAAGCGCGATTTCATCAGGATTCGTCTCAACCACATCGAACCCGAAGTGCGTCTCCAAGACCCTCAGACTCATCAGCTCCTTCATCATCTCTGAGTAGGATAGGAGGCCGTCATGGTCGACGTCGAGGGTAACAAAGCGGCCGTCGACCAACCCATTAAAAGCCTGCTCATCCTCAACGAAGTCGCGGATGGTGGCACCATCTAACACTTCAACACTCATTCTTTCTATCTCTCACTTTTCCTCTCAGTGTGATCACAGAAAGCTAAGAAGTTGGTGTAGTAAAGAAGAAGATATTGGTAATTTGTAGGCAGCGAGATAGAAAAGCTTGATTTTATAGATACGAGAGAGAGAGAGAGAGAGAGAGAGAGAGAGAGAGAGAGAGAGAGAGAGAAATGTGTGTGTGAATTGTGAAAACCATGAGCTATGAATACTACAGACGGTGGCATATTGTTTGTAGCAACTAGCAAGCACCTTCAAATTTCACTTCCTCCTACAGTACCTTCAATTTTAGTGATTAAAAAAATCTAAACCGTTCTTTGACGGGTCTCTCCATGGTCAATACGTCAAAAACCATTTGTAAATATAGATACTGAGACTAGATAGAGACTCTGACTTCTTCAACACTTTGACCATGCTGAACACTGGCATCTTAAATGTAAATCCACGGTATTAATTAACCCACCCACACCATCTAGAAATCAGGGTGGAAATGGTGGGGTTGGGTGGTTATCATGATGTGTAGATTCAAATTGATAATGATTGCTTCATTGTCAATTTGGCACCCTCTGTGTCAAATTGATATGCCCTGATTGTGGAAGATGTGGTTGTATGAAAAAAAAAAGCTCTAAATAAGATTTTCATGGTATCAAAGTTAGGGCCGGCTTGTATCATGTGATCAGACCAAGCATGGTGATGGTCCTTCTGGCATCACACCACCGTCCTTTTTTATCCTACCTTTGTCATATCTTTTCTTCCTAGTATCAAAGCATTTCATTCAAATAAGAAGACACATCCTGCTTTGCCCGTCTCAAACTTCACTTAACAAAGCCGTTGCTGTCTCTCTTCTTCGTCTCTTCAATTTTGTTATTATTACTTCTTTTTTTAATTTAGTAAAGGGCGCTAGGACCAAAATGCAGTGGCATAGTAAAGAATTTATGTTAGTGAAGTCATTCAATACCATTGTTAAAAGACATGTAAAAAGATTTTCATAATGACCTCTACCTTTAGCATGTTTTAAATTTTTTACTGGGTCAATTTCAGAAAAACCCTCCAAAATTACTAAAATTATACATAGGAAAAAAATTTTAAGCGACACCATTAAACAAAATGCAGCACCGCCCCTACCCAAATGGAGAGCCTATATACACGAAAAATAAGCCCACTCAAGTGTAAAGAAAGCCAGCACACATAAAAAGTGACATACATAAGATTCGAAGCAACTAAATAAGAACACATCTTTTACCACCAGAATAAGAGTGCAATTGTTCTGTCTCTTCAATTGAATTCTCTTTAATCAGTTCTTTCTTCGAGCCTCACAATCCTACTTTGCATACTAGTGGAAAAGACTATGACAAAACTGACATCTAATGAACCATATTCTCTAACGGACAAAATGAGCAGAATATTGTGAACGAACGTATTGGGCTCCACAGACCGATGGTAACCACCAGGACACTGTAATGGATGATTTTTGAACTATATGTTAAGCATTCATTTCAAGAGATTATGAAATTATATTTCTTATAACCAATCAAATAAAAAGAATTATAATGTGATAGCAACTAGCAAGACGGCGATATAGTACATATTAAAGGATGGTTGTAGGTTTTCTTATTATTGTTAAAATATGGTTGTAGTTGGCAAATATATTAAGATATATTTAGGTTTATAATAGGGATATTGATTGATGAATGTTGAAGTCTGAAGAAAGCCAAGAAAGCACATTTTTATTTTACACAAAATCCCATCAAAAGAGAAACATTAGAAGAAAAAGGAAATCCCAAAATATAGTAACTAATAAAATGGGCATTTCTAAAGAAAACATATAGTATAAATTAAAATCCTTATGGTTTCTAAAATTGAACTAGGCCACATACATAACATTTCCACCTAACCAGAGTGGTTTGGGTTGGTTGGTTTGTTAGGGTTGGGCTTGGACTTGGATTTTGAAACCTGAAGGCCGATTTGGACTCCAGTCTCCACACACACAGTGCATCCAACATATCTATGAATATATGAATCTAGTATAAAACATCGCCTAGTAGATATATAATTCAACCCAACCCAACCTGAATCAGCTTTGCAAAAAATAAAAAACAAACAAACAAATTGACAAATATGTTGCAAAACAGAAACTTAGAGAGGAAAAATCTTAGAGGAAATAAAAAAAGACAGAACTGTTATAAAATATTGTTATTAGTGGATGCCCACCCTGGGACCCACATTAGATATGGAAAGCTAGAGTCTTGCTATGTTGGTTTGCTTGGGGAGGAAGCAATCTTCTTCTATAAATAAGATCCTCCTCCCCCCCTTTTATGTACACATCTCATTCAATAAGAAAAGCTTTCCTTTTCTCCCTCTACTCTCTTTCTCTCCCCTCTTTTTAATACGTTATCAGCACGTTGCCAGCCGCCACGTTTTTTCTTTTCACGCCTCGACCGCTGTTTCTCTCTCCTCTCTATTCCTATTCTCCTTTATTTATTTCTTCTTTACTGTTCGTTCCATGTGCATAAAGATGCTACTGTAAGAAATTTTCTCCTGGTTTTACGTACAAGAGAAAAAGGTGTGCTCTTGCATCGTACTACGTGAGAAAGAAAACAACAGAGAGGAGTAGTTCATCCGGTCAAAACTAATTTGACCAAAATCAAAGGTATCAATCTTTATACGATATCTTGTGCATCCAACGTCCGATCGCCGATCCGTTTGAACTTTCAAAAAGCTCAGAAGCAGATCTACACGTTACAAGTGAAAAGAGGCAGATCTAACGGTAACATAATTTCCATTATTTATATTCCTTTATTTGTTTAATAATTGTTTATGTTATGATTATTTATTTATTCATTATTATCATTATCTTTAATAAAGGGAGATCAAGAATAGTTCATAAATAAGAACCTGAAGTTCTATATTAGTACGGGCCTGCAGTTCCGTAAGAACCAGAAGTTCTTTTCTAAATCCGGACCAGAAGTTCCATGGATTATTCAAATCTGAAACCAGAAGTTCTCAGATCCTGAAGTTCTATATTAGTACGGGCCTGCAGTTCCGTAAGAACCAGAAGTTCTTTTCTAAATCCGGACCAGAAGTTCCGTGGATTATTCAAATCTGAAACCAGAAGTTCTCAGATCCACAATATGGACTTGCAGATTCATTCATAATCAAACCTGAAGTTTGATATTTCGATCCAAAAATAAAAGTAATATGCCATAACATCAAGCCCGAAGCCTTGATAGAACCTGAAGTTCAACAAAAAAAAAAAAATTAAAGAACCTGAAGTTCTAATCAGGAACCTGCAGTTCCAAATCAAGCCAGAAGCCTTGTTTAAACTGTTTGTTTTTGGATTATTAAAAATTGATAACATGATGTTATTCAATTTTGAATTGGCAAACTTGATCTGACATGACTCACCCCTTAATTTATTCTGAATGCCTTACAATTTTTTATTTGTATTTTATCTTTTGCATATCAATGATCATATATATATATATATATTTTTCCAGCTCTTGCATAATGTCGAACTTAACCAAACTTGATTTCAAAGCCCTTAACATTACCGGGGACAACTACTTATCCTGGCACTTGGATGCAAAATTACATTTACAATCCAAGAAGCTTGGAGAGACGATAAAAGAAGGCAATAAAGAGTCCCCGGAGAATAGGGCATTGGCACTTATCTTCTTACGTCATCATATACATGATGACCTTAAGAATGAATACCTCACAGAGGAGGACCCAGCAGGTCTTTGGAAATCCCTGAAGGATAGATATGATCACCAGAAGATGGTCTTATTACCAACAGCTCAGAATGAATGGCTAAACCTGCGATTTCAGGACTACAAATCGGTATCTGAGTATAACTCTACTCTTTTCAACATTGTTTCCCGGTTAAGATTGTGTGGGGAAACGATTACAGAAGAGCAGATGTTAGAGAAAACGCTGTCCACTTTCCATGCAACAAATGTCATCCTGCAACAGCAGTACCGTGAACGGTGTTTCTCCAAATACTCAGAACTGATCTCTTGTCTCCTTGTTGCTGAGCAGAATAGTAAAGTCTTGTTGAAGAATCATAACTCCAGACCAACTGGATCTATGGCACTGCCTGAAGCAAATGCCAATTTCAATTCCAACAGAGGCAGAGGAAGGGGGCATGGGAGAAATAATCCCTCCAGAAGAGGCGAAAAAAGAAACTCCTCCCGACGAGGAGGATTTCGAGGTCCTCCCAATAAAAAATTCAAAAACCACCAGAAGTGGTCTGATCCTCAGAAGCAACAAAATCCAGATCAACCTCAAAATCCACCAAATACTTCTACCCACCGTTCTGATAACCCTTGCTACAGATGTGGAAGGATTGGACATTGGTCACGCTCTTGTCGTGCACCAAAAGACGTGGTGGAACGATACAAAGCATACAAAGCCTCTGTTCATTCTGCAGAATCAAATGATCTGGAAGATTGGGATTGGGATACTGACCTACAAAATGACAATTACCAGTTGGACATTACAAATTTGGAAACTAAAGATTTTTTTGAAGACGAAAATGGCCAACCTCTGAGCAATGAGGCATTTAGTGCTAAAATCGGAACTCCTCCTGGAATGTTCTAGAAGACCAAACAAATATTTTTCAGAGTCTCCATTTAGAATCTTTTTTTAGCTATTTACCCTTTTCTGGATATTTTATGATTGGATGATTTAGTTTTCAGTTTCTTAATTTTGACAAACATTTTATGGATGTTTTATGATGAGTGATTTTTTTTTATCAATTTGATGAAATTTCTTTTATGAAGTTTTCTTAATCATGTGATTGTTTAGTTATATTTTTTTTATCTTTTGTTTAAAGGTATGGATCACAACAATGGGGATACTCACTGTCTTGTAGATAGTGCTACAACACATACCATTCTGAAAAACCAGAAGTTTTTCTCAGAATTGGTATTGAATTCACGAAAGGTATCCACCATAGCTGGACCTGTGCAAATAATTGAAGGCTCCGGAAGAGCCCACATAACGTTACCTAATGGTACTCATTTATTCATTAAAGATGCATTGTTCTCCAGCAGTTCCCGAAGAAACTTGCTCAGTTTTAAAGACATCAGAATAAATGGATACCATGTTGAGACTGCTAATGAAGGTAACAAGGAAATGTTACTTATCGTTACTAGTATTGGAGGCCGAAAACAAATACTAGAAACATTAAATGCACTTTCTTCTGGGTTATATTATACGACGATATCCATCGTCGAATCACATTCGGTTCTGAGTAAAACGAGACAGTTAAGCCCGAAGCTTAAACCAACCCCAAAGTTTAGCAACCCTCAAGCCTTATTGCTTTGGCATGATAGATTAGGGCACCTCGGCGTTACCATGTTGAAGAAAATCATTGATAACTCTGTTGGACACCCTTTAGACAACCATAGTTTGACCATACCAAATGGGTATCTATGTGTCCCATGTTCACAGGGAAAGTTAATCACTCGACCTTCCTTCGTTAAGATTGCATTAGAATCCCCATCCTTTCTGCAAAGGATACAAGGCGACATCTGTGGACCGATCAATCCACCTAGTGGACCCTTTAGGTATTTCATGGTTCTGATTGACGCCTCCACCCGTTGGTCTGATGTTTGCCTACTTTCAACTAGGAATATAGCCTTTGCCCGTCTATTAGCACAAATCATTAAACTTAGAGCCCATTTCCCTGATAATCCTATTAAGTCTATACGACTTGATAATGCGGGTGAGTTTACATCACAAGCCTTTGATGACTACTGTTCATCTCTAGGCATTGTTGTCGAACATCCTGTCCCTCATGTCCATACCCAGAATGGCTTAGCTGAGTCCCTGATTAAGCGCATTCAACTTATTTCTAGGACCCTGTTGATGCAGTCTAAATTACCAGTTAGTGCTTGGGGACATGCTGTATTACATGCATCAATGCTCATTCGACTTCGACCCACAGCCTACCATCAATACTCTCCCACACAGCTTATAACGGGACATCAACCTAATATCTCCCATTTGCGCAAGTTTGGTTGTGCTGTTTTAGTCCCTATACCACCCCCTCAACGTACTAAGATGGGACCACAACGTAGGTTGGGCATCTATATCGGCTATGACTCTCCTTCTATTATTCGCTTTTTAGAACCAATGACAGGAGATGTTTTTACTGCTCGTTTTGCTGATTGTCAATTCGATGAGACAAAATTCCCACCGTTAGGGGGAGATAAAGAACGTATTGTTCCTGCAGAACAACCCGTTCCTGAAGAACGGCGTGAACTAACGTGGAATGCTTCCACTTTGTCTCATTTAGACCCACGTACTTCACAATGTGAATATGAAGTCCGTAGAATTGTGCACTTACAAGAAATTGCAAATAAATTACCTGATGCATTTAACGATGCAGCAAAGGTAACTAAGTCACATATTCCAGCTATGAATGCACCTGCTAGACTTAATGTCCCTGTAGGACAAAGTCAAAAAGTGGCAACAAAAGAGTCTGTAATACGCCAGAAGCGTGGCAGACCTGTAGGTTCAAAAGATATAGCTCCGCGGAAAAGGAGAAATATACAATCATCATATCCTCCCAAAGATACACTTAACACTCCTGAAGAGTTTCCTCCTGAAGAGGGTCATAACGCTCCCGAAGAAGCTATGGAAAAATCCACTCTCTCTAGAATGACGAAAGTCCTTGATGAGACTATAAAAGCCCCTGAAGTGGCACCGGTACCGGATAATGAAGAGATCTCTATATTTTACAATTATTCAAGAGAGAGATGGGATCGAAAAAGAATTGTCATCGATGACGCATTTGCATATGTGGTAGCTACACATATATCAATGGAACATGAGGATGATGATACAGAACCACGTACTATAAATGAATGTCGACAAAGAAAAGATTGGCCAAAATGGGAAACTGCTATTACAGCAGAGTTAGAATCTCTCAATAGACGTGGTGTATTTGGACCTATAGTACAAACCCCAAAAGGTATTAACCCTGTAGGTTATAAGTGGGTGTTTGTAAGGAAAAGGAATGAAATGAATGAAATCATTAGATACAAGGCAAGACTTGTGGCACAAGGTTTCCTGCAGAAACCTGGGATTGATTATGAGGAAACATACTCCCCTGTTATGGATATAACGACATTCAGATATCTGATAAGTTTAGCGGTTTCTGAAAATTTGGATATGAGACTCATGGATGTTGTGGCCGCTTATCTGTACGGGGACTTAGACACAGAAATTCATATGAAAATCCCAGAAGGATTTACTTTGCCTGAAGCAAAGCCCAAGAGTACGTACTCAATACAATTGAGACGATCATTGTATGGATTGAAGCAATCCGTAAGAATGTGGTACAATCGTCTCCGTGAATATTTGTCTAAGGAAGGATATGAAAACAATCTCATTTGCTCATGTATCTTCATAAAGAAATCCTCAAAAGGTTTTGCAATAGTGGCAGTTTATGTCGATGACATAAATTTAATCGGGACTCCAGAAGAGCTCGAAATAACTGCTGATTATTTGAAAAGGGAATTTGAGATGAAAGACCTTGGGAAAACAAAATTTTGTCCCGGCCTGCAGATCGAGAGAAGTTCTAGTGGAATATTAGTCCATCAATCTAATTATACCAAGAATATACTGAAACGCTTTGGTATGGATAAAACACATCCACTAAGCACTCCCATGGTTGTTCGGTCTTTAGACATAAACAAGGATCCATATCGTCCAATTGAAGAAAACGAGAAGGTATTGGGTCCAGAAGTACCATACCTGAGTGCTATTGGTGCTTTAATGTATTTAGCACAATGTACTAGACCGGATATTTCCTTTTCAGTGAATTTACTTGCTAGATATAGTTCTGCGCCAACGCAAAGGCATTGGACCGGTATCAAACATATCCTACGCTATTTGCGTGGTACGATTGATTTAGGACTCTTTTATTGTAAAGATTCCAAGTTTGTAGGATATGCAGATTCAGGATATCTATCTGATCCTCATAAGGGTCGATCACAGACAGGTTATGTATTTCTCAATGGTAATGCTGCTATTTCTTGGCGCTCTAGTAAACAAACTTTGGTAGCTACTTCTTCTAACCATGCTGAAATTTTAGCCCTCTATGAAGCTAGTAGGGAATGTGTATGGCTAAAATCTTTAATTCAGCATATTCGTAGTTCTTGCCAATTGCCTCTTAGTACAGGTACCCCGAGTATTATCTATGAAGACAATGAGGCATGTATTCAACAAATTAAAGAAGGGTACATTAAAGGTGACAAGACAAAACACATTGCACCAAAATTCTTCTTCACGCATGAGCTTCAGAAGAACAATGAGATCGAAGTCAAGCAAGTTCGTTCAAACAACAACTTGGCTGATTTGTTCACAAAGTCATTACCAAAGTCAACATTTCAAAGGCTTGTATATGAGATCGGCATGCGAAAAGTGTATCATCAAACAATGTAAAGGGTATTATCGTCAGGGGGAGTAACAGATTCTGGATAGATACCTTGAAGCCTATCAATTAGGACATATGTGCGCTGTACTCTTTTTCCTTCTCTAGGTTTTATCCCACTGGGTTTTCCTAGTTAAGGTTTTAACGAGGCAGCATTATGCACGTCCAACACCATTTCAATAACTTTGTAAAAATGTTGTACTCTTTTTCCTTCGCTTAGGTTTTTATCCCATTGGGTTTTTCCTTTGCAAGGTTTTAATGAGGCAACTATTATTGAATGGTGGTCATCCAAGGGGAAGTGTTATAAAATATTGTTATTAGTGGATGCCCACCCTGGGACCCACATTAGATATGGAAAGCTAGAGTCTTGCTATATTGGTTTGCTTGGGGAGGAAGCAATCTTCTTCTATAAATAAGATCCTCCTCCCCCCCTTTTATGTACACATCTCATTCAATAAGAAAAGCTCTCCTTTTCTCCCTCTACTCTCTTTCTCTCCCCTCTTTTTAATAAGAACTTCTTTTATATTTCTAGCATCTACAGATATAAAGGGAGGAGATTTATTTATAGGCGAAGTAACCTCCTCATTGAGTAATCCTAGTTATAATAGAACCTTAAAACCAACTCGTCTCATGTGGCCATCCACCTATAATACATATCTTATAACACTCTTTTTTGGATAACCACCACTTAAGGATAATTGTCTCATTAAAAACCTTACTGAGGAAAAACCCAATGGGAAAACCAAAGCAAAGGAAAAAAGAGTACAACATTCTTCAATATCATTGAACTGGTGTTGGACGTGCATAATACTACCTCGTTAAAACCTTAACTAAGAAACGCAGTGAGATAAAACCTCAAAAAGGAAAAAAAGTACAGCGCACATATGTTCCGAATAGCATGCTTTAGGATGCCTACATTTGATCAATTACTCCGCTAACAACAATGACTTTTACATTGTTTGATAATGGACTCTACGTATACCGATCTCATATACAAGAGAATGTTGATTTTGGCAATGACTTAGTAAATAAATCAGTTAGGTTGTTGCTTAAACAAACTTGCTTGACTTCAAGCTCACTGTTCTTCTAAAGGTCATGTGTGAAGAAGAACTTTGGTACAATGTACTTTGTCTTACCACCTTTAATGTAACTTTTTTTAATCTATTGAGTACATGCTTAATTGTCTTCATACATAATGCTTGGGGTACTTGTACTATAAAGCAATTGGCAAGAACTACGAATATACTGAATCAAAGATTTTAGCCACACACATTCTTTATTGACTTTAGAGAGCACTAAAATCTCAACATAATTAAAAGAAGTAGCTACGAAAGTCTATTTAGTAGAACGCCAAGAAATGACAATATTACCACTAAGGAACACGTAACCTATCTATGATAGACCCTCATGGGGATCAAAGAGATATCATGAATCTCCATAAAATACAAAATTTGAATCTTTACAACCACAAGAATAAAACAAGCGTAAATATCATAGGATATGTTTGATACCAATCCAATGCCTTTGAGTTCGCGCAAAAACTATATATGGCAAGCATATTTACAAAGAATGATATATCCCATTAGAACTTCTTTCGATCTGCAGGTTGAGATAAAATCCTCTTATAAATAGTTAATAGTTTTCTTGAGCTCTTTTGGAATCCCGTTTAGATTTATGCAATCTACATAAACTTCTAACTATTGTGAATCCTTTTAAGGATTTTATGAAAACATATGGGCAAATGGGACTATTTTCATACCCTTGCTTAGATAAAGATTCTCTAAGAGATTGTACTATATTCTTTCGAAATGCTTTAGACCGTATAATAAACGTCTTAATTATATTGAATACATACATTTTGACTTTGCTTCAGGTAAAGCAAATCCTTCTGGAGTTTTCATTATATGTTTGTCTATATTTTTAATCCCAAGTTTCTACAAGAAACCTTGTACCACAAGTCTTACCTTGTATCTATTAAGTTCATTTATTTTTCTTACAAACGCTTATTTGTAACCTACAAAGTTAACAACTTTTAGGGTTTATACTATAGGTCGAAATACAACATATTTTTTTTAAAGACTCTAACTCTTCTTTGATGACACTTTTTCATTTTGGCCAATATTTTATTTATCTACATTCATTTAAAGTACGTAGTTCTGTATCCCAATCATCATCCTCATTTTTCCTAGATATTGTGTAGCTACCGCATATGCAAATGCGTCATCAATGATAATTTCCTTTCTATCTCATCTCTCTCTTGAATAATTATAAAGTATAGAGATCTCTTCATTATTAGGTGCCTTTGCCTCTTCATGGGCTTCCAAAGTCTCTTTCGGGACCCATATTTCTTCCGAAACATTAATTTCTTCAGGAATTTTAGAGAAAATAGATTTTTTTTGTAACCTTTTATTGAGTAAAATGGTATACCTCTTCCGGAGTGTACAATTTTTCATAACCTCTTCGGGAATATGATTGAAATATGATTGCTCATTTTTTCTCTTCCGAGGAGTTTAGTCCTAAGAACCTATAAGTTTACCACATTTCTGGTATATCATAGATTCATTTGCTGCCATATTTGGATTTTTGTCCTACAAGGACATTAATTCGTGCTTGTATGTTCATAGCTGGTACATGTGACCTAGTTATTTTTGTTGCATTATTAAAAGCATCAGGAAATTCATTTGTAATTTAAATGCACAATTCTTGGTACTTCATTCTCACATTATAAAGCACATAGATCTAGATGAGACAGAGTGGGAGCATTACATGTTAATTCTCGTTGTTCTTCAGGAATTTGTTGTTTTATAAAAATAAGGCGTTTTTCAAGAACTCTCTTATCTCCTCCTAAAGGCAAAAAAACTGTCTCATCAAGATAACAATCAGCAAAAACGAACAGTGAATACATCTCCTATTAATCGTTCTAGATATTTAACCCTGACAACGGAAAGAATGTCTCATCAAGATGACAATCAGCAAAAATGAGTAGTGAATACATCTCCTGTTAATGGTTTTAGATATTTAATAATTGAAGGTGAATCATAATTAATATAGATTTCCAATCTACGTTATGGGTTCATGCAGGTCACGAACCTGCGATATCAAGCCTTTTAAACTTAATAAGATGCTCAAGGAAGTGTACTCTAAGTTTAATAATTTGTGCTAATAGGTGGGCAGAAACTAAAAAAAATAGGCAAACATTCAACCAACGTGTGAAGGCATTAATCAAAATATTAAATACCTAAAAAGCTCCAATAGAGGGATTTTATGGGTTCACAAATGTCACCTTATATCCTTTACATAAAGGATGGTCAATTAATGGTATTCTAAGAAATGCTCAAAAGAGTTATCAATAATTTGCTTTAACATAATAGCCCTAAGGTGACCTAACCTATCATGCCAAAGCATTAAAGCCTTAGGGTCACTCAGCCTCGGGCTTAATTTAAGCTTTTGATTTGACTTTGTCGTTTTGTTTATAATCGAATGTGATTCAATATTAGAAATTGTCTTGTAATATAGCCCTGAGGTCTGAGAAAAATGCACTTATCTTTTTTAGTATCAACTTCTGGCTGTCAATAATAATAATGATGTACAAATATTCTGTGATGCCTTCACTTATAGTTTTTATATGTGGTACCTATTCATCCTGATGTCTTTAAAGTTAAGCAAGTTTCTTCAAGAAATGCTAAAGAATAATGCATCCTTGCATATGTGGGTACCATTTGATGACATTTTATGAACTCTTCCGAACCATTCAATTATTTCTATAGATTTAGCTATAATAGATATCTTGCATAAATTAAACACTAACTCTGAGAAAAACTTCTAGTTTTTCAATATAGTGTGTTTTATGACACTGTCTACCAAACAGATATTATCCTTAATTTCATTCATTCCATGATCCATGCCACAAGAAATAATAAACTCACACAATTATTCAGTTACATCACAAAAGTTAAATTGAGAACAGCTAAACAATTCACCATTCAAAGCAAAGATAATATAAAGACACAAGATACAAGAGATAAAAGAATAAGTTTTAACATCCAATAAAATATCTAAAAAATGAACTCAATATTCAAATTCATAATAGTAGCTGTAGGTCTTGTAGACCATGCTTGGTATTTATTTTAAGCATTAGGTGGTATGACCATGTTCTAGTGATCATACTTGTCCATCAAGGATATAATAGCATAGAAAATGAAGGCTTATATCATCTCCTCCAAGGATTTCTTATTTCCCTCTTTGATGGCTTCACTAAGCCTTTTCGAGTGTATAGAGATTGATCTAACAATAACAATTATAAAAAATAGAACTTCGGGTTCTCAATATCCAATGATAAAATATAATAAAAAATTGACCAATTAAAAATTCAGAACTTTGGGTTCTTAACTAAGGAATCAGAACTTTTAATTCTGTCAAAACTTTAGGCTTGAGATAAAACTTCAGGTTTTTAAAACTACTGCTTCTATTAAAGCTTTAAATTTGAATCAGAACGTCTGGTTCTATCAAAACATCAGGTTTGATTTCATGGCCTTCGTATCGATCTATACTACTTTGGATCTTTTAAAAAAAAATCAAAGTTTCAAGTTTGATCATGAATATGAATCTACGGATTCATATAAATGCTAAAAAAAGAAAAATTAGGATTGCCGGTCCATAATTCGGCGAACTTTGAGTCCAGATTATATATTTGATGTAGAACTTCTAATTCTATTATATATCACTATTGCTTCTAGCAATAAATTAATCAAAACTAAAGTTTCATATAATCATTTATTATCGAGGTAATTATGTCAAACATGAGGTGCAATGTAATAAAATATATATAATTAAAAATAAGCAAAGAAACAAAAACTAGACGATAGAGACATAGTAATAAAAAAGGTAGAGCTTCAAGTTTTTAACGTCCAATTGAAGATAATCGAGAATAAATGTGATGAAGAATTGACCAATTGAAGTTAGAACGTCAAGTTCTCAACTTAAGA
Source organism: Sextonia rubra (assembly GCA_037013555.1). NCBI lineage: Eukaryota > Viridiplantae > Streptophyta > Magnoliopsida > Laurales > Lauraceae > Sextonia > Sextonia rubra. The sequence goes on from JASUAD010000002.1 coordinate 27,815,829, forward strand.
TCAAAACTTTTGGTTCTGTCAATACTTAAGGCATGAATCATCGATCAAGTTTTTGGCGCCATTGCCGAGGATTGAACCCGGGTCACCCGCATGACAGGCGCGAATACTTGATCAACGTGGACCCCAAGTACAAGGTCGACGATTGTAGTTTTACCCAGTGAGTCCAGAATTGTATCCACAGGGAGCTAGTTTTCGCAAAAAACCTGTCATAATTGAAAAATTAATGTAGCCTAAAAAAATCTATAAAAATACACAACTACTAAATCTAAAAATTAGATTTAAATTACAATCTCAAATTTGAAAATTAAATAACAAATCACAAATTAAACCTGATCTAAAAATCCTAAACTAAAAAGTAACATAAACTAGATACTGTAAAACAAATAAACGTATCAAACCACCAATTGTAAAAGAATAAATAAACTATGCATTAAATTAAAAAACAGGAATAAGATCATCCAAATATAATGGATAAAAAAGTAAAATAAAAGGAATTCTAGTTTATTTTATTATGGAAATTAGAACATCATATTAGAGGAATTAATAAAAGATCACAAAAACACTGCACTAAGTGCTTGCTGTCACCACACACAAACACACGATGCCGATCTAAGACGAGATTCCTTGACCTCACTAATTGTGTCCTTTTAAATTAAAATGAACCAATACAATCAATAATACCAAGAAATAATTAAAACTAGAAAAAAGAAACTATCCTTACCCTTGATCAAGATATCAAGAAAGATATGGGACTTGCACATAATCCGTACTCCAATTTTCAAGTTTCATACTAAGGGAGGAGCAGCAGAGAGAAAGAAGATGATGGAGAGAAAGAAGATGATGGATGGAAGAGAATGGACCCAACAGTGGGCTTAGATAAACCCCACTTTGGATTGGAAAACTGATGGAGAATGGGCATGACGAGAGAGAGAAAGAGAGAGATGTATTGGTGGCTGGGATTGATTGGATGGTGGTATGGTGACTGGGATGGGACGGTCCTATATGGGACATTTTTTACTTGGAATGGATGTGAATATATATATATATATATATGGACAAGTAGAGAGAAAATTGGGGTGATTGTGAGGAGTATGGAAAGTGGGTCGGGATGATGAGTTCTGGGACGTGTGGAATATATATGAATGGGAGTGTGCCTGATGGCTTGGAATGGTGATCTTAGACTTGAAAGAATCTGGCGAGAATGGAAAATAGAGAGTGTGTGGATGGTGGGACATGTGCTGGTGGTGTATGGAAATTGATTGAATGGCATTGGTGGCGTGGAGATGTGTATATATGGTGGCTTCTTGGCATGTGAATTTTCTCAATTGAACATCATCCAGCCATTGTTTTATCATGTCCCACCAATTATCAACGGCATCAAGTATAAAATTCCATGGGCACCGATTTTTTCTATACAATGCTTGCATGCAGTGAAATTCACTTGGCTGGAATGGTATGGGATGTCTAATATTTGGAGAGAAATTCTCCAACTTTCTCTCTAATGTGAAGCCTCTTTCCTTCTTTTCTTTGTTCTTCTTCTTTGACTTGGATTTTTATTCTTTTTTCTAAGAGAATATTTAGAGAGGAAAATGTTGACAACTCTGGAAAGAAATTTGAATTCAAATCCTCCATGAAGTGGACCTCCTTGGACGTGACTTGGCCTTATGTGCAATCATGAATAATGTGGAATCCACTTGACGATCAAATTCCATCTCTTCATTTTCACTATAATTCTTCTTCGAATTTCTTCACAATAAATCCCTTGGCTTCAAATCTTCACTACGGGTCCCTTTTCTTGGATTTTCTTACATAGAAAAGTGATTTTTCATTAGAAATAATAATTTTAACCTAAAGTCACAATTGCACTAATGTAGGCCCAATTTACATAAAATGACACCATAAATTTACATCATTAATCATGATTTACCTTTAAATAACTAATGATGATAGAAATCCCACCCCTGGTCATACAACTCATACATGGTAACGTTTTGTGGCTGATAACGTGTTGAAGTCTTAAACCTTGGTGATGTCCACAAGATATATGGCAGCAAAGATTTTTTTCTTTTTTCTTTTTTTTTTTTTTTTTTTTGCTTCCACAATTGAAACCAAGACATCATCCATTGCAAGCAAGCCTCGTCCCAGTCATGACTGAATCAGTTAATAACAAGGCATTCTTCCCTGGCTAGGACCGCCTGATCCACCACCCAGCTTGAGTGTAAGTGAGGTAGAAGGTACGACATCTCTTTCTTCCTCCCAGCCTATTTTGCAAAGAGTAAAGTCGTGCTGATAACATGTTGCAAAAGAAAAACTTAAAGAGAGAATATTAAAGGAAAAAGAAAGACAAAACTTCTTGTATATTTCTAGTATCTAGAGATATAAAAAGAAGCAGTTTGTTTATAGGCAAAATAACATCAAACCAGGATTCTGCACCGAGGGAGGCCGAACTAGAAGTTTTCTTTTCATGCAATCATTATATTTCCAAGTGTTTCCTAAAATTTTCAAAAATTGGAATCTCAACATTGGAGGAGGTTGGCAATGATATATTAAATTTGGATTTTTTGTCATTTTTTCTCTTGAAATATGCATCAATCGAAATTGTCTTTCCCATCTAAAAATTAAATTGAAATCATAGCAAGCGTATTTTAGCAATTATAATAAAATAAGTGATTCACAAATCACAATCTAGTAGGTTTTTTTTTTCTTCTTACTATCTAATTCAGTCTTCACACAAATATTAAAAATATATTTAAAAACAAAACATATGATTTGGGCAAAAAATTTGTTTGCTCTTCATAGCCACATACTCAATGTTGCATGGTCATACTAATATATTTCCATTAAAATGGGCAAAACATGTCAAGTATATTAAAATGCTAGAATTTAGATTAAATTAACATATTAACAATGAAAATGCTATCAACTTGCCTTATCATGAGAGAAAATAGAAATGAAGAGGAAAACCAGTGGTTAATGGCATGGGGGGTGGCTAGCCGTGAGGCAGAAGGAGAAGGGGAAAGAAGGAATGAGCACTATAAGATTATGCACTTTTAGCGACGTTTGTTACCGATGCTTTTATACTTTCGTCACTAAAAACTAATTTTTATGACGATTATCATATTCGTCGGTGAAAATAATAAATTTACCGACGTTTTTAAAAAAACGTCGGTAAAAGTAAGCCTTTCACCGGCGTTTTCTAAAAAACGTCAGTAAAAATTACTTTTACCGATGTTTATAGTTTTCGTCGGCAATCGTATGTACCTGGGCCACTATCTTCTCCACGGTAGCAAATTTTTTGCCGATGAATTCGGATAACATTGGTAAAAGTATGTACTTGGGAAGACAATTTTTTCCACTGTAGAAATTTTTTTACCGTCCAATTTAAAAAATGTCGGTAAAAATACATGCTGTTAGAAAATCGTCGGTAAAAGTATGTACTTGGGAAGAGAATTTTTTCCACTGTAGCAATTTTTTTGCCGACGAATTTAAAGAATGTCGGTAAAAATACAATTTTTACCGACGCTTGTAGAAAATCGTCGGTAAAACTTATTTTTACCGACGAAAAATAATTTACGTTGGTAAAAGTTTTGAAATTTTTCTCCCCGTTTTATCGATGAAATTTTGATTTGCCAATGAAAATTAAGGGTCAGTAAAAATTTATATTTATCGGTAAAAAATTATTTATGTCGTAAAAAATTATAACTTTTACTGATGAAATTAATATTTCGCGATGAAAATTAACCGTCGGTGAAAGCTTGGGCGCCACCATTTCCATTTCCCACCCCAAATTGGATTTTCTTTCTCCCTCACGCTGTTCTCTCTCGCTCGCACTCTCGCCCAAATTTCTTTCTCTCACCCCTCTCTGATCTCTAGCTCTCTCTCTCGCCCCAAATGCGTCTCTCTCTCTACTCTCTCTCTGCTCTCTCTCTCTCTGATATATCCATCTCTCTCTCGCCCCATATCCTCTCTCTGCTCTCTTTCTCTCACTCTCTCTGCTTTCTTGCTCTCTCTCACCCCAAATCCTCTCTCTCTCTCTCTTTCTCTCACTCTCTTTGCTCTCTCGCCCCATATCCTCTCGCTGCTCTCTTTCTCTCACTCTCTCTGCTCTCTTTCTCTCACTCTCTCTGCTCTTTCGCTCTCTCTCCCCCCAGAGCCTCTCTCTCTGCTCTTTTTCTCTCTCTCGCCCCAAATCCTCTCTCTCTTTGCTCTCTTTCTCTCACTCTCTCTGATCTCTCACTGTCTCTCTCACCCCTAAATTCCTCTCTCTCTCTGTTCTCTTTCTCTTACTCTTTCTGATCAGTCGCTCTCTCTCGCCCCCAGATTCCTCTCTCTCTGCTCTGTTTCTCTCACTCTCTCTCGCTCTCTGCTCTCTCTCTTCCCGATCTCTCTCTCTGCTCTCTCTCTCTCTTATCTCTCTCTCTGGCTCTCTCTCTGCTTTGTTTCTCTGACTCTCTTGCTCTCTCTGCTCTCTATCTCTGGTCTTTCTCTCTCTCGCTCTCTCTCTGCTCTTTCTCCAGTCTCTCTTTCTCTCTCTCTTGCTCTCTCTGCTCTCTCTCTCGCTCTCTCTGCTCTCTCTCTCTCGCTCTCTCTGCTCTCTCTCTCTCGCTCTCTCTGCTCTCTCTCTCGCTCTCTCGCTCTCTCGCTCTCTCTGCTCTCTCTCTCTCTGACTCTCTCTCTCGCTCTCTTTGCTCTCTCTCTTTGCCATATTTTCTGTGTGATTGTTTTTAATTACATAGTTGTATCGCAACTTATGGTTGCTATTCACATCAGTAGTTGTTTGTTTTTCCACAAGTTTGTTGGAATGCACACTCACACACTCACTAATGGCAAGCGATTGGACATCACCCATCCTTGGTGCCTATGTAGATCTTCTTGCTCTGTATCAGAGAGGTGGGAAAATTGGCTTGTTTGGTGGTGCTGGTGTCGACAAGACTCTGCTTATCATGGAGCTGATCAACAATGTTGCCAAAGCTCATGGTTAACATCTCAGAGATGCACGTTGTGTAATTCAAAATTGTATTTGATTACTTTGCTTATCATGCTTTGCTACGTTTTGTCAGGTGGTTTCTCTGTCTTTGCTAGAGTCGAGGAATGCACTCGAGAGGGTAATGACCTATATAGGGAAATGATTGAGAGTGGTGTGATTAGGCTCGAAGAGAAGTAGGTCTATATAATAGTTCACCTTTTGTTATCCTTCTATTTCTCTACCATTTCCATTCAATGGTCTCCTTTTTATTGCAGAGTGAAAGCAAGTGTGCACTTGTTTATGGGCAAATGAATGAACCTCCTGGTGCTCGTGCTCCTGCTTGTGTTGGACTGACTGGGTTGACAGTGGCCGAGCATTTCTGAGATGCTGAAGGGCAAGATGTACTTCTCTTCATTGACAACATTTTCCGCTTTACCCAGGTATGCTAGCTTATTTATGAATATGTTCAATAATGTGTGTTTCATTGCCAAGAAAAAAAGCTCCTTGTCTTTAATTTGCTTGGTGCTTTTGTTGTTTGTTTGTTTGTTTCTGTATGCAAATGGTGTGTTATATTTGGTTTGTGATATCCATTTATTTCTTTAGTGTTTAGAACTTGGTTGTTATTTATTTGTAAATCGTTAGATTGTTCTCATGCTCAATAGCGACTCTGTGACTTTTCTAGATCCTTCTCCACTAGCATTTTTTGTTGGATCATATTCGGATGGATTGGCCTGTTGCTTTCAAGAAACTTCGGATTTTTTGTAAAAGGTACAATGAATCGTTTAGGTAGTTGCGGTCATCATCCATGAGAGATAGTTACATGTTTATGATCTTACATTTGTAATTTAATTCATTGAAAAGGTTCTAATGCTATTTTTGCCATTACAGATTGATGGACGATATGGATTCGGTTGCAGACTTGAAGCGGTGTTTTATTTTTATTTGAATCTATTTGTATTTGTATTTTGGATATTTAAATGAGACTGTATCATTGTAATATTTGTTAAATGAAATGAATGATTTGGATGATTTGGGTAATGACATTGTTAATTTGTTTTTTTAATAATTCTTGTGTGGATGGGTGGATTTCTTATTTTAAATACAGGTATACTTGAATAGGTTTTTTGGAGGATTATAATGAAAAATAATATTGTATTTTTAAAAAAACAAAATTATTGCCGACGAAAATTTGCCTTTGCCGACGTTTTTAAACATCGGCAAAGGTAAAATTCCATTTTTGAATACATTACCGACGTTTTTTAGCGTCGGCAAAAGTATATACAATTTTTAAACATTAATATTGTAAAACATGGTTTTGCCGATGTTCCAAAATGTCGGCAAAGGAAAAATAAAAAAAATGAAAAAATTCAAATTACTTTACCAGCATTAAATCTTCATCGGTAAACGTCAATGCGTATTAAGTGATTATTAAATTTATATTTCTTGGCCAAATCATTTTTACCGACGTTTCCTTACATATAAACGTCGGTAAATATTTTTTATAAAAGTCATATATTTTTAAAAAATGTGTGACTTTGGCCGACGATTTGAAACGTCGGTAAAAGTAAATTAATTTTATTAAACAGATGGCTTTTATCGACGTTAAGTAAACATCGGTAAAATAAATTAATATTTACCGACGTATTTTTAACGTCGGTAAAAGCTACTTGAAATGAAATTTTATAACTTTTACCGACGTTGAAAAACGTCGGTGAAAGTCTCCCTGGTGTGTCGGTAAAGTGGACTTTTGCCGAAGAAATTGAAAAACGTCGGTAAAATATTTTGGTTACGTTTTTTTACCAACGTCCAGGCGGCGAAAATTTTTTCGTCGGTAAAAATCTTTGCCGACGTTTTGAATACTTTTAGCAACGAAAAAATGCGTCGCTAAAACTTTTAATTGTTGTAGTGGAGGAAAGAAATGAAGAAAAAGAAAGAAAGTGAGATAGTGGAGGGGGGTTGTGCTCGGTCGGCTTAATTGAAAAAGGAGGTGGGCCGTGGGACAAAGGGGCCTTAAGGCCCTAATTTAGGCCTACTATATATATATATATGGTGGGGTGCCTTGGCCCCCTCCGGCCCCATACTAGTTCCACCTCTCTTCATACAACTCTTACAGGTAACGTGTTGTGGCTGATAATGTGTTTAAATCTTGAACCTCGGTGATGTCCATAAGATATATGGCAGCAAAGTTTTTTTTCTTTTTTTATTGTTTCCGCAATTGAAACCAAGACATCATCCATTGCAAGCAAGTCCGTCCCAGTCGTAACTGAATCGCTTAACAACAAGGTGGTCTTTCTTGGGTAGGATCGCCTGATCCACCGCCCAGCCTAAGTGCAGGTAAGGTAGAAGGTAGACATCTCTTTCTTCCTCTAAGCCTATTTTACAAAGAGCAAAGTCGTGCTGATAACGTGTTGCAAAACAGAAACTTAGAGAGAGAATATTAGAGGAAAAAGAAAGACAAAACTTCTTGTATATTTCTAGTATCTAGAGATATAAAAGGAGAAGGTTTATTATAGGCAAAGTAACCTCGTCATTGAGTAACCCGAATTATAATAGGACCCTAAAACCAAATCATCTCATGTGGGCATCCACTCATGATGCATATCTTATAACAAAATAATCATTTTTTTGGTTTTATCCTTAATTCTGTGCTTTTTTTTTTATCTCTACTTCTTTGTGTAGTTATTTGAGTCTTATCTTTTTTACCAAAAAAAAAAAAAAAAAAACCTCAATCAATCAATCTTAACCCACACTGCACTTAGAAAAGTTATTTTTTTTCTCTTGGGTTCTGTTAGAACATATATGGCTTCGTTAAAGTTGGGTCTGAGTTTGGTTTACCTGGGATACAATTCAGGTTGTGCTTGGCTTGGGAAAATACACCACTTGCCCAAGTTACAACCCCTACATCAATATACAGTCCATGACCAGGTTCAAGTCCAAGCAAACCCAATCCCATTCTGCGTCTATTTATTGGCATTTATATAAACACCAATGTGTATGCAGAAGGTGAGACCAAACTCTTTATTGTGCAATGATAATGGACCCACTAGTAAAATGAAGGCATTCCGAAAAAGTCCGAGGGGAACACATGTGATGTGGACACTCACCTCCCTGTATAAAGGGAAATGAATTTTCTAGTTTTTTTTTTCCTCCCTTGGATTTACATGTTGTTAGTCCAAATCATTAAGCTAAATTTTTTAGAACAGCTCCTAACGTTGGTTGGAGTGTTGATTTTCATTGGAAAGTCTTAGGTTCAAACCTAGCCTTTCCTCTCCTTTGCATATGTGAGTCTTTATTATTCCATATATACAAGTTGTATTCGTCTCCTCAAATGTGCAAGTTCCCGTTACCTTACATATGTGAGTTGTGCAATGTCCCATCACATGTGTAGGTTCTCATTATCTCCCATGTGTGAGTTGTATTTTATCCTCTTATATATGCAAATTCCATTACCTCGGGAGTTGAGTTGTGGATTGTGTTGTTGAGATGTATCTGTATTTGAATCTCCACCCCGAGCTGGGTTACTAAAGAAAAACACACTAGAGAGGAGAGTTGAAAAAACCACGCTGTCACTCACACACTTTCCATTGTAAGCTGCGCAGCCTGGCAGCTCATCGAAGCTCACATAGGTGGATGAAAACAATGACGATAATGATATTGCATGTTGATGGAAAACCCATGAAAATTGATTAGTGTTTATCAAAAAATTTGATTTTGTTTGAGTTTTCAAGTGTCTAAACTAAGCAATGATTATTAGTGGTTAATTGACCTTTATACTTATATGCCAATTATGATGAGTTTGATGCTTAAGAATGGAGGATCGTGCCCATCTTCAACCAACGATTTCTTGTCTTTTTAAGACTAATAATTTACCATGACTGTAAAATATCCTGCTCCCTTGTTCTTAACTAAAATACTAGGAATATGTTTGGAAGCCAAATAAGGGGGATAAGTGAGGGATAAGTAGTTTTTTTCATCCCGATTCCATTTATCCCTTATTTATTTTTATTTTTAATGTCCGGTATTATACTATCCATATCCCGAAGCTATAGTGACTTAATACCTAGTATTCCTACTTAAATAATCCCACCTAGGAGGTGGCATAATTTGGGTTGAATTTGAGTGAGTTCGGGAATATATATTTTTTAGGTCATTTTTTTCCTTGTACCCCATTTATCCGGACGCAAATCAAACATCAAATTTGATTTATCTCTGGGATAAATGGAGTCCCATCCTATGCAATAATACCATTTGATAGAATTAGATACTTTGATCGTATTAGCTATCCAATCCAACCAAATATTTATACGACTTCCAAACACATCCTATATAATATATATATATATGACAAGGGGTTACTTTTCACTAGTTTGGCCAATTGCTATCACTTTGGAGGCTTCTTTTTCCACATATGTGGCCTCTCATTTTTACCTTATAGGCTTCCTATTTCCACTTGCGTAACTTTCTTGAATCCCAACCTAGCAAGCTAGGGTGAAAGGCAAAATTAGCCAGAGGTCATCAGTATGATAGAAATTGAAAGCGCAGCTCACCAACTTTTCCTCTCAGGCCTGTAGTCCTTGCCGAATGTACTTATTTTAGGCGGAGGTCTCTATTGAGGCCGGCTCATCTTTTTAATGACTGATTTGCCTTTTAGCAATTACTTATATCTTTTGTGTTCCAAAACTTTGAAATTCCCTAACTTTTGTTCACGATATTTATTTTAAAAAAAAATTTTTTGATACATTTGGAACCTACTTATCTAGACCTTTCAAACAAGACCCATGTTGCTATGAAATTCCCTATAAAAAAATTGTTAAAATTTATCTTAAATAAGATTACATAAGTTTCAGATTCTCAACACAAACTCAGATAATATTATCTAAGCTTGTGGAGAAATTCAGATAATATTATCTGATTTTCAGATTCTCAACACAAAACTCAGATAATATTCTCTATTTGAGTTTTGTGTTCTCAACGCAAAACTTAGATAATATTATCTGAGTTTGTGGAGAAACTCAGATAAATTGTTATCTAAGTTTGTGGAGAAACTCAAATAATATTATCTGTCTGAATTTCAGATTCTCAACATAAATCTCATATGATATTATCTGAGTTTGTAGGGAAACTCAAATAAATTATTATCTGAGTTAGTGTAAAAACTCAAATAAATTATTATCTGAGTTTGTGGAGAAATTAAGATACAAACTCAAAAAATATTATTTGAGTTTGTGGACTAAGTTCCAAATTCTCAATACAAAAACTCAGAAAGATAATATTATCTGAGTTTGTGGAGAAACTCAGATATCTTTATAGTCCACGTAATTAAATCTCTGGTAGACATTCCCTCAAACACCTTCTCAACATATGCTAAGCAGTTCAATTCCAAATACATGTGAACCAGAACTATTCTGTACATGCAGAAGCACATAAACTGTGATCGAGAATCAAACCACACACAAAAAGAGAGACATGCAAGAAGAGCACATGAGAGATTTATGTGGTTCAACAATATGCCTACATCCACATCCAAAAGAATACTCTACTATTTTACTGTACTCATTTACTTAGGTATAAGGTTACAAGTTACATCATATAATAACTTTCTCCTTTTTAGCTCCGAAGAAAGCCCCGCGGCCCAAAGCCCAATCCATAGCTAACCTAATGACCAATCCAATGAACCGAGAATACATGACATAAACCCAACAATCTCCACCTTCAATTGGATTCCGTAGAACTCGAGCCACCAGCTAAAGAACAACCAGCAATGTCTTCAGCTCTACATACCTCTCTAAAAGGTATGTCCTTGTGCCCACTATCACTAGGCATAATCTTCACCCTTCAATGATAAGTGACACGGATCAAGTCCAAGTCAGACTTGGAATTGTCCTTAACTAGTTTCATCATGAATGCCCCAAATCGCTTGTATCATTGTCTAGATGCTTACTTCGACCCGTATAATGATTTCTCCGAATTGCATACATAATTAGGAATCTAAAGCTTCACTCCACCTGAATGGGAAATTCCTTTCTGATCCTCGTAGACCCCCTTGCATCCGATGGCCAGATTTCCATAATCAAGACACCCCATCTCTTCATCTATAATTGCTACTCGTTGACCACTTTTATGTCCTTCCACTGACTCCGAATACGCGGATGCCTCAACTATTAATGCATATGCATATATATATAACTTTCTCTTTCTTAGCCCTTCAAAAAGCCTGGTACAAAAACTAAAATACCCCTGACCCAAAGCTCTATCCATAGCTAACTTAATGGACCAATCCAGTGAAATTGGAATAGAAGATACCAACATGAACATTCCCCACAAACACTTTCATCCTTGTCTCCATCGTCTCTTATCTTGAGAACCTTCTGTCTAATATCATACCCATATATAGCACGACCACTTCGCAGAGCAGCAGCTCCCAAACAAGCATGGGCATCAAGGACCACGCACATCATATACGAGTCATGCACCAAACCCAACAGTACCATCTTCGAAAAGTAACGAAGGGATGAGGAGGTGAAGCCATTAAGTAGGCAGCCAAAGATAATAAAGTTCCGGTTGTCGTTATTTCTTTGAGGCATTTCGTTGAATAGGTGGAAGGCGTCTTAGATGTTGCTGCATTTGCAATACATAGCTATGAAAAAGTTGGCTCAGTGGAGGAGCTTGTTGCGATGCAAGAAGAAGAAGGTGAATGTAAGGAAAAGAACGTGGATCTGACGGCCATGTTGGAGAGAAGAGAGAGCAGTGCATGCCTTGAGAGCTATTGGATCCACCAGATATAGAGCATCTCACCGCTTCGCCTCACCGGAATCTGATGTTACCGCCACCGTATACAGTCACCGACTACTGCCAGGCCAGCCGGTCATCGCCGCTGCAATAGTCAATCAACGTAGTCGAAGTAGAAGGGTGCACACTTGTGCTATGTATATAAGGAAGGCATTTTGGACTTCTTAAATGTTTAAATTTGAAAACAAAACATCTGCCTCTATGACAAAAGATTGTAGACATCTTGCCATAATATGAAATGTTGAAGGACTTATCGCCGAATGCCAAAAAGAATTTTAACCTAAATAGAAGGATATGAGGCATGGGGTTTTTTTTTTTTTTTGTTAAATAGGGTACCACGAGTAATTACAGGAATTCAGATCCTCTCAACTGTCTTAGTGGAATTCATCAGAACTATGGCCCATATCAGTGATCACTGGTGGTATGAGTGATGGTGGGTACTGTAGTACATGTGCCTAACCACCATAAGGTAACTAGGGGTTTGGCGTAGTGTCATCTCAGCCGACCATTACTCAACTGACAGGAGTTAGAATAGAAAACAGTTATTCATAGACGTCCATCAATAGGAGGCATCATCAGTAGTTATTGGATCCCTGAAGAAGCAGTTCGGTGTGGGCCACACCAGGTTGTGGGGCCCACCACAACGGCATTGGAATCTTTAAGATGTGGTCAAAATGTCAGCTAATCGTGCCCTGCATGGACGCCAGTGGAAAGTGCCCGTCACGATCTCTCCCTCTCTCTTGAATTCTAATCTCTTCAGATGGACCATTTGCTGCTCTGTCTCTCTCCATACCTCTTCAACACAACCACCCATTATTTCTCTCTTTGAATTTGAATTATTCAATTCCACAAAAGCAAGAAAACCATCAGCCAGATCTCTTTCTGAGATCATTTTCCACAGTGGGTTTTCCTTTCAAGAGACTTTCCTTTGTCGGTCATTGTTTCCTAAGGGAGAGACTGACTTTTCTTTCTTCTTTTTTGTAAGTCATTTTCTATTCAGTTGCTTCATTGATAGAGAGATTTGTCTTTCTGTAATTCTGGTTTTTCTAAGTCTGAGTTTTGGTTTCCTTTAGAGTATTCCCATTGAGAGTTTTTTTTTGTTTGAGAGACCCCTCAGTGGGTTTTTCTTTACTTGGGATTCTTGTCCTTTCTTTATTTATTTGTTTTTTTATTTTTTCCTGCTGTCTTTCCTTTGTGGGTTTTCTGTGTTTCGTTGTTCTTTGACTCTCATTGCCAGGAGGAATATTACTGTTCTGGTGTCTTTCTTCTTCTTCTTGTCCTTTGCTTGTCTTTTTTTATGTTTTTATTTGGGGTTCTTTGAGAGATTCCTTTCTGGGCTCTTTTCTTTTGGAGTTAGAAGTTCTTTTTTTTATCTTTTTGTTGGTTTTTGTTATAAAAAGATTCATTGTTTGGTCGGTATTCTTCTTTGGCCTTTTGGGCCTTTTTGTTGTGGTTGTTGTTTGACGTGAGGGGGTAATGTCTTTGACTTTTGGAGCTCTTTCTAGTACCAAAAACATAGGGTTTGATGAAAACAAGGAGGTTGGAGCTGCAGAGGGTGGAATTGTGAGAACAACAAATGCAGAAAGATTTGACAACAAAGGAGTGGAACAGCTCTGCAGACAGGGGAGTAAGGCTTCTTCTTGTACAACTGAGGATGAAGAAGATGATGAAGGAAAGGGTGACAAGGACTTCGTCTTAGGGCCTCAGTTCACTCTCAAAGAGCAGCTTGAGAAGGACAAGGTCCCTGTCTAATGAGTATATATTGAGGATTTTCAATCTTTGCATCTTTTTTTACCTTTATGTGAATTTTTCAGATTTCTCCTCTTTGTACAGGACGATGAGAGCCTTAGGAAGTGGAAGGAGCAGCTTCTTGGAAGTTTGGATTTGAATTCTGCTGGAGGTACCCATTTTCTTCTTTCATCCACAAATCGTTTTCATGCATTTTGGGTTATTTTGGGACTTGAAGCATTTCTTTTTCCTTTTTTTTTTTTTTTTGCTGTTTGTGTGCGGTGAAAAGTGGAGACTTTTTTTGGCCTGTTTGATTGTGAGAATTTACTGGAATTCAGAGAATTCATTTTGGGAGAATTTCAAATTCCTCAATTGATGTTCCCAACTCCCCCATATGCTTCTGTATCAAGTAACATTATGAATTTCAGAATTAAAGAGGGATTAAAAGCCATTTCACACCATGAAAAGCTGCTGCCATTTGGGGTCCTGCGAATTAAATGGAGAATTCAGAGAAGTTCTTGAAATTTATGTCAGAAATGCTCTAAAGGGCCTGTTGAATGTTGACACCGTTTGTAAATAGTGAGATTCTTAAAGCCTCTGATTCTTGAATTGGGGTGTTCTCTTTTGCTACACTTTCCCTGTAGGAATTAAATGTAAAGCACGAAATTTGATTAGCTGGCCATCTTTTCTTCATTAGCCATTCAATAGTATCTGAAATGAGGTTTTTTTTCCCCAATCTATTTTGTTTTTATTCTTTGGCCTTTTTGGAGAGAAAAATAACATGGGTTCTGTTCTATGTCTATGTAATATTATTTTATGCATTGTAGAGAATATGGAACCAGAAGTTAAAATCCTGAGCATTTCAATACTATCTCCTGGAAGACCTGATCTTGTTCTTCCTGTTCCTATGGTTCCAAACTCAAAGGGCTTGTGGTTTACTCTGAAAGAAGGCAGCCGTTACAGTCTCAAGTTCACTTTCCTGGTCGGCAACAATATTGTCTCTGGCCTAGCATATACCAACACTGTTTGGAGAACTGGTGTTAAGGGTAAGTGCTCTTTCAATTTTCATTACTTTGATATGCAAATCAGGTTGCAGTGTTTCTATTTTTATTCTTGAAATGAAAACTAATTGACCCTGTTTTTTTAATCGTCTTTTGCCCCAGAAAATTATACATGTTTGTGATCTATTTGTTGCAATTTTGGATGGACATTTTATGGGCCCCATAACTATGCCTGGTATCCAACTTATCAAGTGATTATAATTATCCAATTGGACAATTAGCTGCAATTGGAGCTGTCAACATGATCCAATTCAGGCCAGAGCTACCTGGGCCGAGTCCGGGCCTGAGAGAATTGGAGGGTCTGAGTTCGGATCTGTGTCCCCCATGGACCCTAGATCCCAGGTGGGTGTCTGTCTGATAATAAATGTACGACTGAACCTGCCTGCTAAAGGTCCAAGTCCAATTAATGCCTGAGCCCGTTCATGGCTTTTTTAAGTCAAAACTCAAACGTATGGACAAATATAAATTTGTATGTTGCTAAACTGTCAGTAACTTGAGTCCAACAGGCACGGAGCGCAAGGCCCGAGTCCAGCTCACTAATGGATTCTGTCGTTAACTCTCTCTCTGGGTCTAGTCTGTTGGCCATTGAATAGTCAATTATCGAACTAATGGTTGGGTGGATTCAGGCCGGATTTGGTCTCGTTGACAGGCCTATTGCCAATCAGCCACAATTGATGGGAGCAAAATAAAATGGTAAGAATAAGCGCCACATGTGCACTTGTAATGCAGAGATCGATTGAATACAAACTGTTTTGATTCACTTCATGAGCATAGATATTCCATGCCTAAGGTTTTAAAGGATCTCTAAAATGCCAAACAATTAAACAATATATAAACAAAGCAAAAATTAAATCAAAAAATCACAAGCACACACCACAAGAAGGCATGATTTTAACTTAGAAAATCCGAATGAGTAAAAAACTACGAATTCAACAAGGATCAACTATCAAACAATGTTGAACAGTTACAAAATATACTCATATCATTTTCGCACTATAAGAACCGAATTCTTCTTACTGCAACTTCTTCTGTTCACAAACGTTCCTTCATCTTGCACTGCTCTCAACTTGATCAACTAACACCTTAATCACTTAAGATGACTTCAATCTTCTACAAGAGATATAAAAGCAACAACTCTAAAATACAAGACAGCACAACTCTCTTCGATAGTGCTCTAGAGAAAGATGATCTCCACTATAAAATCTCCATTTAAAATAATGAAATCCTTACATTAGGGTTGAGAGAGAACCCCTTTAAATATGTCTAATTTCGCACATGATAATAGTAATTCAACCAAAATAGGAATTGGTACAAAATAGGAAACTCTCACTTCAAAAAAGAATACAAGTCTCGCAAGTTGATAGGTTTCTACATGTCGCCCGATCGATCGGGTACTTTATCCAATTGATTGGGTACCAATGCGATCGATCAGGTACCTTTCTGTCTATGTACCAAATTCGAATTTCAGCCTGTTTTTCAAATTTGATTGATCCGATCTTTATCCAATGTCTTTCTCACTTCTTTGACCTCTTTTGCTTCAATTTTTCTCTTCAACTCATTTGATGACTCAAATCACAATCTATTTAAAAGAAATATAAAATACAACTAAATAAATCCAGAGTTTTGTCTAACCCATAAAGTAGTGAAGATACAAAAATCCTTTCACATATGTGATTTGATCTTTTGGTATTAAAATGTTGCTTTGAATATATAACATTGTGTTTGAGTTTTTTCTTTTCAGCTTTTAGGATTTCAAGTTTGTGTTTATAATACAATGAAATTTCATTTCAGTGGACAGCACAAAAGAAATGATGGGCACATTCAGTCCTCAACCAGAGCCTTACACACATGAGATTGCAGAAGAATCCACACCTTCTGGCTTCTTTGCTAGGGGAACCTATTCAGCAAGAACAAAGGTAAATTATCCACCAAAACCATTATTTTATGTAACCTTCAGTTTTACTAATGTCCTGGGTAGATAAGATGATGATGATGATGATGATGATGATGATAGAATATATATCATTTCACTTTACTATGCCTGAAAAATCCCTACAGTATGCAATCCCTTATATGCATCTTCACCTTATATCCTTTAATCCTTACCTCCACAAGTTTCATTTGACCATGAATTTCTATATATTCAAATCTATCCGCATAAGCTGACCTTTATTGTTTACATCATGCAAATTGCAACATATAAAAAAGAGATTAACCCTGCTGTGTCTGTGATCAAATTTGCTGTCAAATAACTATTTATTCTGCCAAAATATTCAAGATTTTGCTGTTATTGTCACAGTCACCTTGATTTTTCCTTTTTTTTTGTTTTTTTTGCGTTAATGTTCTTCAGTTCATCGATGATGACAAGAAGTGCCACTTGGAGATCAATTACAGCTTTGACATCAGGAAAGATTGGGCATCACCTAGCTGAATTTTATTTTATTGTTTTTTTTTTCCAATTTTTCCTTTTCATCCATGTAAGAATCTTACCTTTTGCCATTTTTTGTATCAGAGGGTGTAATGCAATTGTAAGTCTTTGATTAACAGACTATTTCATTTGGTCAAGCATTATTACTTGGATCCAGACTGTTAATCTTGCGAGGCCCAATGTTGACTAGAAATCAAATCAAAAGAAAATGATCCATCTGACACTTGATGCAATCTGATTGATTGACTCTTTGAGGTCAAACAAAGATTTCTTTATGTTAAAAACTAGCATAGAAAGTCCACGATTCAGATTTGAAATAACAATGAGAAAAATAAGGTAGTCATATTGACATAAGATGAGTGTCTAAGATTGAAAAAATTAGAATATGTTCAAATTTTTGTTTATATAAAAAAGCATCACAATTTGGCAAATATTTATGACAAGAAGTGTAAGATTTGAAGTAAAATATAGATTTGCTAAAGTAAGGTAAAATAAGGTAATCATATTCCGGCAGTATGTTCTGAATTTAATATTTCATAATTTCTGTTGCACGTTTGTATATCTATAAAATAATCTAATAAAAACCATAAAACATTGAAATCAAATCATGGTCAAATTCTAAAAAAATAAATATTAAGTTCCTAACTGAATGATGGCTACCCAAAATATAAAAAAAAATAAAGGTAAAAGTTCTTTAATTACAGGCAAGGATAGGTGCCCAAAAATTTAGCACTAAAAGCAAAATCAATACCCATCTATTCCAACCAGTACCATAAAATATATTTGTGGCTAGTGAGGTTAGATATGAAGAAGGGCAATCCATTAAGGAATTAAAAAATAAAATTCATGTAGCATATCAATATAGTTGAGGCAATGCTTTGATGATGATGATGATGTATAATTAAATAAAAAAATGTGAATACTTGAGGTAAGAGGTACTTGAAATTTGAGAAAATAATTAATACTTCAAACACCGATCCATTGGCAAAAGATGAGTTATTAGGATATAAATAAAAATTAACTTATTTTGGCATGTGTCCGAAAAATATAATTTGAAATTCGAACAACCAAAATTCGAACTTGATGCCTATCAAAGCCTCACTATATGGACTGCGATCTTTAACAGTTCAGATTTTAGTGATGGCCCCAGTCATCATGGTCAGAGGGAGAACACTTTCCTTATGAGGGCCACTATGTGAAATAAAGAGCTTGAAAGGGCCACTAGGAAAACAGAGCATAAATAGATTTTGGGAGATGGCACCAATGATAGATTTGTATACGAGTGAAGATTGAAGATCTTTTATATACTCCTTTCTAATAAATTCAATCTCAAGGCCCACCTGTGAAACGTAAAATCACTTCTTATAAATCTCACAAGGGGATGTTACACAAAAAAAAAAAAAAAAAAAAAGGGTTGCTGCTGTCTTCTATACTCCAATCTGTGAAAGCCTAAAATCCATGTGGGATGCTTGTGAGTATAAGATTTTGTCTCTCTTTTGGATTCTTCCCATATGAATTTTGTTGGAGTGAGATGCTCTGTTAAAGTTAGGGGTTGGTGACCAACTGCACTTTCTGCATACCTTTTTGACTGTAGAAACTAAACCTTATCATGTCCTTGAATTTCCCTGCTTACCCTTTGGCCGTAGAAAGTATCACAGTTGTTGTTTTCTTATTTATATCACCTTTGTCTTGCTTGTGGCCTGTGTTCTTCTAGATGGGTTGGATTTGGATCTGTGTTTGAATTTTGAAGAGGGTACTGGCCACTGGGCATTGAGTTAGCTTGAGTATGTGTGTACCATGTCGCATTTTGTGTAACAAACTGTGCAGATCTCATCTTGATTCAAGAAGAAGGCTTAACTTTTGTAGTTATTACAGAGATCTACACTGGTGAGCTTCATTAACAAGAGTAACTACAATAGGGCCATCCTTAGATCTTTTCATTTATCCAGATCGGACCCGGGCTTAGGTGGGTTGGGCCTGATTGCGCCCTGTCCTGAGCCCCAAAATACATAGTTTCCTGATTCTGAAACTCCATTTGTGGGCCCATGTATGGGTGGCCCCAGAACGATTGAGTTCAGAATCCCCATGTTAGGTTGTAGCCATACATCCATAAAAAAGGGTTGTAGCCATCCATCTGTTGTCTCTCCTGGAATTGAATTTTTTTTTTTGTTTTTATACTTTATTGGCTGTTTGTAGACCACCGATCAAATGGTAGGGTGTTCAACCTCATAGAATTTTAGGGACTCGTCTAACCACATTAGGGCCCTGGACGTAGAGAAGCTGGACATCAGGACTGGGGAATAGGATTGTCCAAATTCCAAAAGCCCAAACAGACCTTTTGGGCCTAAATTTTGATTGGGGCCCCACAAGCCTTTGTATGTGACAATTCAAATTTTCTGATGCCCAGACCCACCATTCTATTTCAGCGCTCCTTGGCTGAGAACAAACTCTTTTTTTTTTTTTTTTTTTTTTTGGAAGAGTAGAAGAAAACTTTCATTAAAAACGAAGAGACAAAACAATTAAGATGTATAGTGGTTAAAACACCCACGCCCTCCGTAAAACCTAGCAAAAGAAGCTGACCCATGCATATTTTTGTACATATTTTTGGCAAGTTCATGAGCGAAGCCATTAAGATTTATAAGAATATGAGAGAAAGAAATATTCTTAAATTTTGAACTCCAATTTCTAATGTCCAACAAAATATGTTGAATGGACTAATCCAACAACCTATTGATTGCTCGAATCACCTCGAGGGCATCCGACAAAAGGTGGATCTTGCGGAGGCCCATCATTCTGGCTTCCTTTAGTACACATAAAATAGTTCTTGCCTCGACTTCCTTTAATGAAAAGACCTTGACTCCATCATGCGAGCTTGCATTCACGCAATCACCATCAAACCAAATAGCAAAGCCAAATCCTATTTTTAATCCTTGGCTCTAAAAGAAGCATCAAAAAACACTTAAGCAGTATCTCTAAAGATCCTTAGGCTAAACTCCTTGGGTGTGTTTGAAAGCGGGATAAATTTTTGGTGGGATTGGATAGCTAATGTCATCCAAGCCCATCCAATGGTATAATCGCATGGGATGGAATTCCATTTATCGCAAAGGTAAATTCAATCCCATGTTTGATTGCATCCGGATAAAGTAGGGACAAAGGACAAAAAGATCTAAAAAATATAATTCCACCCCCCCACTCGAAGCCAACTAAGGTAGCATAGGGACAAAAAGACCTAAAAAATATAATTCCACCCACACTCAAAGTAACTCAAGTTATCCCACCTTCTAAGTGGGATTATCTAAGCCCTCATACTAGGTATTAATTCACTATAGTGTCGGGAGTAAGATAACATTATCTCATGCATTAAACGTGCAAACAAATGCAGGATAAGTGGGATATGATGCAAAAAGTAACTTATCCCCCCACTTATCCCCTCCTTATCCTACATCATCCAAACACCCCCCTTGGGTACACTTGGACCTCCTTAGTAATCTTTATTAGATTTATCCAAAGAGTCTTGTATCATTTTCCTTGCACAATTAACAATGTTAGAGGACATAACATTTAGCCCCCAAAAATAAAGTCATTTCTTCTTTTCCACAAAGCCCACAAAAAGTAAGGGCCAAGGGTTTGGCTTGAGGATGAATTTGTGGCCTTATTGAATTTGGCGGGTCGATGAAGGTGGTCCACCAATCTCTAACCATAAGAGGAACTACACAACTCGTTAGTATTCCTAAGTCAGAGCCAAGCCAAGCAGCTCTTGCGTACTCAAAGTGGAAGAGAGCATGCTTAACAGATTCTTCTATGTTGGTGCAAATAGGACAAAAGACATCTGTGAGATATTTTTATCGTAAAGAGTTTTAGGTACCTGCATCGCATTTTTAAGATATTTCCAACAAAATAAGAGCACTCTAAGGAAGGTGACACCGTGACATTGCCTTCCAATCAATCGGAGGATTAGTGTTATCTCTACTTTCTTCAAAGATAGCTTTGAAGGTTGATCTTGAGGATAATTCCCCCTTCTTAGAATATGGCCAAATTTCAACTCTACTGATTTGAAGGATATAGATTTTCAATATACTAGGCTGAGAATAAACTTGGAAGAACGAAAAGAAAATGAACTCTCTTATCAACAAATAGAAAAGAAAAATGAACTCAATGAATACTCATCCCTTCCTTTTAGTAGGATCATTTCTTTACAATCCGCTTTTAAGTAGCATGTCTGAGTGAGTCATGAACCAATTTGCTAGGGCATTTAGTCCTATGAGTCAATTGGTCAAAGAACTCATGATGAAGTGATCTAAGTATGGAGAAGCAAGGGTTGATTAAGTGGTCAGTAACCCCGGATTTCACCAAATTGCCTAGGGTTTCATTCCTTTGCAGTCGGTATGCTCTACTCTTTTTAGCTTGTGTGGACTGCCTTTCCTTCCCACATGTGCAGTGCAGGTTCCCTTCCCACTAGTGTGGGGCTCTCTTTTCCACATGTGCGGGCTCTCTTTCCAGTTTGTGGGCTCTCACCCAATATGTAATGGTGCTATCAAGGGTCTCAGACCCCTTGTCTACGGTACAAAAAAGAGAGAAAAAAGGCCTTCAAAATGGATTTCTGTATTAGCGTCGGGGTGAGCTTGGCCACCTGGGCCCCAAGTTTAACAAAGTCAAGTTTTATTAGTTATCGGGCCTGATAAGTCCAATTCCCACCAACACTATGGTGACAGAATGCCCATCTGAGCTATATTTAGCCGAGGCCCAACAATGCATTCAATTCTACAGGCTAACATAACCCTGAGACAGCCCATATTTGTTACGAGTAAGTTTAGGGGCCCAGTTTCAGCCCTTTGGCCTAAGAACTAAGCCCAAATGCAGCAAAAACCTGGGTCACCATGACCTGGCTGTTGTCCACTTGTATTTTACTTTCAATGGCCTGGAATGTGCAAATAAACATACAGGCCTCAATTGATATGGGTTGCAACTGGGTTGACCCAACCCATTTACAGCTTTGCAGAATGAGATAATTAACAAGTATTCTACTTTCACTGGTAAAAGTTTAAGTAACAAATTGAATGAAATATCAATGTATCAACAGATTCAACAGTTTAATTCATTAACAATTACTCACTAATAGAAACTGGATTTAGATGAATGATAAAACTCAAATTCTGACATATTCAGAACTGTAAAGCATTTAGATATTTTCAGATTTTTAATCAAATAAAAATCGATCTGGCTGATATATCACCAATTAGTAGTTTTCTTCGAACTGAATCGATATTATCAAAGGACTTGATCCTATTATATCACCAATGAGTAGTTTGTCCATGTAAGTAGAGCAATTACAGAACAAAATGGACCCTTTAGCTAACCCAACCTCTCTTCACATGCATTACATTTGTAATAAGCAATTGCTGATGGTGGTGGTGATGGTAATCGGTTGGCTTGAAATTTTGGTTATCATGTGCAGGCCCAAGTCAAATCCGACACATTAATTAATTGGATTGAAAATGTCAAATTCGAAAGGGTCAAGCCGACCTCATAATTTAAGTGGTCAGTTTCAGGTTGATATGGCAGGCCATAGCATACTGGGTTGAGTTGGATCAGGCTGGTGGGAGAATGTACTCAACGGGACCCAGCCCAATTATTAATTGGGGTCTAAAATGCCAGCCCAAACCCAAAATGAAAAAGAGTCAAAGTCTAACCCCAAGTGATCAGGTCAGCTTTGGGTTTTGTTGGCAGATCAGTTCAGAAACCCTCATCTAAAACGGATTTAAAAGCTGAATTTAACTAATCCTGACATCTCTCTAACTGATATCAATGAAAGCAATCCTAATCATGAGCTCTCTCTCTCTCTCTCATACTTAAAAGATTTGATTTGATTTGATCAGACAACAGACAGATCAACCATGAGCATGGGATCAAATCAATCATGTGTGACACCTTCTTTGTTCCATCAATTGATAGTGCAATTTTCTGTCATTCACAGTCAGCAGCAGATGACTAAATTAGTAATGCCTAATCTATATACATTTTTTTTTAATACTGGCAATCTCATACTATGATATATGAGTGTTGAGTAGAAATTCGTCAGTTAGAAAACAAGCCCAAAAAATAGTGTAATATAGATGAAAATGTTGAGATAAATGTGGTAGGACTAGAAAGATGGAAAATGAGGGCATTCCAGAACATTTAAGGCCTCAAAATATGATAAATTAAGAGACTCTTTTAATATAGTTTGAACATAAATACAAGCCAATGGTGAAACCAATGAGGAAAAGTTTATACATAGAGGTTGATTGCCTCTCATAAGTCAAAGGTGACAATGATGGAAATATATATATTTTTTATTTATTTATTTTTATATTAAAAAAATTACCCTTGCTCCAACAGTCTAATTGATTCAAATTAGTGAAAACCAAAGTAATTCATAGTAATTTAGGGAACCTCATTTGTGTGGATGATTTGTATGGTTCATATAGTCAGTCCAACCATGTTCTCGCTCACCATAACATGGTGAAAGATAGATCACAAGAATATTTTTCACATATATATATATATTTGGTAGAAGGATGAAAGTAGTTAAGATAGATTTAATGAAGTGCAACATATCCAAGAATTGGGCCTATAATAATTTAGAATGGCAAAATAGAACTCATATAAATACCTTAATGAGGATGATGCAGTCTCCTTATGCTAAGAGTTATCTTTCACCATGCAACTCTTTTATCATCAATTTAACTCCTTTACACTCTCTAACCTCCTATTAACTGGCAGTCACCTTAATGTAACTCAAATCAAGATTTTACTCACCTTGTTGAATTGAATTTTGCAAAAAAATAAAAAATAAAAAGTTGACAAATTGTTGAACTTTAAGACCCTACTACAAATGGTGTGTTGGATCAAATCCACATGAGACCCTTCAATTACAAGAGGGGGAAGGTTAGATTTGAACCTAAAACCTCTCAATGTGTGTCAGTAACAAATGAACAGACACTCCTTACGACTAAGGTAAGGAGCAATTCTCAAGTTTCTTATGCCTATCATCATAAAGAAGGGGCAGAATGCCTTACATCATCACACAATTTGCATGTTTGCATCACATTAGTTCCTAATAAATAGTCAATTCTCATCAGTTCATTCTTGCATTTAAATGGTTTAGATAACTTGTAATCACTGCAATTATTCACTACTCACTGATTCCCTCACCCCAAACAACACCCCCCCCCCCCCCCCCCCCCAAAAAAAAAAAAAATTGCTCACTCTGATTCAACCGGGTTGACTCAGCCTCACGACTTACTGAGTCAGATAAGTAGAACTGACCAAGCCTGACCTAGTTAGTACTCGGCCAAACACATCCAAGATGCTCAGCTTGGGTGACCTTCTGAGTTCTTAGTCAAAGTCTGGGTTTCCAAACTTTTTAAATATTTTATGTGTGAATGTGTGGTTTTTGAGATCTAACAGGTCACTAAAATAACATAAAGAATAACAGAAGCGCATCTCTCTTCTAAGTTTAATTTTTTAACCATTATCTACATTAAACTTCACACATGCCGAGTAAAAAACTAACAATTTTTTTCTGCTAAACCTTTTTCAACTCCACAGTTGACTTTTACCCGGATAATGAATTATTTTGGTAACTGATAGGAGATGTTAATTTGAAAAACAAATATATATATATATATATATATTTATACACACACTACCACACTCACTATTGGTAGTGATTGGGGTTGCAGTGAGCCAATCAACAATGCTGGCTCATAATTGACTAGAGGCCCATGGGTGAGATCCGGGTCAAAACATTATGTCCCATGGATGGAGTACTTGTGATGCTCGGCTGGAAGCATTCAAGTGGTCCTGTTGTTTGTTGGACATTTTTTAATTATTTTTAATCATTTGATCTAAAAATAAAATTATCGTTTAACCATTTGATGTAAAAATAAAATTATCGTTTAAAATGATTTTGCCTTACACCAAAGGGTCAGACGATACCACACCACATGTAAAAAAACAAAAAAAAAAAAAAAAAACCTACTAATGGGGAGAGAAACTCACTATCAAACTTGTTTAAATATGGGCTCTAACTCCGGCGGACCTGTTGAAGCCTATTTAAGTCAAGCCCGTTTTTTTGTGGTGTCAAATTTTTAGTAGTTGCTAAAGAGCATACGCTGATAGTGAGGCCCAAGCCCAGATCTTTAGCAATCATCAAGGCTCCGAGGATGGACCTTCTAATTGAGCCTTTAGGCAAACATTAGTTCATCCCCGGCCCATAAACTGTTAGCCCAAAAATTTAGATTGAGTAAACCTCAGGCTTAAAAGTCTTTCCGAAATCCAACCAAAAGTCAGTCCGCCTGTTCGAGTAGAAGCCCTGATTAAAATGGATGATTTTGGCCTTGATCCGTCGAGCCACTTTATATTGGACCTGATGGTCAGGGCAGCCCAACTGTCTGGTCTTGGGTCAACACTGAAAAACAGTTTTGCCTACACAAAATCTGGTTTCGGTACCAGCAGTGACAGGCTGTGAAAATACCACTAGAAGGTTGACCTCATCATTCAAGATTCCTTCCCCCTGTTTGGTACTAATTAGAAGTGGGTCTTATAAATGGATTAAAACTTAAGGGTGGGGGTTATGCTAATTTAATTTAAAGCATGTGGATTGATGGAAAGTTGGGTTGGCCTGCCATGTTTTCCATTCATCTGTGTTTATTTATATAATGACTTGCAGTGGGAGCAACAGCTAAGGCCTCTCTGGAGAGCAATTAAGTATTGGGCATTCCATGTTTCAAGTTGCATATTACATTTTCTCGATATTTTGACGGTATTTTGGCAATATCTTGCACTTGGGCTCCAGTTAATGGGCTCAAATTGTTGTATGGTCCAAGTTCCAGCCCAAGCCTAGGTCCAACATAGATTTTGGACCTAGACAAGAGAGTATGAGACCATCTAATAAGGGATGAGGGTGGCCCAAGCCTGCTTGAAAATGCCCTAGTCCGTAAAAGGCATGAATTCAAGTTCAAATCTTTTTCTTTTCTTTTCATTTTGCCACTTAACGGCCATTACTATGGGGCCCACCTCGATGCATGTTGATCATGAGATTCAAGTGAGATTGAAAGCTCTTGATGTGAATAAGGAGCCTATCGGATGATAATCCAAGGGCCACTAAGTTTTGAGGTTATTTAGGTACTTTTGAAACCATCAAACTGGGCTACATGTTGGCGCCATTGATAGGCATACATGCTTACTGTGCCCTGCAAGGCAGGCCATTCATGTGCCTATTAAGTCCCTTGCGACAATATGCTATTAATGTATGCCAATCAATGGGGGCAATCAAGCCTATTGGCTGAATTAGCAATAAATTGAATTTTCTATTACTAATCAAGCCTTATTACTAATGTGCCTATATCCCAATCCAAACTCATTCTTATAAAGGTGTGGGCCTTGAAGCTGGGTCCCTTTCTAGAGCTTATTGATACGTTGTAATGTCCAAATCACTTTTTATTTGACTTATGCTAAGGTTGATCCATGCCGACTTGATCCATTGAAAGCCTGGTCAAAACCCCACAAAATAAATCCCAAACAAAAAATCATAGAATGGGCCACTTCAGAAGTGTGAGTCCAGCCCACATATTTGTACCAATGCCCATAGAGACAGATGATTTTTCTGCGTCTCTGTGGGCCCATGAGTTTTCCTTGGGCCAAATCTCATCCTAATTGAAGTTTGGGCCATCACCTGATTGATCATATGTTCATATGTACGACACAAGATTTGCTTTTGTCCACATGATAAGTCCAACATTGATGGTCCATACATAAAATCTCCCAAATTCGGTGAAAACTATTGTCAACAATGCCATTCTCTGAAATTTCTCATTTTAGAAAAATTTTCAAAATCATGGTCATGGGGCCCACCTGAAATATGCATATGGCAATAGATAAAGGAGAGACTTCTACATGCTATTGAGAAAATTTTCAGATCAAATCTAGATTCTCATCTCTAGAGAACTGAAATTTTCATGATAATAACAGGTCCAGGTCCTCATTGAAAATCTCTTGGTATTTTCAAAATATCAGCAATATTTTGTCAGCAACAGCCCCAATTTAAAGGTGAAAAAAGGTTACTTGGTTAGTAAGGATTTCACCATCTGGCACTAGTTATTCTCTACTGGGACATCCATCCACTAGGGTCCCATCAGATCAACATAGCAAAATAGAGTAATGATATGGAACATCCATTTGGTGGGCCCAATCATTGATCGGCTATTTTGAAGAACAATGGTCGACATTTCAACAGGCAATAAGTCCATCAATCAGAGGAAAATGCCACTCCCATGAGTCCCACCAGTGTTACTTTTGGACCATAGCCCACCCGCATTTGTCCCTTCATTTGTTCCTGCATTTGAGTCTAACAACCAAGGGAAGGGATTTCCTGTCCCCAACCGACCTGATAATTCAAATTCAGGATTTGGGTTAACCCTTTTTACTTCCAAATTGGCCAGTTTCGTACTTAATCCAATCAACAAATAAATTAAGTTTTAGCAGAAATCCATACCTGTTATCTGAACCATCAATCATACTCAAACCTGACCCAATGCATGACAACCTGCCAACCAACCCGAACCTATCTTGGTACTCTCCTACTTCCATTCTGAGTACTTGAGTTTGCATTGACATTTATCACCCAGCTAATAGAACGGGTCATATTTAGGTTTTTTGCACCACAATAGTCGACCCGCCAACCTGACCCAACAGCAGTTCATTTTATCCCCATATGACAAACGGCCGATAAATAGGTGAGATATCCTGTAATGATAATAGTAGGGTAGAGTGCAAGGTTGGGCAACAAACAAAAAAAGAACAAATTAGTTGGCAGTTGATTTTGATAGCCTACCTCACTTCTACTCTTTGCCACCTTCTAATGTCCCTGAAATGACGACTTTTAAACCTTTCAATTTCCCTTAGACAGCCGTGTTTTAACCCCCACTTTGGAAAATGACCAAGCCCATTTTGGCTGGACCATCTTCTTGTGGCTTAGTTGGTACCTACTACCTTCACCAGCTAACATCCCATTTATTATTATTTTTTTTTCTCTCTTTTCCCTTCAAAACCCATGTTATATATTCTCTCAGTCTATACATTTCTCATTTCCATCCCCACATTGCACTTTGATCCCTTCATTGCATTGCACTTAAGGTTTGTATTCTTCAACCCACCATTTCACATTACAAATCAATGTATGAACCATTGATCCATGCTAGTGTGTGGCTTCTAAGTTCTTGGTCCTTTATCTGTTTCCCATGTCTTGTTTTGCTGTATTGTTTACATGGCATTTATCTAATTTGGCTTTTCTTTGATAACGTAGTTATGGGTTTTTGTTCTTGTTACGATTTTAGGAGTTGGGAGGGTTGTTTTCAGTAGATCTGGTAATGAATACAAATATCGATATAAACAAAAGAAGAAAGACAGTTACTTGAACTGCATTAGGTTCTTGTAGCTTTGTTGGATATATTAGTTCTACTAGTCTTGGAGGGATTTGGGGAGTCGCATTTCCTAGCAAACATTTGTAAGTTCTAGTGTGTAGCTTCTTAGTTCTTAGTGCTTATAGATCTGTTTCACAATGTTAATGTTTTTGTTGTGTTTTACATAGCTCTGAATTCAATTTGACTTTTCTTTATGATAACGTAGTTATGGGACTTGTTCTTGCAATGGTTTGGATTTTAGGGGGTTTTTTTCAGTAGATCTGGTATTAGTACAAGAATCCATAAAAACAAAAGAAGAAAGACAATCACTTGAACTGTATCAGTTCTTGGAGCTTTGTTGTATAGATTAGTTCTACTGGTCTTGGAGGGATCTGGAGAGTTGGTTTCCTTTCAAATATTTCTGAATTCTAGTGTGTAGCTTCTTTGTTCTTAGTGCTTAGATCTATTGATGTTTTTGTTGTATTTTACAAATCCAATTTGGCTTTCTTTATGATGATGTAGTTCTGGGAACTTGTTCTTGCAATGGTTTGGACTGTTGGGGGTCATTGTCAATAGATCTGGTAGTAAGTACAAGAACCCATAAAAACAAAAGAAGAAAGACAATTCCTTGAACAGTATCAACCATGGAACTTTGTTTAATTGTTTAGTTCTTAGGAGGGTTTTGGGGAGCAAACTTTTCTAACAATGAAGAGATCATTTGTTGCATTATGCTTGATTGGTTTGGGTATCATCCTTTCATATTCGAAGGAACTGCAATTGTTGGATTTTTCTACAGTTTCTTGTAAAATCCTGTAACAAGGAAAGAACCCATTAAGCAGAAGAAACGAGAAAATCAGTTGAATTGTTTAGGCCTTGGACTTGTGTTCCATGGTTCCAGATTCATTAGATGGAGATGGGCAAGATCTGATCCTATTATCCATGATTTAGTACTTAGGGATCAAACAAGGGCAATCGTGCACACACACAGAAGAAGGCGGATTTAGGGCATTAATTCTATCCCCTCACCTCCTCTCCCCTCCCCCCCGCCTCCTCTCCTCTCTTTAATGTGTTTCATGCATTTAGTTTTCTTGTATTGGAAAGAAGATCTGCCAATTCATGCTAGTTTTCTGTTCATGTAGAATTAGGTTCTAAGGAAAGCTTCAAAAAGAACAAAAATGGATAGAAGTTGTATAGAGATTCAGAAACTAATATCATTGCATAAAATTCACTATAAGTTTCATTGAATGAGAGATCTACATTTATAAGTAACCTTTTCGAGTCTGCTGGTGCCGATGGCTTACTTGATAAGATCTGTCACAATTTCTTCCAGAAGCTTCAATCGTCTAATTTGACGAAGATGGCGAGATGATAAGGTTTTAGAATCTCAATAGATGAGGGAAGATGTTAGAGGTTTATTTATTGAAATAGAAAGATTGACGGTGATTATTACGGAAGCATTGACCAATCCCTGGCTCGATCACATGATCATCATCGAGCCTACTCTGGTACCATATAGGGAGATTCAGAAACTAATATCATTGCATAAAATTCACAGTAAATTTCATTGAATGAGAGATCTACACTTATAAGTAACCTTACCCTAGGGATAATCTACTAATATCTCTAATATTCTAACAAAACTAATAACAAACTATTCTAATCTCTAACAAGTTTCACACAAAAGCATAGAAAGAAATTGTGTGTTTGTGTACAAGTTCTTCTTTATGTTATGGCATTGAAATTTTACTTTTATTTTTTTTTTTTGCAGACCAGAAAAAGTGAGGAAAAGAAATGAAGCCATCCATGATTTTCATGATTAGCAGTATGCTGCTTTTGGCAACTTTCTCAATCACAAAGGCTCAACCTGTAGGATCTCCATCTCTGTCTCCAACCCCAACCCCTGCCCCTGCACCCGCTCCAGATTTCGTCAACCTGACTGACTTACTCACAGTAGCTGGTCCTTTCCATACCTTCCTAAACTATCTTGAATCAACAAAAGTCATCCAGACCTTCCAAAACCAAGCAAACGACACCAAACAAGGCATCACCATATTTGTTCCAAAAGACGACGCCTTCTCATCTATGAAGAAGCCTTCTCTTACCAACCTCACTGAAGATCAGCTCAAGTACCTCATTCTTTTCCATGCGTTACCACAGTTCTTCACTCTAGCAGAGTTCAACAACCTAAGCCAATCTGGCCCAGCTACTACATTTGCTGGTGGCCAATTCACATTGAATTTTACCGATGTGTCAGGGACAGTGCACATCAGCTCAGGTTGGACGAACACAAAAATCAGCAGCAGCGTGCACTCGACAGACCCGGTTGCAGTGTATCAAGTTGACAAGGTTCTGCTTCCTGAAGCGATCTTCGGTACCCCACCACCTCCATCACCTGCACCAGCCCCAGCTCCTGACATTGCTCCGAGTGCTGATTCTCCATCTGGCTCTAATGGAGATGGATCTTCTCCAAAATCTTCCTCTTCCACTTCTCATTCAAATGTGATCAGCTTTGGTCTCTGCAAATACTTGGTCTTGGCAATTTCCAGTGGCTTGATGCTCTTTTTGTAATAAAGAAATTGTTATATTGAGCATTCAATATTATACTAAGAGAAATTATTTATAGTGCGAGAAAGTCATCGACGCCTATGGTCTGTCATTTCATTGTTCATCTTTATGATAGTTTTCTTGTTTAAATTCAGTTGGAGAATGTGGGTTCTATGGTTATTATTCGATTCTTCTGTATTCTGTTGTTGAAGAATGAAAGAGAGTCCTTTCCATGTGCCTGAGTTTTGTGTATGAAAATCCATACCATCGTTTTGGGTAAAATCTTTACTGAATTTATACTGTAATAATTCATGGGTATAATAGTGTTTGTCATTTTAAGGTGTTTATAATCTTATTCCTTTATACGATCTGCTTGAAGAATGGAAGACATTTCTTTGAACGTATTTGGCTTTTATGCGATGTGGCTTTGGTTTGGGGTATCTGATGTTGTGCTCCTTGCAATTCGTACCAAGCACATGTTTTTATCTTTTTCGATTTCTTTTATTTCAGAAGTAATCTTTTCTGACTCGATATGTAATATAAATTAGTTTTAAGGGCATGAACATGCAGAATGATTATGTAGTGCTCGCCGAGCAGTGCCAACACTACCACTAAGGTGTTTCATCCCAGAATTTTAGGTATGATAACGTGTATTGGCTCTCTTGATCATTGGTATTGTAATTGAATTACCTCTCATATGATCAACCATCAGCTATGTAGTGCTCAGTTTTACTCTCTGACCAACAAACATCAGCCATTAGGAATGGTTCTCTAAACTGATTGTTGATGAATGAGATTTTTTTTCTTTCAGATGACGTTTTCTTTCTTTATTGAAATCAATATGCCCTACCGAAGAATGACACCTTGCAGCTGTTGGTACAATCTCCGAAGAGATGCTCCTGATTTTCTTCCTCAACAGTGCGGAATAGACATAATATCTAAAGTTGCATGTTTTGATTGAGAAATATTTCCTTGATTAGGAGTTTACGCAGGAAGGCCATTTAGAGGAATTGGATTCTTGAAAAAGGCGATTGGACCTCTATAATTTAGTTCTTTCTCTTTTTAAGGAAGGTCCCATTGTGCTGTCTCTGATGAGATGGAATCCATCGTTAGCTTCATAGTTTCCTGATTTGGGGAATCACCAAACATCTGAGACATTGCTGCTGATGAGGGCAGAATCACCTTGATGGCCGGGCATCAACATCACTGTGCAGTAAAACAAAAAAAAAAAAACACGCCCAATATAATATGTGATATTGAGTATTTGAAAGTTGAAACACATCCTAATCTCTATATATACCAATTCAGTGCGAAAAAACAGTACTCACAAGGCTAATCCCACATAAAGACGATGATGATGTCAATGAAGATGAAGCTGAGTAGCTCAAGCACATGGGTCATTGAGATGTGTTTTCCGTTGTCTTATGTGGTGTGCGAAGAAGTTCAACTTCAACCCATCCCAGGATTTGAATTCCCCAGTTAGACAGATGAAAGCTAAACCCAACATAGTTTTGGGCAAGGCTTTAATAATGAGTGGCCAAATCTGAGTAAATGAAGTAATGGTTCGAAGAAATGATGGAAAACATCCAGTGCTGCAGAGTACGGATCATTACGCTACAAAATACAGAATGCTCCCAAAATACTATTGTTATTATGGCCTGTGTCTGCGGCCACCTGCGAGTGATCCAATCCTTTTAACTGTTTCAATGGGTAAATCTGCTTAAAATGGCTAAAATGTGAAGTATAAATAAGTTTTAGCTTGTGTTTGTGTTCAATAAGAGGATTTCGCTCTTCCTCAATTTTGATTTCCCCTCACATGCGAAATTGAAAAACCTCTTTGTTGTAAAAAAAAATTAATACGCCTTTCTATCCATATTGTATCATCAAATAATATAAAAATGGGAATGAATGGAAAGTTCAGAATTTTTATTTGAAGGGGCCAGGCCCAAACAAGGCCTCAGAAGGACATACCCTATCATCGGTCTTTAAATATTCTATCCACAGTAAAATAAATAAATAAATAAAAGCTCGGCCCTCCACTTATTATGGTCAATTCTGTTTCATTTTGGCTGGAATGGTTGCAAGCACTCGGTCGACTTATAGTAGCCAATTTCATTTCCGTTTATTTCAAATAAAATGGCTTGAGTTTTTCATTCATATCTTTTGCCCAAAACAGAATTGGAGATTAAAGTATTTCGGTATGAATTCTCGTCCATTTTAACCCATTTCAGTCTATTTCAGCTGTCCATTCCCATCAATTTCAGTCCATTTTCATTTATAGCACAATTTTTACTATTTTTTTATTTTTTTCAATATCCATATGAAGAAATAGTCATAATTTATCATTTATATTTATTTTCTATTTTTTACATATATGTAGATATATTTAAATTTTTATTGTTTTGAAAAGTTACTCCAAAAAATATTTTATTTTGGAGGTGAGATCGAAATGACAACCGAAGTGAAATTTAAGACGGAATTGCCATGGCGGAGAAGAGTTTTTTTTTTTTTTTTTTTTGCTTCAAACAAAAAAAGAGGGTACTGATATAAGCTCATCTCAACCATCCATTCAGAGGACACAAGATGGACGAAAACTCCATACTCAACCCTTCGAGCTTATCATCAATGGTGCGGCCCAGTGTTCTTGGACAATCAGGATTGGGATTGCATGTATGCCACGTAATGGGCGGTTCAGATGAGTGATGGAAGCAGATGGGTCGCTCCACACGCACAAAAGATGCACCTCACGTCGCATGTTTGCATGCTTTCTCGCTCCTTCACTTAGCGGGTCCGTAGGGAATGAGAAAAAAAAAACCGTTTTTCTTCTCTTTCTTCGCCTTCTTCGCTCCACAAACCCCAAAATCAAATCTATCCAAGAAAAAAAAAAAAAAAAACTCTTCTCTCTCTCTCTCTCTCTCTCTCTCTCTCTCAAACGAGAAATGGAACATTAAATGATAGGAAGAACGGTTTAATCTCCGGAAGAAGGGAAAATGAAATAAAAATTAGATAAAGAGACGAATGAATCGGTCGTTTGTGAGAATCTTTGATTCCAACAGGTTTGTCTAACTGGCTTCTTTCTAATTTCTCATTTCCTTAATGGGTTTTGTCTGTTTCTCTATTTCATTCACGTAAACTGCAGAAAGATAGTTTCTCTCTCTCTCTCTCTCTCTCTCTCTCTCTCTCTCTCTCTCTCTCTCTCTCTCTCTCTCTCTCTCTCTCTCTCTCTCTCTCTCTCTCCTTGTTTGTAGTGCTTTCACGTGTGTTTTGGTTGAATCGGCCATTTGTGAGAATCTTAAATTCCAGCAGGTTGGTCTAACTGGGTTGTTTCTAATTTCTCATGTCCTTTGTGGGTTTTGATTGTTTCCCCATTTCATTCACGTAAACTGCAGAAAGATATTATTTTCCATGTGCTTTCTCGTGTGTTTTAGTTGAATTGGCCGTTTGTGAGAGTCTCTGTTTCCAATAGGCTTGGCTGCCCGGGTTCTTTCTAATTTCTCATTTCTGTCATGGGTTTTTTTTGTTTCTCTAATTCATTCATGTAAACTGGGGAAAGATTGTTTTTCACCTGTTTGTAGAGCTACAGGTTATTCCTGTTGTGTTCTTTACATTTTCTTATTTCTTTCATGGGTTTTGTTTATTTCTGCATGTCATTCATGGAAACAGTGAAAAGGAATATACTCTATATATATATGTGTTCTCTTTTAATGCATAAATGTGCGTTTGGATTGATTGTTTGGGTTTTCTTTTCCTCTGTTTTAATCAGGAATGAGAAACTGGAGAATGGATACTTGTGAAATGGAAAACGGCTCCGTTTGTTTATTTGTTTCCTGAATTGGTTCTTGAAGAACTGTTCATTCATGGGCGGATCAAAATCCGAAGATGTGGTTTAGATTTTTAGTTTTTTCTTTTTGGTTTTCATTGGGTGAATTTGGAGGAGAACTGTAGTGGGTGTTTTGGTCTTTCACTGTTGGGGATTGGGCGAGCAGAAGGAAGAAAAAATGTCAAGTTTTGTTGGTGTTCATCTCTCGGATCCAGCGCTTCAGAGCCATTTCACCCAGGTCGAGCTTCGTGGCCTTCAAACCAATGTAAGGATTTCCAGACTAAAAGGATAAACCAGTTCTGTTTTCTTTTCAAGTGTTTCTTTTGATTTAATAAAGTATGATTACATGACTTCTTCTCTTCTATCATCATCAAATTGAGAAATCTATCCTGTTCTGATTTGACCAGTGCTCACTGTAATTGGGACATGGTAAGGATCCTTGCAAGATTGAAACAATGTTAATTTTCTGATGTGTGTCATGCTAATAGAGATAGAAAATGTATGGGGGGCTATGGCCGGCATCAAACTAGAAATATGTTCGCCGATTGGATAGAATGGATTCTTCACTCCTTGTGATCTGTCGTTGTCTTCACCACCCCTTGCGGTTTAGATGTCAGCACTTTGTTGGTAAATCATGTAAAAAAATAAATATTAACCATCTGATGGAGAGTAATATTGCATAGATCCTCAAATCAAACATCCAAGAATATCTGATTTCCAACCATGCAGTTTTTTGTGTAGTAGCCAATCCAGGTTGGGACCCACAGACTAAATTGGTCTAGAATGCTCGGTTGTTTTTTGCACATGATGTATTTTTTGTGCAACACACTAGTGATGTTCTGGGCTCCCCAGCTAATTGAAAAGAATCACTGTATCTGACCTGTACCATATATGGTGCACTATCCATAAATTTGTGTTCCTGCAATATCTAATCCATCTCACTACTGCATCCATGATGTATCTATGAATTATGAGTAATATAAACCCTTACACTGTCCACAGTAGAATACTCCTCTTACGTTCTTTCCTTTTCCTTTTTTTTCCTTGAATTTGATTGTGTTGCGATTTTGCTATTTACTATGCTATCTTTGCATGAATTGAATACCAATTGGGAAACATGATTTGAATGTGATGCAATTTTTCTGTTGGTGTGGTTTGTGTAGTTTCTTTCGGTGAGGAGGGAGACTGGTCATGTGACAGTTGGAGACCTACCACCCATTATAGCAAAACTCAAGGCATTGCATGGTAAATTTACCGAGGAAGAGATTGGGAAGATCTTGGGTGAGTCGCATCCCAACACGAGCAAAGAGATAGATTTTGAAGCATTCCTTCGGGTGAGGTTACAATGGTCGTATGTTTTTACTATTTCATACAAAATTATGGTCCTTATCACATGTTGATAAGCTAGACTACATGGCCAGGAATATTTGAACTTGCAAGCCCATGCTAGTGCCAAATCTGGTGATTCAAAGACCTCTTCTTCATTTTTGAAGGCCACTACGACAACCCTTCTGCACACAATCGGTGGAGCAGAGAAGGAATCGTATGTCGCTCATATCAACAGCTACCTTGGAGAAGACCCATTTCTAAAGGAATATCTTCCTTTAAATCCAGCAACAAATGATCTGTTTGAACTTGCAAAAGATGGAGTTCTTCTCTGGTACTTAGAAGATATTGTAAAGCTGCTATTTTATTTGATTGTGAATATGGGTTTCTTTGAGACTTTGATGCATGTGCTTGTTCAAATGATATGCAGTAAGTTGATAAATGTTGCTGTGCCTGGGACAATAGATGAACGAGCAATTAACACAAAGCGCGTACTCAACCCTTGGGAAAGGAATGAGAACCATACTCTGTGTCTTAATTCTGCAAAAGCTATTGGGTGCACTGTAGTCAACATTGGAACGCAAGACTTGGTTGAAGCAAGGGTAAGCGGACCTGATTCCATTGATACCTTAAAGCAAATATATTGGATATTAGAACTGCATATTTTATTACCTTGTGAAGAGAATGTCAAATTTCTGGTTTTCCTACTAGTCATATTTACCGGGGGTAGTATCCACCCAGAAAATTTCCCCTTTGAAGCATCATAACAAAAAATTCCACTACTGTAAATGTAAACATATGTCTGCATTCTATTTAAACTCCATTTTGGATAGTTATGACAATATGATAGGGGAGACATAGTGTTGCCCATCCATGACTCTCTCTCTCTCTCTCTCTCTCTCTCTCTCTCTCTCTCTCTCTGTGAAAATGAGAAACTCAATTCACCCATTATGGACACATTCTATAGCTTGTCAACCTCTGGCTAGCTAAAAGAGACATTTCCTCTTCTCTTCAAGTCGCTTTCTCGCATGTCATTCAGTCTGCATTTGTTTTAGCGGATTGGCACAGCAAGAGGTTGAAAGGATTGAGCCTAATATTGTTTTATTGATTAATTTTAGTTTGGTGTATGTTGTTTGTTGCTTTGACATCATATGTCTCTTATATCTTGTGCACGTGGCTGCCTGATTTTATTTGGTTCTCCTATTGCAATATAATTTCATGTTATTCAAAGAAAAAAAAAAAAAGATACACCTACGATCTTAGCCATTCCAAAACCTATCTACTTAGGGTCACATTTGTGAGTTTTGTTCTATACTAATGTTTCTAAAATTAAGACAATTCTCTATCGAGTTATTTCAGCATATCTGTGCATTTAATCTCATCTTTTGCCCTTTTTGCTTTGGGTTTCGTTTCCTTCTTTTTCATCTTTTTTTAGGAACATTTTGAATTTTTACCATTTACAATTTTTTCAAGGCAGTTTGTACCTATGACATTATTGAATATTTAGTACTTCAGGACTTTCAGTAAGTCTTGCAATTTATATGTATATAGTGCTAAAGAGATATTAACTATATCAGAATCTTGTCACCATTTTTTTCGTTTATATAGTCTCATTCTTGAGTTTTGGCCTTTGGGTGTTTTCTTTAGTGATTTTCACCACTAATCATGAACTTCAAGTTATTGGATTGAAATTGTTTAATTGTTTCTCTGCAGCCTCATCTGGTTCTTGGTTTGATATCTCAAATTATAAAGGTATGCACAAGAGATTCTTCTTCTGCAGTGTACTTTTTCATTTAATCTAAACAAGGATATTTAACTATATTGCTGTCATACAAGGATCGTTGATTCCATGCTAACATCATTATTAAAATATTTTGGGTCATTGATAAATTTAAAAAGGTTCTTATGGGACATTCTGCCTGCTCCAGTCCCTATTTGGACAGATCCAGCATTCTTTCAACTTTGAAATTGAGGAAAAGCACAACTGGATAATGGACAACTTTTTATTTTCTGTTTTTTAAATAATAATCAGTAATGAGTGGCATCATTTTGGTCCTTTTAGATAAATGATGCTAATGTTCTTAGCATAAAATATCCATTCAGGTCAAGGTTCTTCGTCCATCTAAAATGCTCTTGTTTATATACACTTTCTACTACGATAAATCTTTTCCCCCCTCCTTTCTTTTATGCAGACTGGCAGGTCAGTTGCCTTACTGATTATTGTTAATTTAACATCAGATACAACTGCTGGCAGACCTCAATTTAAAGAAGACACCACAGTTGGTGGAGTTGGTTGACACTAGCAAGGTTTTATCGAATGTTGATTGGTTATGCTTCCCTCGTTTGTATTCAGTTATAATTGAAAGAAAATTTTAGATCTTTTTCCCATATGCTGGCATTCAATTTTACAGGAAGTGGAAGAACTAATGGGCCTAGCACCTGAAAAGCTCTTGCTAAAATGGATGAATTTTCATCTTCAGAAAGCAGGCTACCAGAAGCAAGTGACAAATTTTTCTTCTGATTTGAAGGTAAGACAACTCATGGACAATTATTATGCTCACCTATTTTTCTCAGTGCAAGGTCATTTTTAGTTAATATGATTTGTTCGATAGGATAAAGAAGATTTTTGCATAATTAATTGTAGCTCATGTGTAAAGTTTCCAAGTAATCTGTTGTGCCACCAATTCCAAACCAAAATTTATTTTTAAAGACAAATTGAAGGAATTTACGAATACTTGATGGATGAGATACTTTTGCCTACGGATACATATCAGAATCAAACGTTGGAGGTGTCAAATTTGACAAATCCCAAAACATAGGATTCATCATTCAACAAATTGTTCAAGCAAGATTTACATTAATGTTTGTTTTAAAACAAAATTGATATGAAAAATGGAACTATTAACAAAAATATGTAAATATTATTCTAAATAATCAAGTGGTAAATAGTCTATCATTCTAGTTATTCAGAAGAAGAAAACATGTGATGATATTTTTATCAACTGCTAAGCAATATTTTTTTTAAAAAAATTAAATGGTAACCCTGTTCCTGGTTCAAAATAGAAAATACTGTTCAGTTGAATGGTAACTACAAAACAATGTTTAGAATGGTGATAGAAGAACCTAAAATAAGCATTGTATTGCTTGCTGACATGTATTGGTACAGATTCTCCAGTAGCATTATTTTGGAGTTGACAAAAATTGTTACCCGTTTTCGTCTTCCCCTTGAAATCTAAATCGAAATCAAGAATTTGGGATGTCTATAATGAGATTGTTTTGAGTAACATTTGTGCACCAATTTTTATAAATTTTGCTTTGGATATCGTTTATTATCTTAAAAATAGACATTTGTTAGTTGATTGAAATCCATGAATCGATTCTTTGGATTTGCTAATGCCTAATAGAGATCCCATTGTGCTGTTGGATTCATGAACCTTATACATAGTGTGGGTTCTTTAGTAATGAAAATGGCAATAAAAACATGAGTATGTGACAAGCTGCTGTCTTTTGTGTGCTTTTAAGGTTCCAAAAAAAAAAAATGGGGAGGAAATTCCAAGATTCCTCACGAGTGTTGTTATTTGGTTGGGTAGCATTTCTTATTGTCATTGTTACCATGGATGATCTATGGAGGCACAAGATTATTATCGTCTATCCTTGCCATTTACATTTGGCCGATGTAGAATCTATAGACTATCTTATGCTGAATTGTAAGATAACAGAATTGCATTGGAGGTCAGTCTTCTGGGTGTTTAGTTGTAGTTTTTCCTCTCAAACAATCTGTGTAAATTGTTGGAAGCACAATGAATGTTGGTGGGGTCAAGTAGGGGGAAGAATTGTGTGGAGGATATTCTTCTTGGCTATCATTTGCCCTTATGGATAGAGGGGAATGCAAGATGTTTCGAAGATAAATCCTTCTCTTTGGACTCTCTGCCAGAAAAGGTTAAATCCTTCTCTTTGGACTCGTTGCTAGAAAAGGTCAAATTCGTTGTAGCTTCTTGGGTGTCCACCGCTCCTCAGTTTCAGGAGTTTTCTATTGCTTCTATCATATGAATTAGCAATAAATTGAATTTTCTTCAATGTTAAAGCCTATTGGCTGATCAGTTTAGTGCCCTCTGCCGCCCGGCTATGTTTTAAAGGCATGCCCTCATTGTTTATGGGATTGTTCTGGGACAAATAGGGCCTACTGGTTTGCAATGTCTCCTTCAGGATAGTGAGGGATCTATTGTTTTGGATTTCCCAGGTCTAGTGGGCATTTCTTCCATAAATAGAGAACAAATGGAAGCATTGTGGGATGCCTTTGTGATGCCCTCCGCTATAATTTTCAATGCATGTTGGTGGAAGGAGATTCAGGTTGTGCAATTAGCTGGGCTTCAGGTGTGCACAATGCCCCTTGGCTATCGTGGGGATGCTACGGAGGAGGTGATGTATTTATCGAAGGATATGGTTGTCTCATTTGCTCAGGTTGAGAAGTGCGAATATGACGACAGATCTTCTAGCTAAAGAGGGTGTAACTCCTTGTAGCTTGTCAATTGTTTGCAATGATTTGTCTTACTAGAAGTAGGTTTCATTCTTCTTTTGTTTCATATGGTGGCTTTATTGGTAGTCACCTCGCTTGTACTGATGCACTACTGTTTTAGAAAATTTTGTAACCCATTCAAAAGTAAAGAAAAAAAACAACAAACAAAAATACAAAGATGTCGGGCCAGGATGGGCCCTTACGAATGCGTAGGCTCAGGCACAGACAATTTAGTTATCAGGCCAGAAATGAGGTCGTTTGAATCCAGCCTGCATGCCTAGAATCACAGCCCAAATCCAACTATAGGGTTCGCCCTGGCTGGGTCGGCCCATTGGAGCCCTCAATCTTGATACAGTTAACATCATCTGAACAAGGTGATTTGACTGGCCTAGGGCCACTGTAAAGGCTTACAGCATAATGCGGTGCAAATGTTTTATGCTAGATCATATTCCTCTTTTATCTTTGCTGCTCACAAGCTCATGATCATGCAGGATGGAGAGGCATATGCTTATCTGCTTAATGTTCTTGCACCAGAGCATGGTGCCACGTCCATATTGGATAGCAAGGATCCTACTGAAAGGGCAAACCTCATTCTAGAACATGCAGAGAGGATGGAGTGTAGAAGATACATAACTCCTAAGGACATTGTTGAGGGCACATCAAATTTGAATCTTGCATTTGTGGCACATATATTCCATCAAAGGTTCCATCTTCTTCCTCTTCATACACACACATGTACATATATTCCATCAAAGTTTCTGCCTATAGTTTTGAAATCTTTATCTGATTTCCACTAAACTTGGAGTTTTGTAAATAATCAAATGCAAAGAATACTTTTAGAAATAAATTGAGAACTGTGAGGTTTGAATGTAATTCATGAGATATGAGTTGATTGTTATTTCTTTTAATAAGTAATCCAAACTCTAAAAACAGACATAAGTCCAATAAACTTAGTATTTAGTATTTAAATCTGTTGCAGAGAATTTTATAAATAAAGAAAATCAACGGAGAACTATCCCACGTTTTGTATGGGACATTAGATTATCTGGATCTCTGTTAATGGATTTTACATAAACCTGCTGTAACAACCAAAATCAGTTGTTAGCAAACCAAGTGGTCCCACAAGGGCCCCCCCATCTCCCATATGCATCAAAGGAAATGGTAGCAGTATCTCATAAGTCTCGATAAATAAGGTATTGATATTAAACTAAACTTTATATTGATTGATATGAGTCTGACACTTCTAATTGAACATTAACAGTCTCCAAATATATCAAAAGAAGCGACAAGACTTTCTCTGCAAATTTGTCATTTTATCTTGACAAATATATCCTTACCAGTGAGGTATTATTACATGATGCACAGCCTGAGATAATTGTCATTTTTTTTGGGCCATGCTTACTGCACAGGCTGGGTCCATCTTTCAGATTCAGATCATTCTTCTGGTTTCAATGTGGATTGGCAATGGAACAATAATTTTCTCTATGGAGCAACCTAAATCTGAACTGGTATTTTTATGCAGTTGGGTGTGTATCACCAGCTATGTTTTCATTTTGAATGCATACTTAGATAGTTAGATTCCAATGATCAGATGGCTGTGGTTGTGCCACGAGGAATCTACCTCCCATAACCCCACACTTTATGAATTATATGAATCTTTGAAAAAATAGGCATCCCAGTTGTGGGTGATGTTTGCCCAAACAAATGATAGATTCTCACACTAAAAACTCTCTTCTTAGCAGCCTTCCCTTTGTAATATTATTTATATGGCCTTCATTTTATTGTGAAAGATCCTTTCATGGAGAACTTTGAACAAATATTACATTCAGCTGGTTTTTTTCTTTTTTATTTTTTTCTTTTTCTCTTCTTTTGCTTTACAAGGGACTAAAACACATGCACCCATGTATACACTTCATGGTATGGGGGAACATCCACAGGATAAATTCTTCCCTTGTTCTAGTACTTCAGTGCATCATCTTCACATAATCTGAAAAGACTCAACTTTTTTCTTAAAATTGCGTAATCTTGATCTCTGTTTTGCAAATCCTTTTTCTTCATTCCATGATCATTCATTAGACCGATGTCATCAGCAGTGTGTCATTTTATGCCTTCTTTTCTGTGTGTTTAGTGCTACTTCAGTGGCCTTTTTTCCCATATTACAGAGTCTTTTAACTACTAAATCAATTTTGTTTGCAGGAATGGTTTGTCAACAGACAGTAATAAATTTTCTTTTGCGGAGATGCTGCCAGATGATGTTCAAGTATCTAGAGAGGAAAGAGCATTCAGATTTTGGATCAATAGTCTCGGAACTGCAACATACGTTAATAACTTGTTTGAGGATGTTAGAAATGGGTAAGCTTGGAAAATATCATGCATTAGCGATCTTATCTCTTTAGTGATTGTGCTAGGAGGCCTTACCTGATGCTTTATTGAAATGACGTCCTTTATTTTCTTTAATGTTTAGCCCAATGATGGTACACTTGTGGGGCATAACCACAAGTGATGCGATATGCAAGTCCCATCGTAGAATAGGCCCTGCCTCCTCATATTCCTCTTCAGTTGGATCCTAAATCCTATCAATTTGGTGGAAGTTGACAATTAGAACAAACGTGCCAACCCTGGCCAAGTGATATGGTTAGGATTATCCAATTGTGGTAATTTGGTGCATCTCTAATTTACCATTGAATCAGCCATTTGAACATTTGGGATCCCTGAAAGGTTTTTTCATCAGGTACAGTTAGCTGGACCTGTTCAGTTGCTTACTCAAATATTTTATATTTTCTTTTTCACTAGTGCAATCTCATGTGTGTAGATGGGTTCTCCTGGAAGTGCTTGACAAAGTTTCTCCAGGATCAGTCAACTGGAAGCAGGCGACGAAGCCCCCTATCAAGATGCCATTTAGAAAAGTCGAAAACTGCAACCAAGTTGTAGGGATTGGGAAACAGTTGAAGTTCTCTCTAGTTAATGTGGCTGGGAATGATATTGTACAAGGAAATAAGAAGCTCATACTTGGTAATCATTCAGCCTAAAAGTCTTATTGTACTGTCACTATAAAGCACCGCATTTGGAAACCAATTTAATTATTCAACAGAATAAATAACCATCCATTCTGCGGTACATTTTCGTGCCACAGGAAT
Source organism: Sextonia rubra (assembly GCA_037013555.1). Taxonomy (NCBI): domain Eukaryota; kingdom Viridiplantae; phylum Streptophyta; class Magnoliopsida; order Laurales; family Lauraceae; genus Sextonia; species Sextonia rubra. The sequence goes on from JASUAD010000002.1 coordinate 27,859,588, forward strand.
TGGAACTCATGTAGGTGTGATTTTGTCTACCCCTAGTGGATAGGGTATAAACTGTATTGATAATCATTTGGAGGTGGAAGAACTTATCAATCTTTGTTGTTTCTAACTGCTGTGTTGCCTTAAGCAGTGAGACTCAAAACAGAATGGATCATAGATCACTATAAAACATTGAAATTTGAAACAGATTCGAATTTGGATGCACCTTGTGAAGGCATATATTCTTGCTGCCATATCAGTGTGTCTTGCTAGCATGTTTGCCTTTAATTGTTCTAATTTGTCTCAGTCAAGTCTTCTTCTATGTTTTCCCACTCATATCTTCCCAGAGATTGACATTGTTGGTTTTATTTCCTCTATAAACTACCCTCATTGGGGTGCTCTGTAGCTTACCTATGGCAGCTGATGAGGTTTAACATACTTCAACTCCTGAAAAACTTGAGATTCTCTCAAGGAAAAGAGATAACTGACGCTGACATCCTACATTGGGCAAATGCAAAAGTAAAGAGTGCTAGGAGAAAAACTCAAATGGAGAGTTTCAAGGTATGGCCTTCATTCTTCCATTACACGATACTACAATAGATTGTTAATTTCAATGATTCTGAGTTTCCTTCGACTCTAATGTTCAGGATTGTTAATTTCAATGATACTGAGTTTCCTGCGACTCTTATGTTCAGGACAAGAACCTATCAAATGGGTTGTTTTTCCTTGAGCTTCTTAGCGCTGTAGAGCCGAGGGTTGTCAATTGGAATCTTGTTACCAAGGGTTCCACTGGTATTTTCTCCTTCCTCTTCCTCCTTTTATTATAGGGTGCTTGCTCTTGTTTTGCTGGTGATAGAAAAGAATTTTGCTAGCCAAATGAAGCTATAAAAGTGCCTGTTCATGTGGCAAATGAAAATTCAGCTCAGGCCTGTTGCATATTGGTATTGAGCCTACCAGATTAATAGGTGAGCTTTGGATAAAGGATGTCCCAAAAGTTTTCCCCATTTGACATTTCTAGATAGAGATGGCGAGAGATATGCATTGACCGGAACATGACCTGTAAAAATAGGATATGTATACTTTGCACCCTTTTATTTTTAGGATCATGGTTTTGGTCTACCATATCAGATCTTGAATTATTCAGTTCAGGTTCTGGTAGCATGTAGTCCCGAACTGGACCTAAAATAGAGTAATGAACCTGTGGACTCAGACCAAGACCCAAAATGGGGAATTGTGTGATATGTATATATGCATGGATATACATTGGCGGATCCGGGATTTTTGTTGGGGTGGGGTGGACTATGGTCATTTGAGAAAAAAAAAACAACTCTTGCAATTCATTGTACTCCACTTACGAAAAAAAGGACAAGAAACTATCAAGAGTTGCTAACCATCGCAACCAAAATGCTTAGACATTAGAGTTGCCGGGTCCTGCCCGAACTCGAAGCACACGCCCGTCATAAAGCGACATGGGGCCTTCTGCCCTATGCACGTGTGCCCACAACATAATACCAAGGACACGGCGGCTTGGATTCGAACCCGGGACCTGTGATGTGATAGCTCCGATACCATGTCAAGAGTTGCTAACCATTGCAACCAAAATACCTAGGCATTAGAGTTGAGGCAAACAATATTATTAATAGAAACTACTGTATTTGTTCAATATATAAAAGCATAAAAGCAAAGGTTAGTGTATTTGAATGGAAATACCTATTCCATGGAGGCATTATATGGTCCCAAGGTAGAGCAATGTAATAAGATGTGATCAAAGGGGAATGCTACTACATACATGTGTCCCTTGCTGGTGATGATGATGAACGATGACAAAGATCGGTCCATGTCTTGGTGTTCCACATCCACCACTAGAAGGCTTGCCATTAGTAGAAAACATGGCCCATTTTAGATGAGTATGTGGCCAACTAATTGGATGGTTATCAAAAAATGGTAGTCCAAAAGCAATGGATAAAATTGGCCAATGCAGACCATGAATTCCAACTATTCTACCCCAATAATCAATAATCCACTGATGCAATCTTTTGATTTTGGTACCAAATGCTCCATCACAATTTGGGGGCACATTCAAAACATTAGCTAGAAAAGCCCAACAAATAAAAAAAATCATATATGCTCAAAAACTCAAAATCCACTGGTAGAGGGTAGATTTCATTCTCCAAAATAATACAAAAATAGGATTAGTCTTAGGCCTAACTCCAGAAACACCTATCCTAGCAGAAAAAAAAAAGCATGATTTCATTTAGGGCACCCACTATTTTAAACATTTGGACTCAATTGTTTTTCACAAAAAAATGGGTTACTTTTAAAGTTTGATAACAATCTCTGAAGCATCCAAAGGATAAATAAGTTGTAGGACATTGGGACATTCTCCAAAATAGCCAATAGAAACCAATTGATTTTGACCTAATAATTTCTTTCAAATACATAGACTGATCATCTTGGGAACTATACGATTTACCACTGCTATAGGTTGGGTGTAGGTTTGAGTGCGAGTTGAGTGTAGAGAGTAGAGACCATAATAGAGAGAGAGAGAGAGAGAGAGAGAGAGAGAGAGAGAGAGAGAGAGAGAGAGGGTTGAGTGTAGAGAAAGTCATGTGAGTCTTAAGATTCCTCATTGTCCTACCGTTGCTGTTATGCGTGGGCGTAGGTCATATGTTTGTCACACATTTTCTACCTTGGAGGTGAGAACAGCCCTATTACACTAGGGCGGTCCTTTTGGGATAGGTGGGGCATGATCCAAGGGCCCATTACTAATTTTGGGGGAGTTTTGGATTTCATCTGGGGCAACCGCCCCATATAGTTACAACATGGGTCCGCCCGTGCATATAAATTATTTGTATGTATAACATACACATGTAATCATTATATGCACAAATATCATATATTATTTATTATATAGCTCTCTCTCCAGCATAATCAAACCTGACATTTGATACGACCTAGACCTAAACCCGAACCTTATGGCTGCATTTTGTCCAGGTATGTCATAAGATTGGGGATCAACTTGGGCCCAGACCCGGATCTGGATCCACTGACATAAATATTTTTGGGTTTGGATGGCTGGTCCCTCCATGTCTATCCCTATTGTTAGTCATTCAGCCTAATGTGTTCAAATTGATTGTTCTTATGATTGTTTTAAATCAGTTAGATAGAAATGTCTATTGGGGCTATCTGTTTGTAAAACCTGCAGGGCACATGTATATTTGGTGGGGGTAATGGGCCCGACCAATATGCTATGTGTCTCAACCCTCAACTGAAATTTCATTCTTCATATGAGCAACGACTTTCATCTGATTAGGATTTTCAAAGAGGAATTATATATCATTTTGTTCTTGTCAAGTGATTGTTGTTTTTTCTTCTTATGCTTGATCAGAGTTATATATAATATTAATCAAACCTCAAACTGTACATTTGTGGCCCTTGTTTCGGTGTTCTAGACCATTGGTATGATGGGCCCTATGTGTCTGTAAAACTTGTCCTAGAAATATACCCCAGTTTGATCAAATCTTAAATATTCAATGTGAGGCCTGCAAGGAGACAGTGCCAGTTTCTTTTCAATGGGCTGATTCATAGGGAAGAAGAGGGCTAGACAGAGGAGAAGAATGAAGTGCCAAGGGTGATGACCATCCAATTTTCCCACATTTGCAGGGATTTATTTCATGGTAGACTGATGGAGAATCATTTCCTGTCAATAAGTGCAAATTTGGTCACCTGTACATCTCCACCCAACCTTCTACCCCATTGATTAAAGTTCCTTCCCTGTGAATTTACTAGCAAAATGCAATAGTCCGATTGTAAATGATCCCCATTCAACACATTGAAGGCTAAAAACTCAGTGCCTATGACCACCAAATCTGGGTAATTTTGCAGCATAACCTGATGTCAACATTTGGATCACCCATTTATGGGCCCCTCATGTATAGACTAAAGCATCCTTTTGTCAAGGATCATATAATTTGAAACGAGCCAATCACACAACTGGAAGCTGCTCTTTGGTACAAGCACAAGGTTGTGGAGTCAAATTACCATTTAAAAAAAAAGATCATATAACTCAAATATTTGTTTCTGCTGCAAATAATGTTTCTAATAATTCAGTTCACTATGAATTTAACAGGATTGAACCAAAATCCATTCATTCAGGCTGTGTAACTGATTTTGAACGTATAATTGCCTGTTGTAACCATCGAAACTTTATTCAAACTGCAGATGAGGACAAAAGGTTGAATGCCACATACATAATCAGCGTTGCGCGAAAGATTGGCTGTTCCATTTTCTTGTTGCCTGAGGACATCATGGAGGTAATAGAATGGTTGAAGTACTAAGAAAGTTTATAATCATACCCACGTATAGAGAAGGCACCTGTATGGTGAGCAGTACAAGGTGTTAATGTAAGAAACATGCATATAAGTTTGTCATACATTTGAAGAAAGTTTCCAATTATCCAAATATTAGGAGAATGTTCCAACTTCCAAAAAGATGACCATATACTTCAAAGCTTTGGGAAGTTTGTTTGTAATAAGCAAATGCTGTCTTTCAATTCCTTGGGTTCTCACTAATGTTATTTTTAGGTTGACTAAACTAATTTCAGTTCCTATTTTCTAGAACATGAGTAATGATAGGATAAATTATGAAAGCATCATGAGATTCCTTCATTTCTTTTCTGAATATAGAATATTAGATGTAGCATTTCTTTCCCTGGGCACTACTATATTATGCACAATTGATAGAAATGGTGTTTGTGGAGAAAGACGAAAACCAAAAATCCGGAATTTCGCTTCTCAATTAGTGTGAGAAAACCACACTAGCCCAAGACTCAAACCAAGATAGAAGAAAAACAATCAAAAGATAAAAGGGGGAAGAGAACTTCATTAAAAGATAAACATTACAAGTCTAACTTGAGGCCACCACTTGCACGAGATATGGACTTCTTGTTGATATGACTACGCTCCTCTCTACTTTCTCCAACATGAGTTTGATGGACATTGGATAGAAGAGGCCACCACATACATATATATAGGTGATTTGGAAGATGCTAGCATAATGAGGTGGTTGTATGGGAAAAGAAAATAATTAGTAGAGGGTTGAATGGAAGTAGTTGGATTCATGGGAAGACTAAGATTGGTATATGGAGAAGTGAAAGGAGTAATGAGGCATGTGTGAAAGAGTGGTCTAGTGTATGGAGAAGTGTATAGGAATAATGAAGCATGTGGAAAAGTGGGTAGTGTATGGATAAGTGGATGGGAGTAATGAAGTATATGAGAAAATGCATATTGGGCTTGGTGAAGATATGATGTGGCAATATAGGAAGATGGAAAAGTGGTTGGATGGAGAGAAGTTAAGAGAGAGTGACACGTGTCATCCACACATGTGCAAGTGGGACCCATTACAAAATCAAAATACCCTCACCATACAAAAATACATAATAACCTCACTATAATACTCAAAAATAAAAAGAAAATAAAAAATAAATTGAAATAAAGATTTTCTAGAAAATGTACTTTAAAATTTAACAGTGTGGACTCATTTTATTAGTAATGATAAGGGCAGTGCTCCCAACACAACTCTTGTCGTGTGCTTATTGCTGTCTTATTGGTGGGTTACAAATGACCAATTTCTGCTATGGTCCTCACTTAAATGATACCAAAAAGGAGACAGTATCAACATGATTTATACTCCCTTCTTTCATATGGGAACTATCATCAGCATGGCTTTCTATTGCAATTCATTATATGCTTGTTATGCTTAGTTTATGTACTGCTTAATTCCATTTTATATACTGCTTTTTGGGCAGGTAAACCAGAAGATGATCCTTACTTTAACAGCTAGCATAATGTATTGGAGCCTGCAGCGACCAACAGAAGAAGAGTCATTCACTGAAGCTGCCACTTCGCAAGCACCATCTGCAGATGGTGAGGATGGAAGCATCACTGGTGGCTTTTCAAACATGACCATGGACGATGCTGCTTCAGACACCTCCCCAGATGTTGTAAATGGAGACACTCCCGCAGAAGAATGAACCTGGAATGTAAACGCATCAACCCTCTCATTTTTTCTTTCCCTTTCGAAGAACACAACGGAATACAAAATGCACTAAAGTTGCACCAATTCCAAAGATTCGGTAGCCTTTCCTTCAGGGTCACCATTGTAAGAAGCAAAATGTCATGGTGGGCAATGGCAAGATTATTGTGGGACGCCTTTTGTATCGGAATTGAAGTCTTGTGACGCACTACCTTTTTTTGTTTTTGTTTTGGAGAAATTTATGTAGGCTTCAACAAATATGTATGCGGTTAGATATCTTCTACTGAAAGTGTTTCTTTGGACAATCTTTTTTGCACTAATGAATAAAGAAATGAGAAAGGCACTCATGATATATTTTTCTTTGGATGGTGTCGTGTACATTGATGTACTCTTGCTTTGGGCTTTTTGGAGGATTTTAGATAGCATCTTATTGTACCTCTGCATTCAATTGCTCTGGCAAATTCTTCCCGACTCTAAACTGTCGTCCTCTGCCAATTGGTCTTTTAACTTCTCAGTTTTATTCTTTGGCCTTGTATTGTTTATCATAACAAGGAGGAACGCTTAACAGGGAGGTAAAGGTAATTTGTTCATGATCTTTTGGCTTTTTTCTTTTTTTTTAATCTATTTTTTTATTGTTGTTAATAAATAAATTAGTACAAATTACACCATACATAAATGATGTTCAAGTGCGAGATTCATTTTCGAGAGTCGCCCAATTGTTCTTAATAGCATGTGGTGTTGGGTTTTGTCTTGTATTTCGGTTTAGCCAGAACGGTCGTCTGGGTTAGCCAGAACCAAGGCTCAGGGTTAGGGGTATTTTAGTCATTATGTATGGATTTTTTTTATCGCCAAGAAAGCGGAAACTATATATATTGATGTACTGTAACCCTAGATCCGAAGGGAATTAAGATGGGATCATAGTAGATGAGTTCTCCTCTCCCGTGAACATAGGCAAAGTTGCTGAACCACGTAAAAACTGCTGTGTCATGTGTGTGATTGTTTGATGGTATGATTGCTTGTGTATTCATCGTGGTTGATCCATTGATCGCGGGTATTTCCGTTTCGCCGCTTTTCCAAACAAGTGGTATCAAAACAATGAAGTTGTGCGCGGAAGATCAACGGGAAACATAGAGATCAGCAGTGATCTCTACTGGGCCACACACAATCGGAGAAGAAGACAGAGAAGGGTTCTCGGCTGTGCTGGTTTTCTTCGATCAGTGGAAGATCAATTGGCTACAGATCTTCGTTGGAGAAGTGTTTCGGGCTACTGAAATTTCTGAGGAAAAAGAAAGCGTGCCGGGTTTCTCTGGAAGAGGAAGACCGAAAGAAAAAAAAAACAACTTTAAGGATTAGCAGGGAAGAGTGTTAGACTCTGTGACATAGCAATAATTGAAAAATGTTACTTGATGTCATGAGTAGGAGATTGCTCCGACTACTTTGATGGAAAGCACAGATCAACATCGAAGAGATCGGGAAGGACCAACATGCCAAAGTGGAAGAAAACGCAAAAGAATCAGAATTGGAAGGCGGTAGTGTGCAAGAAAGCTCGGATTCGGTTGACAAGGAATCAGTTTTTGTCGCTACAGGTATAGAACGGGTTGATTCATGGTATTGAGATTCATATTCTTCCTATCCTATCATGTGATCGCGTAGGGATTGGTTTGATGTAAATAATTATCATTGTTGATGGATCTATTCTCATGGAGGAGAATGCAAATTGATGAGCATTTGAGATAAGAGCAGTGGAGATCCAGTTGTAAGATAATGTTATTCAAACCCTAACGGCTGTGATATATGTTTCAGGTTTACTAAGAAATTAGATTTCTTTGTGTGCCTTAGACTTCAAAGGCTGCAAGTGCACTGTAGCGGGTGGAGTTATGAAGGTGGAAAATGGAACATTGGTCATCATGGAGGGTGAGATGGTTAGAAATCTCTACATGTTGATAGGGGATACTTTTTCAGGTAGAGCAGTGAAGGAGACATCAAATAACATGGGAGGAAATCTATGGTTCAAGTGGAGTTAGATGCGACGGATCATTGGAAGATGGATTGATGGGTCTTCAATAATATCATCTAGTAGAAATCCAGGAAGACCTAAACGGAGATGACTTTCTCAGAAAAGGTAGTCTTGTTCAGGTTGGAGTAAGCCAGTTTAAGCATCGGGTCATACACAACCCGCATGTATTGTGCCCAACCCACCAAAACAGGTTAGAACATGACAGTTGCAGGTTTGACGGAAAGAATACCGAGATGGAGACAGAAGGAAGGATTCACAAGGTACCAATGAGATCTGGATTTGGAGAGGTCTTCAGTTTTGTCTTGACGGATGGAAGTTAGGTTCATTATATTGCAAGGATGCATGCATGTGGCAACAAATGAAGAGCACTTCAAAGGTTCAAGACGGTGGTATTGAAGTCAATGGAGGCAACTGTGGCCACGCTAGGTCGTAGTATGTGCAGAGGCGTACCTTTTAGCGAGGTATGTGAAGTGCTGGTTCAACATGTTAGAATGTTGAAGAGAGAAGACTGCACCATCGGTGTAGTGACGTACCCTCCAACAAGGTGCATGAAGACATTATCGGGTATCTCAAGGTGGCTCTGAGGATTTGCGGAATCTAAATCAAGGTGGAGATTGTTGGGTTTTGTCTTGTATTTTGGTTTAGCCAGATCAGTTGTCTAGTTTAGCCAGAACTAAGCTCAGGGTTAGAGGTATTTTAGTAATTATATATAGGTTTTCTTGGTGGTCAAGAAAGCGAAAACTATATATATTGATATACTGTAACCCTAAATCCAGAGGGGATTGAGATGGGATCATAGCAGATGAGTTCTCTCCTCCCATGGACGTATACAAGGTTGCCGAACCACATGAAAACTGCTGTGTCATGTGTGTGATTGCTTGATGGTGTGATTGCTTGTGTATTCATCGTGGTTGATCCGTTGATCGCCGGTATTTCCATTTCGCTCCTTTTCCCAACATGTGGGGCTCTCAGGTCCACATGAAAGCATGAAAATTACAAGTAGCGGAGGAGCCGTAAAATTTTATAATCCCATGGGGACTGTGTGTGTAAATGCCATGGGGACTTGGGAGGACACACATCTCAAGACAGAAGTCAGATAGCTACTACCAAAAACGCACACAAGTCAGATAAGGCTTAAATTTTAATAAATTCCAAAACCAAACTACTGTAAGTAGTCAGCCTTCACTGACTAGCTGGACTAATGTGCTGGTCAACCAAACACTTGTGGCAACTAATCAACCGCAGACATGAGATCGTGCCATGCATATAATCAATCCAAACCACTCAAATTATAGGTCCCATTCAGCTAACGTGGACATATCATGATCATTGGGTCTCTTCATAATCCAATTTTTTGTCAAGAATTTTGTGATGCCCAGCATGAGGGATCATTATTTCAACACATTAAAAAAAAAAAAAAGTTGTAGAGTGGTTTTTGCTTGTTGAAGACTAACATGGAGATACAATGTGCCAGTTCCTAGAGAACATCAACATGGAAGTAAAAGTGAGCAAGCCTCATTAATGTCCATTTATTTATTTTTGTTCAAGTACCAAATAGGTCTTGTGTATAAAAAGGGCATAGTTGAATGGAAGAACTACTTTTGTGAAAAGATGGAGGGGAAGAGGCTGAAGCTGGCCTTGGTGACTTTGATGGTGGTATACTATTGTCTTCATTCTCACCCTCTTCTGCACGTTATTCGAAAGATGGATGTAAAAAATGCATTTCTAATCAATTAAATTTTAAGTGTCTAAACTGCAAATTAGTATTAAGTTTTATGGCAGGATGTCTTTGGGATGGTGTTTCACACATCAAGTGTGTGAAGACATGCAATTTTCACCAAGGGAAGCCGACGCTCTCTCAATGTAAGGAATGCAAGAGCAAGTGTAAATGCAGTTGCAGTAAATAATCAATTTAGTGTCAATCGATGTTGATTGAGGAAAACAAAGAGATGTTGAGGAAAAAGAATGAATTAGAAGGATATCTCATCTCATATCTTCTTGCTATGTACTTTGTTTAGAGTGTCTTTTCTAGTTTAAGTGTTTGACTCTTTAAGTCAGTTTATTTGATATTGGATGTCTATGTTGTACCTCCTGTGTTTTCTTTAATAAGTATTTCTTTCTTTTTATTGCAACAAAACAGGAAAAGGCAAACTTTTTATTGGGCACATATATTTGGTTTTAGAGAATCTAAGAATCCGCTGCAGTTGGATGATGATAGTCACCAATTCAAAGATTTTTTTAAATGCCCAACTGGTCGACTCAAGGCTCGGCTTGACTCATCTTGGTTTGGCAGAGTGGGTTTATTCATTGTAATGTTATCCAATAGTTTAGCCTAATATAAAGCATCAAAATGTGCTATTAATGATCTCAAAAGTTTTAATTTACTGATTAAATGATTATTTGTGATTTTAAATGGTTTTGAACAGACTACAGGGCGAGGGACGCCTACACATGGGCTTCTACACAGGATTGTTGCAGTAGTGGTCCTAGTGCTTTTGGGCTTTTAGCAGTTGGTTTAGTCCGGATTGAAAATTTGTGTTGGGTTCCCTTTTGAGCCGTTGGGTCCCACTTTCTCTACCATCATCAGTGGTCAATGGTCAAAGGATTTTGGAAATACGGTGGTCTTACTAATTCTGTGATTAGCAATAAATAAGAAGGATGCCGCTGGTAAACGCTGGAAACACTAAAGAGACAGCCCTGAACTTTATTGTGCTAATGGTTTTTGACCATTGACTTTGTTGCATGAAAAAGAAGTTCGGGTTCAGACCTGGCCCGTGTTTAGGAATCTGGCCAGGTTTGAATGGATCCAAGCCCACCCTACGTGTCAAAGGAAGGCCGTCTCCATCTAACAAAGTCCGAGCTAAACTGAACATAAATGCAATAAAGTGTAGATGTACTTCACTTGCATCAAGTACGATAAAAGAAAGGTAGAAAAGGGAACAGGAAGATGTGTAAGAAAAATCATACTTGAAAAAACTGCCATAAGATAACATATATACCTAAATAAAAAATAGTATTTCTCTAATGATATTGTGTGGCGTTTTTTTTTTCCAAATATCCTACAAACTAAATGTTTAAGAGAAAAGTCGAAGTAAGAAAATGTAATAAGTTTCAACGAGTATTTTATATTTTTTTATGTCTTTAGTGGAAATCCTACTCCTAAGCTTAAATATAGGATAAGATAAATTCAAGTGTGTAGCTCATGCCTATGGGGGCTTACCAGGTATGGAGACGGGAGAAATTTGAAGGACTCCCTATGATCATTATCTCTCAAAAAAATTAGCCCCAATCATGATTTTTATTATCTCCATTTAAACCTAAAAAATTTAATAGTCAATAGTCCATCGTACTGGTGCACAATTGATTTGATGGTCCAGTAAATTGGAATTTAATGAAAAATTAGTGGACATGTGCAATTCAAAAAATAGTGTATTTAGTCCATTTAGATAAACCAAAGGTGGGCCCCAAGGAATTGGGCTTATGGAATTTTCTATATCAGCTTAAGCTTAGAAGAAACTTACCCTTTTTTTAATTACTTAAAACTAATTCGTTTCCACATAAATATTCCCCAAAAAATCCCAATTTTAAAAATATCCTAATGGTTTTCCAGAAACTGTATATTTTCTCAAGATTGAATGCTTGGGAATTGATTTCTAGGTCCCACCCACCAATTGAGAAAACTCTAAGCCCAAATCCTAACCAAGCCCATTGGACAGTCCAAATAGTTTTTATTGGAGTCAAGACCAGACGTTTGCTTAACTTAAAAGGGAGTTATTTCTAATTATTTCAAAAAACGACACAGTTGTGATGTGCCATTGAGGACCAAGTCATATCCTGGCAAGAATCTAAATAGAATAAACCATGGAATTTTTATTAGAGAACCTTCTAAACCGTGTGGTTTGCTTCATATGCGGTGAGTTTCGGGAACCTAATGCTTTTTGGTCGGCTAATAGAAGAAGATTAAAAAAGAAACGAGGAGCCATGCTATAGAAAGCCTATCATAGCCTAAAAACCAAGCTAATAGTGCAAAAGCCTACATTTTATATATGATATATATATATATATAGCTCGTGCTTTTCAAACACATCTCAAACTCATACTCTCCCCTTCCCATTACTATAAAATCCAAACCTCCCCATCTCCCTCCCTTCAAACGAATATCTTCTTCCTCTTCCACACCTAAAAACTTTAGCTTCCTTACTTTGTGTGTGGTCGAATCTTGTTTCTCTGTTCATCCTAGAGAAAAGAGTGAGATAAAATGAGTGTTGAGGTGCTAGACGGTGCCACCATCCGCGACTTCGTTGAAGATGAGAAGGCCTTCAATGGTTCTGTTGACGATCGTTTCGCCACCCTTGATGTCGACCATGATGGGCTGCTTACCTATGGGGAGATGATCAAGGAGCTGATGAGCCTGAGGGTGTTAGAGACCCACTTTGGCATCGATGTGGTTGGGACGAATCCTGATGAGATCGCACTCATCTACCATTCTCTCTTCCTCCAATTCGATCATGACCGCAATGGGTGTGTGGACATGGAAGAATTCAGATCAGAGACCAAAAAGATGATGCTTGCCATGGCTAATGGGATGGGGTTCTTGCCTGTTCAAATGGTCTTGGAGCAAGATAGCCTCCTTAAGAAAGCTGTTGAAAGGGAGTCGGCCAAAGTCCCCGCATAAAACGACTGCTAGTGACAGAGAAAAGAGTCAATGTTGTTGTCGTTTTCTTTTGCCCTTTCTACATCCTTTTTGTTCTATAATAAAGTGCCCATTTCAATTTTGACTTTCTAAATCCCATAAAAAGTCGGATTATAACCTTTTGTCCTACTCCATAGTTATACCTAGTTCACTGCTTGACTCATCCGCATTTGATTTTTTGGTTTCTAATTTGAAATTTTTGGTTTGTAATTCAAAGTTCAACAGAGCAGACACATATCATTTTGTATGGATTTTATAATTGACTAATTTATGGGTTAAATAAAACTCAAGATATAATTAAGTTGTAATTTTATATTTTTTTATATTGGACTGTAGTATGCTTTACCAGGTCACATGAGTAAAGGTGTTGGGAGAAAAATGATTACATCTCTAACTCCAACTGTTGGATTGTGACAATTTACCAACCATTAAAAAGCTTATTTCGAGTAAACATCTATGGGTTTCAAGATTACGTCAATCGAAACTAAAATGATAAAAGTTATGGCCTCGGAAAGATTTCAAAATAATTACAATAATGTCATCCGTTCGAACGTAGGCTATGTGTGCTTGACGAAGGCTGCAAAGGCTGGGAAATTCGCAAGTGAGAAAATCCGAGACTATGTGCATTCGAACGAAGGTCTAGGGGTTCGAATGAAGCGATCATTTTGCTTAACCAACTTGTGTAAAAAAGCCTTCATTTTGGTGCCAAAACTACCTATTTTATTCCTACAGGGACTAAAACCCTAAGGCACGAACTGGAGCTTATAAAAAAAGGTGTTTCTCTCAACTTTAAGGCATCAAAGATTCGTATACTGAGTAGAGATTACTCATTGGAGATTACCTTTATTCTTTATACCTTCCATTTGAGAGATTGTGTTAAAACTTTGTGTTAGAAATATTGTTTCTATATCTCTTGTAGAAGATTGAGAGCAACTTATATGTTCAAAGTGTGGTTGATCAAGTAAAGAGCAATGAACGGCGATAGACGGTTGTGACAACTAGAGGTTGTGCAATAAGAACTACAGTCTTTAGGTTGAGGGTGTGATTGGATAAGATTGTGAGTATATCTTGTAATTGTTCGAACTTAGTGCTTGATAGTTGGTTCTTGTTAGACTCAGGGTTTTTTTCCTAGTTAGGGTTTTTCAAGTAAAAATCATGTACCTCTAGTCTCTTATATCATTAATTGATTTATTTGCTAATTAATTTATTTTTTCTAATGCATACTATTTGAACTGCAACTTAAAAATCTATATTTGAAATGATCCTTCACCTTTTTTTATGATTCAGTGTCAAGGCGGTGGCTCAGTTAGTTTAAGCTTTAATATTGTTTTTCAATATCGCGAGACTTTCTCTTATTGCGTTACTTGGATACTATATGTGCAGTTATGTATGTATCTCCAAAAAAATAGTCTTTGCTAATGGTAACCACTAGACTATATGAGCCCAAAAATTGGGCTAACGAGGGATGTCCTAGGTCATCAAAAAATCGTTCTTTTTATGGTTGGATTGAAGTGTCTCACTTGGACAATTGTTTGTCAAATGTAAATTTTGATCTCGCTTTGGATATATCTCTATTTCACTTTATTTGATATACCTGAAATTTATAACCACCATAATGGTTCTAAATAGCCTTTAAAATTGATGGTGGGCGCTAATCTTGATATATATGGTTATGACTCCATTCTTCAACCCTTGCAAATGAATGGTACATGTGGGTTCCAAGTTCCAACTCATCTAATAGGCTAGATGATTTTCCAATTAAGTAATTGGCCAAATCTTTTAAGGGTCAATCGACTCAATCCACAATGTAAATAATGAAACAATCGGTTTAAAGTTTAAGTAAATAAATATGCAACAAAGTAAATATATATAACAAAAAATGGCTAGGTCCCAAATATTATAAGAAGGGGATTAGTCCTTTGACGTAATGCCCCCTTCAAGTCATTGGGACAAAATGAGGGTTAGAGGCTTGCTTTCAAAATAAAGATGATCTGATGCAATTGGAGTAAAGTATGTGATCTCTAGTCTTAAGTTGATGTAATTATAATGAAACAATTAAGCTAATTTGAGTTGATTTGGTTTAATTTAAATTGATTTGCTTAAACTCAACTAGAAATAGATATTTCTACGGATCACTGAGACAACTAAACTTGTAAATTTTATTTTCAATTTAAAAATTAGTTTTAATCCTTTCAATCATTTAAGCACTTTGAATATGTGGCGAAGAGGTAGTGGAGAAATTAAAGAGGATTTTACCAAAAAAATCATTTAAGGGGAGCACCAAACCAAAAAACTCACCCTAGGTGTGGGTGTGACCACTCCAGTTCATTTTTTTAATCTAATTAGATGGCATCGATATCACCTTAGGTGTTTTACATCAGGAGTGAAATCGATACTCCCCTATTTCCATTTAAACACAATAAACTCCTATTTTGTTTTTCTTTTTCCTTCCTCAAAAATTACTAGGCATTAAAATGATGTTAGTAATAATAATGGAGCACACAAATATAACAAAAATCCTATATTCCAATCCGATATCAAATGCATCATAGACAGTTCACAAATACAACCTAATGAAATAGTTAGCAACATGCTGGGTCACTTGAACTGCATCTTCAAAGTGTGGAATCATTGATAACCCCTATTCCAAAGCATTTTTCTGCATGAAGTAAACTATCCGATTAGTTCATGATAATTTCAAACAAATGGTAGCAACATAACATAAGCACATTATATCAAGACACAGCAGTACACAGATCATTAATCAAACAACAAGAACTTAAATTGAGCTTAGCAAGTAATCTCAAATCACAAAAGCAATGAAGCACATAAGCAGTGAAGCACAAAAGCAGTGAAGCACCATTCCATGTAATGAGGAAAATTTAGATTGGTATATGTGATTTACCAATAGTTATACACCCTTGTCATCATCTTATTAGCACTGTGACCCCTACCTCATTGAATTTGGGAGTAATTATACATCCTAAAAAAGAAAATGAGTGCTTCATATAAGGATATGAAAAGGCTAACTTGCAGAAAGAATTTTAGAATAATCAGTACATCATGGATGAGGATGACCTAATACTAAGGATTATTCTCTTCTATTATTCTACAGAACAACTGCTAAGCTGAACTTGTAGATAAAATCACTTAATAATCTTCTAATACCATTCACCTCAAGACCTTCACATATCCAACCACATGCAAAGAATGGAGCGTTTCTAAAAGGGAAAATTTTAAAATAGGAATCAAATTTTCCCTAGATTTCAATTCAGAACAAAAAATATTTTACATTTCAAAAAAGAACTTAAGTTTTCCATTTACATTTCAAAAAACATATTGAACAATAACAATAGTTTTCCGATGACTTTCTGCTAATCTTTTTGAAAATGCCAAAAATGGCCTGAGGTCCTCTCCATTGATCAACTAGCTCGCTTCCACGTTCGGTAACAAAACAGCCCGGCCATCTCGTATCTCATCATCTCATGCACTCCTCCATGTTTGCATTTACCAGGAAATGGCGGTGAATCTTCCTTTGACGAGCTCTACAATAGCATCACCATGAACATCTCGCCGTCCTCAAACCAGCTCAGCACTATTTGTGCCGTCACGATCTAGTTCAGATGCACTGACACCCTGCTCGTCCTGCATCACTTGCTCCCAGACGTGCCCCATATGGGCATGGTCTTTTAAATTTTTGCTGACTAGGAGCCTTAATTCATGTTGTAGGATGCCTATAAATTAGCACACTAAAATCATGGATCTAATGAAAGATGTTAGATGGGATTTGGATTCCCTACAATTTTTGTTCATCCTGGTGTCAAACGCATGAAAAAGGTGTTGCGCGCGTGTGTGCAAAGGCAACCAAGATCAAACAATCACCACACTAGAAGACAAGAGATTTACGTGGTTCGGCAAAGATGCCTACGTCCACAGGAAACCAATTTCCACTAGGTTCTCCTCCAATTTGTGAAACCACAGCCTTGGAATCTCAGCCACTCTCAGCCTCTCTCTCTCTAGGGTTACAGATTACATTCATATATATAACCATTACATCCTTATCCCCTAAAAACTCTATCTCAAGAAAAAAGGAAAGTCCTAACCTATTAGAAAACTGCTGTTAGACAAAACAGGAAATTCCTAATATCATTAGGGAAACCACCCCAAATACAGAACCTACTAATGGTCTGGACCCACATGGCCAACAATCTCCCCCTCCAGACCATGGGGAAGATGCCCTAAACCCCTTACTGGGAGTTCAGTCCTGCCAACTCTGAACACAGCTCCAGCTTTCCCTTAGACACAACCTTGGTCATCATGTCCGAGGGATTCTTGTCCGAATGAATCTTTTCCAGCTTCATGAAGATCAAACAATCACCACACTAGAAGACAAGAGATTTACGTGGTTCGGCAAAGATGCCTACGTCCACGGGAAACCAATTTTCACTAGGTTCTCCTCCAATATGTGAAACCACAGCCTTGGAATCTCAGCCACTCTCAGCCTCTCTCTCTCTCTAGGGTTACAAATTACATCATATATATAACCATTACATCCTTATCCCCCAAGAACTCTATCTCAAGAAAAAGGAAAGTCCTAACCTATTAGAAAACTACAATTTGACAAAACAGGAAATTCCTAATATCATTAGGGAAATCACCCCAGATACAGAACCCACTAATGGTCTGGACCCACATGGCCAACAATATGCTGACTAGAACAAATTGCATAGAAAAGCGATTGGTCATATCAGACAGTGGGTTAATAATAATATATTTCACCACGTGTTTAATGAAACTAATGCGAATACTCTTTGGAAAAGCTAGAAGCAATGTATGATAAAAAGACCTCAGTGAACAAAACCTTCTTGATTAGAAAGCTTGTGAACATGAAATTCAAGGATGGTGGTCAGATCGAAGATCACATCAATGAGTTCCAATGTGTGGTAAATCAGTTAGCCACTATGAAGATAATCCTTGATAATGAGATGCAAGCTTTGTTGCTTCTGAGTCCTTTGCCGGATACATGGGAGACATTGGTTGTTTCCTTGAGCAACTCTACTCTAGATGGTGTATTATCTATGAGTCAGGTTACCAGTAGTCTACAGAATGAAGAAACTAGAAGGAAATCTGCAGGGACAGATAATGTACATGCCTTTGTTATTGAGAACAGGGAGAGGAGTAAAAGTAGAGGTCCAAAGAGGGGTCGTGGCAAGTTTAGAGGTGAATCACAGGCCAAGTCTAGCAGTGAATTACAGAGCAAGAAAAAGTCTGTAAAATGCTTTGTTTGTGGCAAGATGGGCCACGTAAGGAAAAATTGTTTTGCCATAAAGGAACAGAAAGGCTCCAACAATGATAAGAAGAATGACAGTGATAACACTACCGCTACTTTGGAACAGGAAGTAGTGGTGCTCGCCGGCGATGATGATAAGTGTTTGAGTGTTGCAGATGGTCAGGTTGAGTGGGTTATTGACACAGCAGCTGTCACAACCCGAGCCCAGGGTTCGGGGGTTAGCAAAAGCCAAACCTAATGACACACGTACTCCCGTGCCTGTACACATAGACCGAGTCTAAATGCACACGCACAAGGGAACATTCACACGTGCCAAACATATACGCGGAAGCTGTAAATATCAGAAACATCAAACTAACAGTGCAAAAGAGAATACGAAGAAAGAACTGACATAATTACTTATGAAAGTCTTACAAAATGTGAACAAAAATAATATATACAATCTTGACATGTCGTGACAGATACAAGTATGAAAAATCCTCAAAACAAGAAACAAGACTCCAATGCAATGCATGCCAAGAACGCTCTCCCGTGGAGTGATCACATCCACTCCTCTAGGCCTGATGGGGCCTCGGGGGTCTCATCTGGAGTCTGGCCGACCGGCGAGGGTTCGGCAGAGGGATCTGGGCCTGCAACACTAAAAACAACTGTGAATACGACGATTCAGCAAAGTAGAAACCATAGCAAGTTAACGCATGCTGTGTCTAATAGAATAAAGGACGTCATGTAAATTAAATAAGGCATTTTCGGATACTAGGCTGTCATGCAAGAAAGAAATATGCTAAGCGAATCAATGGATACATGCAGTGTACAGAACTAGTGGCTACTACATTGCCATATGCTCCCAAAAGAGGGATCTTGTATCGTGCAAAGAACACCATTGTCCGGGCCAGGGTACAATGGGTCTCAGTCTCCTGGGGTCTGGTTCCCCAAGACGTTTCCTTACTGCAGCAAGGCCATATAAACTATACAAAATTCACCCCGTCGGGATCCTAAGGCTGAGGCTAAGTAGTGCCTGACCATACAGAGTCAATCATGAAAACCCTGAGTAGATCGTGACAACATATCATACGTGCATATCCGTGAACATCTTATACATGCATACTCAAGGTAAAAACCACAATGTGAAAGTAACGGAACACAAGTAAGCATAACAGAGAAGAGAGGTCAATAATCGAATGCAATATGTTATGCAACAAATCATGCGAAATCGGATCATCTTTATTTACAAACCAAGTCTAGTCTAATTATCCGGTGTTTCTAACCGTGCATGATGATGTAGTTTTAAGTTATTCGATGCACCGTTGTCTAGTGTTGCATTGACTCGGGCGGTGCACAAAGTCCCTTAAACCAACACCCATGGGGAGGTGCTTAACATCCGGATAACGAACATGAATGATTCGCAGCCCTCGAGATCATTCACGCGTTGTATCGCATTCCGTTGGGCAGGTCTAGGTGCTCTACATTCTATTATGAAGGCCATATCGGTCTTTCCCTTACACCTATCCTTGTTCCTCATTATTCTAGTGTGGATACGGCTTAGCCGTAGATGAGCGTACGGCTTAGCCGTGTGTGTTCTACGACCCAGGGCCGTAGAAGGTCTGTCAATTTGAGTGATCTCAGTTAAATCCAGAAAGGCACCCTGTACTGATCTACGGCTGGGCCACGGCTGAGCTTCGGCTTAGCCGTAGGGCAATACACGGCTTAGCCGTGCCCTAGCCGTAGAGGAAAACTGGATTTTTACCCTCTCTGGACTTTAAGCCGTAAGTGACATACGGTTTAGCTGTACATGCACGAAGTCAATGTTCTGAAGCACGTACAGAATTCCTGTAAAACCATCAGAATTGCAACTATCCAATGGAGATAGACAAGTACTAATCAAATGAGTAGTCAAATGGGCTGTAGACACATTTTGCCATACAAATTCAAGTGAACTAACCAAAATCAAATGCATACCAACATGGGTTCTTACAAGTTATGGTTATACTTGCCTCAATTGAATTCAATTACACAACTTGTTGTCCTTAGGCCCAAACACAACCTAACACCAATCAAACAACATGCATGCATGAGAAATGGAAAGAATTTCAAAGCACAGACACACCATGCAATAGGGAAACAAGAAGGAGAAGAAATACAGGAAAGAGATGAGAGAGATGGAAGGATTTCCAACTCACCTCACATGCAAAGAACCAAACTTCCTCAATTCCTCAATTGAGCTTGATCGATGGAGGTGGGAATTCAAGAGAGGGAGAGAAACTCCACGTGCACAGTGAGGAAAATGAAAATGAGAGAGAACGTGGGTATTTGTCGATGGATGAAATTATATACACTAATGGGTAAGTCGAAATTACAAGAGGGTCCAAGTCATAATTCTATTTTCAGTTTGAGTCAAATCCAGGTCCAATGGAAGCACACAACATCGGTTGCAAATGACGTAGTTACGAAAGTTAACGAGCTCAACGACAGACATGTGTTGACATCAAGATGATGCAAAAATGACCATGTCTTAGAAAAGCTAAAATTACGAAAAAGGGCTTGGTCTACTTAATCCAGGTCAAACTCAACCCAACTACCTATCCATGACCCGCAACGAAAATCAAAACACAAACAAAACACGATTAGCAACGAAAACAAGATTAATTAGCCATTAAGCGAGATCAAGCTGGGCCGGAGTGTTACATCAGCATCCTACCATGCTACTCCCTGCAGGGAGATGTTCACGATGTACAAAGCGGGTGACTTTGGTACTGTGAAGATGGGCAACACGAGTCATTCAGAGATTATTGGTAGCGGTGATGTCTGCATTAAAATCGATATTGGTTGCACAAAGACGCTGAAAGATGTGTGACATGTTCCTGATCTGCGGTTGAATCTGAATTCCGGGACTGCATTGGACCGTGCAGGTTATGAGAATTACTTCGGAAATGACAGATGAAAGCTCACTAAAGGGTCTCTTGTTATTGCGATAGGTACAACATGTAATACTCTTTATAAAACACAAGTAAAGCTGTGCAAAGATGCATTGAATGCAGTTTAAGATAATTCCTCTCTGAATTTGTGGCATAAGAGGCTTGGTCATATGAGTGAGAACGGCTTGCAGATGTTGGTAAAGAAGGATTTAATTCCTTGCTCCAAAGGTATATCCCTTGACCCTTGTGATTATTGTTTGTATGGTAAACAGTATAGGGTTGCTTTCTCTTCGACATCAAAATTGAAATAAAATGTGTTGGATTTGGTATATTCTGATGTTTATGGTCCCATAGAGGTAGAATCATTGAGTGGCAATAAGTTCTTTGTCACGTTCATCAATGATGCATCCAGGAAAGTCTGGGTTTATCCGTTGAAATCAAAGGATCAAGTGTTCCAAATGTTTCAACAGTTTCATGTCAATGTTGAAAGAGAAACAGGTAAACTCTTGAAGTGTCTCTGATCAGATAATGGGGGAGAGTATACATCCAACCAGTTCAGAAACTATTGCTTGAAGCATGGCATTCGACATGAAAAGACAGTTCCTGGTACTCCACAGCACAATGGTGTGGCAGAGAGAATGAACCGCACTATTCTTGAGAAGATGAGATGGATGATAAGATTAGCATGGTTGCCTAAGTCATTCTGGGGTGAAGCCATTCTGACTGTCGTTTATCTGATTAACAGATCTTTCTCAGTTCCTTTGAATTATGATCTTCCAGAGAGAAGATGGACAGGTAAAAATGTTTCCTATACGCACATGAAGGTGTTTAGCTGTAAAGCGTTTATACATGTACCAAAGGAGCAGCGTTCCAAGTTGGACGATAAGGCAGTGAGTTGCATCTTTCTTGGTTATGATGGAGATGAATTTGGTTACATATTATGAGATCTAGAGAAGAGGAAACTTATCAGAAGTAGGGATGTGGTTTTCCATGAAGACCAGTTCTTTGGAGATGTTGAGAAGATTGATAAGTCTTCTGAGGAAGTTGATGGAGTGGTTGATCTCACACCGACTCTTTCTCCAGTGCAGACTACAGGTGGAGAAGGTGGACAAAACGATCCGGATCATGATAAGGCACAAGGGTTGCCAGATGATGAGGGTGTTGAGCAGGGGGAGCAGTAGTCTCCTCGGATTAAAACCACAGAATCTCAATGTCACAACCCGGGCCCAGAAATCGGGGGTTAGCGAAAAGCTAAACCAGTGACACACGTACTCCCGTGCACGTGCATCTAAACCCAGTCCAGATGCACACACACAAGGGATCTAACACGTGCGAAACAGACGAACGCGGAAGCTGTAGATATCATAGCAAGCAACGAAGGAAAATAGCGGAAGCCAAAGCAATTACAAAACGGAAACGACCAAGACAAATACACCGATATAAAACCGAATACACACCAAAATCACTATATACAAATACACAGAATACAAGTCCCAAAGTCCAAGGTCTGAATACAATCTCCAAAAACCAAAACTCGAAACAAAAGCCACGGGTATGCATGCACGCACTTGGCAGAAGTGATCAGGCCCACTCTGCCAGACCTGAGGGTGTCTCTACACTCGCCCCTGCAGCCTCCTCGACCGCCGGGGAGCTGGGCAAGGTATCTGTGCCTGCAACACCACAGACAACACAAATGAATACAACGATCCAGCAAATACAAGTAACAGAGATGAAACACTCATAGTATCAAATAGAATAAGGACAGAATAGTAATTGCAGAATTTCATCTTAGTATGCTAAGCAAATCGTGCGTAGAAGTAGAGCATGATATGTGAATCAAAACATAGAAATACTGACTAAGTGGCTACTACGTTAACCATGTTCTCTCCAATAGAGAGCAGAGCAAAGCAGAGCAGAGGAGAACACCACTGACCGGGCCAGGGTACCAGTGGGTCTCAGGTTCCTGGGTTCCGGGGTCCCAAGACAAAGCGACACTGCAGTGAATACAGAGATACAGAGATCTAAGCCAGAGGTAACCCCGTCGGGCATCCTAGGGCTGAGGCTGAGTAGAGCCAGACTAATACCAATCAAATCAAATCCATAGAAAGGGAGATTATCCGCTTTGGACTCACCGATGACAAAGACCGGATCTTATCCTCACGTATTAACCTCTGGGCAGAGCCACCAGGGAGTACCCAAAATATACAAAGCCAGAGAATATACAAAGCATAGTCGAATTACAATTTAGAACATAGATTAAATCAAAGCACAGCATAGATCAGAACTTAGTGCCGAACAAAGAATGATACAGATATACAGAACGAAAGCAAAATGACTGAGGAATGCATAAATATAGATTAACAGAACAGAGGGCAAAACTATAAACAATATGCAATGCATCTCAGATTAATACGGAGTCAAGGTTCATTACAAGCCAGTCCTAAGCTAGTTGTTCACTGTCACTAACCGTGCATGTTGATGTAGTTTTAAGTTAGTCAATGCACCGTTGCCATCAAAGTGTTGCGTAATCTTTGCGTGCACCGACGTCCCTTAAACCAACACCCATGGGGAGGTGCTTAACAGTGATCAACACTCACATGCATAAGTCACAGCCTAACAGACTATTCATGTGATCCAAGGAATCCATTGGGCCGGTTTACACGGGTGGTTAACCTGTATTTGAGCCCTATAAGTCTCACCATTATCCTAAGTTATGTTTCCGAATTGCCATGCCTAACGGTTTAGCCATGAGGGACCTATGGTTGAGCCGGAGGCATCTTACGCGCTCGACGTATTATGCACTACAGCTTAACCATGGTTCCATTCAAAACACAGCTAAACTGGTCATCTTTCACCTCTGATCTGATACCTTTTTCGGCTGAGCTACAGTCAGTATACGGCTTAGCCGTAGCCCAATCCACGGCTTGGCCGTAGCATTCCACGGCTTAGCCGTAGCCACACCGTAGGAGTTCTGTGTTGGAAAAGTTTCGACTGATCAGAGATTTAATTCACGGCTGGGGTACGGGTTGGGTCACGGCTAGCTTACGGCTCAGCCGTAGAACAATTTACGGCTTAGCCGTAGCCTAGCCGTAGAACAAAACTCCATTTCGAGTCTCTGGAAATCAAGCCGTAGAAGCTTACGGCTTAGCTGTACAATACAGAACACAAATTCGGGATAGTTACAGAAACTGAAATTCGGTACAGAAGCTGAACAAAATGAGTTACAGAGGTTCCAAATTCACAAAATGTGGCTGTAAAACATGCTAGACAAAGAATAAGAGGAAATCAAAGCCATCAAACAAAATACCCATATGTGTTATCAAGCTTGTACTTATACTTGCCTCAAACTCTGAAAATCCACTGAAGCAAGCTCCAAATCCACTAAAATCAAAACAAATCAAAGCAATGACCCATGCATGAGATGAAAACACAGAAATCAGAGAATGAGAGGTGCAATTGGAGAAGAAGAGAGAAGAGTTGGGAAAGAACCCACTTACCAAGCCCCAAACAGAGATGGAGAAGAAGAAAGGAACCCAATCAAAAAGAGTGTGTAACACTCCGACCCAGCTTGACCTCGTTTAGGGGTTAGTTAATCTTGTTTTCGTTGTTAATCGTGTTTTGTTTGGGTTTTGATTTTCGTTACGGGTCATGGATAGGTAGTTGGGTTGAGTTTGACCTGGATTAAGTAGACCAAGCCCTTTTTCGTAATTTTAGCTTTTCTTAGACATGGTCATTTTTGCATCATCTTGATGTCAACACGTGTCTTTCGTTGAGCTCGTTAACTTTCGTAACTACGTCATTTGCAACCGACGTCGTGTGTTTCGATTGGACCTTGATTTGACTCAAACTGAAAATACACTTTTCACTTGGCTTTCATTGTAAATTTGGACAACCCATTTGACTTATATAAGCTCACAACCATCGACACTCATGTTCTCTCTCTCGTTTTCTCTCAAATTCACTGTGCACGTGGAATCTCTTTCTCTTGCACTTGAATTCCTCTTCTCCATCGATCAAGTGGAGGTCGATTGCTTGCATGTGAGGTGAGTTGGTGGAAATCCCTTCATCCTTCTCATCTCTCTTCTCTAGTTCTTCTCCCTCTTGTTTCCATTGTTGTATAGTGTGTCTGTGACTCCATCTCTCATGCATGCATGTGGTTTTGTTTGTGTGATAGGTTGTGTTTGGATCCAAGGGCTACCATTGTGCATTTGAATTCCAAATTTGAGGCAAGTATAAACCTAGCTTGTGAGAACCCATGTTGATATGCATTTGAATTGGATAGTTTTTACATGCATTGATGTGGAAATATGTATTTACAGCCCATTTGCTACTCATTAATTCACTACTTGTCTACTCCCCTTTGATAATTGTAAATTGGATGAGTTTCAGACATTCTATACAGGTTTCAGGAAATTGAATTCGGGCAGGTACGGCTAAGCCGTATACCTCTTACGGCTCACAATCCAGAGAGGAGAAAAACCCAGTTTTCCTCTACGGCTAGGGCACGGCTAAGCCGTGGAATGCCCTACGGCTAAGCCGTAGCTCAGCCGTGGCCCAGCCGTAGAACAATACAGGGTGCAATTTCTGGAATAACTGAGAGTCAGCAAATGACAGACCTTCTACGGTTCAGCCACGGCTAAGCCGTAGACCACACACGGCTAAGCCGTAGCACACACACGGCTAAGCCGTAACCACACATGAAGAATAAGGCTAGGTGTAAAGATAAGACCTATATGACCTTCATGATAGAATGTAGAGCACCTAGACTTGCCCAACGGAATGTGATACTCCGCGTGAATGATCTCGAGGGCTGCGAATCATTCATGTTCGTTATCCGGATGTTAAGCACCTCCCCATGGGTGTTGGTTTAAGGGACTTCGTGCACCGCCCGATTCAAGGCAACACTAGACAACGGAGCACCGAATAACTTAAAACTACATCATCATGCACGGTTAGAAACACCGGATAACTAGATTAGAATTGGTTTGTAAAGCAAGATGATTCGATTTCACATGAATTAATGCATAACATATTGCATTCGATCATTGATCTCAACTCTCTAACATGATTATGTATGTTTCGTTACTTTCACATTTTGGTTTATTTACCCTGAGTACGCATGTATGATATGTTCACTTCCAGATATGCACGCATG
Organism: Sextonia rubra; assembly: GCA_037013555.1. Lineage (NCBI taxonomy): Eukaryota > Viridiplantae > Streptophyta > Magnoliopsida > Laurales > Lauraceae > Sextonia > Sextonia rubra. Next base: position 27,885,664 of record JASUAD010000002.1, read on the forward strand.
ATATATGATCACGATCTACTCAGGATTTTCTTGATTGACTCCGTATGGTCAGGCACTACTTAGCCTCAGCCTTAGGATCCCGACGGGGTGAATTCGGTATAGTTTATATGGCCTGCTGCAGTATGGATTTTGTCTTGGGGAACCGGACCCCAGGAAACCGAGACCCATTGTACCCTGGCCCGGACAATGGTGTTCTTTGCATGTTACAAGATCCCTCTTTTGGGAGCATATGGTAATGTAGTAGCCACTAGTCATGTACACAGCATGTTATCCTTGATTCACGCAGCATATTTCTTTCTTGCATGATAGCCTAGTATACGAAAATGCCTTCTTTAATAACATGATGTTCTTTATTCTATTAGACACAGCGTGTGTTAACTTGCTATGGTTTATACTTTGCTGAATCTTCGTATTCACAGTTGTTTTGGTGTTGCAGGCCCAGATCCCCCTGCCGAACCCCCGCAGGTCGGCCAGGCTCCAGATGAGACCCCCGGGGCCCCATCAGGCCTAGAGGAGTGGATGTGATCACTCCACGGGAGCGCGTTCATGGCATGCATCATGTTGGAGTCATGTTTTGGGGATTTTCAGACTTGTATATGTCATGACATGTCACTATTGTATTTATCCTTTTGTTCTTTTGTAAACGTTCATATGTAATTATGTCAGTCCTTTCTTGTATCCTCTTCTTGCATTATTAGTTTTATGTTTCTGATATTTACAGCTTCCGCATACTTGCTTGGCACGTGTGCTTGTTCCCTTGTGCGTGTGCATTTAGACTCGGTCTACGTGTGCAGGCACGGGAGTACGTGTGTCATTAGGTTTGGCTTTTGCTAACCCCCGAACCCTGGGCTCGGGTTGTGACATACGTATTGTATGGTATCAGAGCATTCCTTGCTCATTCCTTGTTCTAGATGATAAGCATGTAGGCATGTATAGGATCGTGGTGAGGATACGATTATTCCTTTGTGCTCTTTCTAGACTTTGGGGTTTGTTGGGCGCTCTTGTGTTGTGTTTGTGTCTGACTCTTTCCATTTTTACAGGATGGCATCAGGTTCTGGTTCTCAGCAGAACGCCGGAAATAACGAGAGCGGATCTGCACCATCACCGCAGACACCGAATACAGATGAACGCATCCTCATGTTATTCCAGTCCCTTCAGGCACAATCGCAATCGATGCAGAACTTGCAAGCCCAAGTGACAACCATGCTAGACCGACAAAGCCAAGCCCCAGTTCAGTCGCATGTGGACCAGCAGGTGATCTTGCAGCCTCGAGAGAGTGACCCGAATGCCCTCTATGGGAAATTTCGCAAGCGAGGAGCTATTGAGTTCTATGGAACAGAAGAGCCACTGAAGGCAGAACAGTGGTTAGACCAGACAGAGGATGTCTTTGAGACCGTCGTGTGCACGAACCGGCAGAAAGTCGGATTAGCAACTTCTATGTTCAGAGATGTCGCAAAGACTTGGTGGAAGAGCGTGAAAGATTCGTACAGAGACATTCCTAGCGCGACAGTGTGGGAGATGTTCAAGCAACAGTTCAGGAGGAAGTTCATCCCGGCTCATGTGTTTCGAGCCAAGGAGGTTGAGTTCCTAGCTCTCCGCCAGCAGCAGATGACAGTAGCAGAGTATGTGAACAAGTTTATGCAGTTGTCGCTTTTTGCTCCGGACATGATCAGCACCGAAGAGAGGAAGGTGAACAGGTTTGTCGAAGGTTTGCATCCCCGGTACATGCATCACGTGACTGCGTTTCAGCGTCCGGCTACGTTTGACGATGCAGTGGACAGGGCCTATTCTGCCGAGGCCATCCACCAAGCTGCTAGAGCCGTTGAGCCTAAGAGACAGCCGCCTTTCAGTGCACGAGGACAAGTACAGAAGAAGAACAAAGGCCAGCAGAGTGCTTCTAGTTCTACGGGAGTGACTTGTGGATATTGTGGTAGGAACCACACGACTGAAGCTTGTTGGAGGAAGGCCGGTGCTTGTTTCATTTGTGGTTCGAGGGAGCACATGATCGCTAATTGTCCTCGACATCGAGCCTCCGGTGCAGTTCCTAGCAGACCCAGTGCACCTACAGCCCCGAGCAAGCCACAGTCAACTCGTCCAGGTTCGAGACAGCCTCGCCAGACAGCCCGTGCTTACGCTGCTACCCACGAGAGTGCCGAGGATCCACAGGTGGTTGAAGGTACTGTTTTGATTTCGCGCGTCGGGGCATTAGCTTTGTTCGATTCGGGGTCTACACGATCTTATGTAGCACCTCATTTTGCCGAGCGGTTACCTCAGCCGTCTAAGCCGTTGCCATATGTGTTGGTTGTATCCACCCCAGTTGGCAAGCGAGTGGAGTGTAGTATGTACTACCCCCATTGCGACGTGCAGATTGCAGGTCATCAGTTACCTGTTGATTTGATCCTGTTGTCGATGTTGGACTTCGACGTGATCCTTGGTATGGATTGGCTCGCTCGATATCGTGCCTGTGTTAACTGTTACAACAGGACGATCTTCTTCGATTTAGGCAAGGGCTTCCGTTTCGAGGGCAGTCAGCAGAGATGCCCCAGACGTGTGATCTCGGCGTGTAAGGCAGATCGCTTGATCCGCCGAGGGTGTGAAGGCTTCATTGCCTTTATCTCAGCGAAGAAGGAGCCGAAGCAGCTAGGTGAGATTCAGGTGGTCTGTGACTTTCCAGATGTCTTTCCAGACGATGTGCCAGACTTACCCCCGGTTCGAGATGTGGAGTTCGCCATTGAGCTTGTTCCCGGCACGGCACCGATCAGCAAGGCTCCGTATCGCATGGCCCCAGCAGAGTTGTCAGAATTGAAGAAACAATTGCAGGAGCTTTTGGATAAGGGTTTCGTTCGCCCGAGCGTTTCACCTTGGGGAGCACCAGTCTTGTTTGTCAAGAAGAAGGATGGTACTTTTCGGATGTGCATAGATTACCGACAGCTGAACAAAGTGACTATCAAGAACAAGTACCCCCTACCCAGGATTGATGAGCTGTTCGATCAACTTCAGGGCGCAGCATATTTTTCGAAGATTGATTTGAGGTCTGGTTATCACCAGTTGAGGGTCAAAGAAGATGACATTCCTAAGACTGCCTTCAGGACTCGTTATGGACATTATGAATTCCTCGTGATGCCTTTTGGACTAACCAACGCACCTGCAGCTTTTATGGCACTGATGAATCAGATCTTTGCTCCTTTCTTGGACCAATTCGTAGTTGTGTTTATTGATGATATACTGATATATTCTAAGTCAGCAGAGGAGCATAGGGAGCACTTGAGAAAAGCCTTGTCGTTGTTGAGAGAACATCGATTGTTTGCTAAGTTGTCGAAGTGTGATTTTTGGCTTGAGCAGGTTGCATTTTTAGGTCATCTCATTTCACGAGAGGGATTGGCAGTTGATCCATCTAAAGTAGAGGCAGTGGTGAATTGGCCTAGCCCCAAGACAGTGACAGAGATTCGCAGTTTCCTTGGTCTAGCAGGTTACTACCGTCGATTTGTCCAGGACTTTGCTAAGATCTCTTCTCCATTGACGAAGTTGACCAGGAAGAACGTACCATTTGATTGGACTGAGGAGTGTGAAGCCAGTTTTCAGACTTTGAAAGAGAAGTTGACTACAGTCCCAGTGTTAGCCTTGCCAGATGGTTGTGAAGGATTCGTGGTTTATTCAGACGCTTCTCGAGTTGGCCTAGGTTGTGTGTTGATGCAGCATGGGAAGGTTATTGCGTATGGATCGAGACAGTTGCGAGAACATGAGAAGAATTACGCCACCCATGATTTGGAATTGGCAGCCATCGTATTTGCGTTGAAGCTGTGGAGACATTATCTCTATGGTGTACAGTTTGAGGTTCGTTCTGACCACCACAGTTTACAGTATTTATTCACACAGCAGGAGCTGAACATGAGACAGCGGAGATGGCTTGAGCTTCTTAAGGATTATGACTTCCCGATCAAATATCAGCCAGGCAAGGGGAATGTGGTGGCAGATGCGCTCAGCAGGAAAGCAGAGTCAGTGCAGCTCTTGAGCAGTTTCCTCTTAGAGTTTCGTGGTCTCCCTGTTGAGGTTAAACTAGTGGATGAGTGCGTGACGTTGGCTAGTACGCTAGTGTTTCAGCCTGAGATGATTCAGCAGATTAAGGACAGGCAGTTTGAGGATCTAACCTTGAAGCGCATTCGAGACCACATTGGAGACAGACCCGATTTCAGACTCGAGGATGGTATACTCTATTTTCGGAGTAGGTTGTGCGTACCAGCAGTTGATGAGTTCAAGGAGAAGCTGATGAACGAAGCGCATTACGCTCGCTACGCGATGCATCCGGGCAGCACGAAGATGTTTCGGGACCTCAAGGATCGCTTCTGGTGGAACAACATGAAGAGAGAAGTAGCAGGGTTTGTTGCTCGCTGTTTGACATGTCAGAAGGTAAAGGCCGATCATCAGAGACCGCCAGGCTCGTTGCATCCTTTGCATATACCGCAGTGGAAGTGGGAACACATCACCATGGACTTCGTTTCCGGGTTACCGCCGACGAGCAGGAAGAACAATGCCATTTGGGTGATCGTAGATCGATTGACGAAGTCAGCCCATTTCATTCCTTTTCGGAAGGGTATGACGTTTTCAGAGATGGCTAGGAAGTTCGTGGATGAGATCGTCAGGCTCCATGGTACCCCCGTGTCGATTGTATCCGATCGTGACAGCCGTTTCGTTTCCTCTTTCTGGAGAGCATTCCAAGAGGCTTTGGGTACGAAGTTGAGTTTCAGCACGGCATACCACCCACAGACAGATGGACAATCAGAGCGGACGATTCAGACTTTGGAGGATATGTTGCGAGCCAGTGTGTTGAACTACGAGAAAGAATGGGATCTTCATCTATCGTTGTGCGAGTTCGCCTACAACAACAGTTTCCACGAGAGCATTGGGATGGCACCATATGAAGCATTGTACGGGAAGAAGTGTAGAAGTCCGGTTTGTTGGGAAGAAGTTGGAACCCGCAGTTTTCACGGACCGACGATCATTGCCGAGACTACGGAGAAGGTACAGAAAGCCATTGAGAACTTGAAAGTTGCTCGGTCGAGACAGAAGAGTTATGCAGACACCCGCAGACGACCCTTAGAGTTTCAGGTTGGCGAGTGGGTTTTTCTGAAGGTCTCTCCGATGAAGGGTACGATCCGTTTCGGCCAGAAGGGCAAGCTAGCTCCGCGCTATGTTGGACCGTTCGAGATCAAGAGTCGGATTGGTGATTTGGCTTATCGATTAGAGCTTCCCGAGATGTTTTCAGGAGTGCACAACGTTTTCCACGTTTCGATGCTTCGGAAATATGTTCATGATCCCTCCCATGTCATTCGCTACGACGAGGTTCAGATTCAGCCGAGTGCTGCATACGTTGAGCGACCGCTCCGTATCGTGGGAACCCGAGAGCAGATACTCCGCACCAGGACGATTCGATGGGTCAAAGTGCTTTGGGAGCATCACAGTCCCGATGAGGCTACGTGGGAGTTAGAAGAGCAGATGGCACGTCAGTACCCCGATTTGTTTTCTCAGGTATGAGTGATTTAGTGTTCATTCCGAGGACGGAATGATTCTCAAGTAGGGGAGGATGTAACACTCCGACCCAGCTTGACCTCGTTTAGGGGTTAGTTAATCTTGTTTTCGTTGTTAATCGTGTTTTGTTTGGGTTTTGATTTTCGTTACGGGTCATGGATAGGTAGTTGGGTTGAGTTTGACCTGGATTAAGTAGACCAAGCCCTTTTTCGTAATTTTAGCTTTTCTTAGACATGGTCATTTTTGCATCATCTTGATGTCAACACGTGTCTTTCGTTGAGCTCGTTAACTTTCGTAACTACGTCATTTGCAACCGACGTCGTGTGTTTCGATTGGACCTTGATTTGACTCAAACTGAAAATACACTTTTCACTTGGCTTTCATTGTAAATTTGGACAACCCATTTGACTTATATAAGCTCACAACCATCGACACTCATGTTCTCTCTCTCGTTTTCTCTCAAATTCACTGTGCACGTGGAATCTCTTTCTCTTGCACTTGAATTCCTCTTCTCCATCGATCAAGTGGAGGTCGATTGCTTGCATGTGAGGTGAGTTGGTGGAAATCCCTTCATCCTTCTCATCTCTCTTCTCTAGTTCTTCTCCCTCTTGTTTCCATTGTTGTATAGTGTGTCTGTGACTCCATCTCTCATGCATGCATGTGGTTTTGTTTGTGTGATAGGTTGTGTTTGGATCCAAGGGCTACCATTGTGCATTTGAATTCCAAATTTGAGGCAAGTATAAACCTAGCTTGTGAGAACCCATGTTGATATGCATTTGAATTGGATAGTTTTTACATGCATTGATGTGGAAATATGTATTTACAGCCCATTTGCTACTCATTAATTCACTACTTGTCTACTCCCCTTTGATAATTGTAAATTGGATGAGTTTCAGACATTCTATACAGGTTTCAGGAAATTGAATTCGGGCAGGTACGGCTAAGCCGTATACCTCTTACGGCTCACAATCCAGAGAGGAGAAAAACCCAGTTTTCCTCTACGGCTAGGGCACGGCTAAGCCGTGGAATGCCCTACGGCTAAGCCGTAGCTCAGCCGTGGCCCAGCCGTAGAACAATACAGGGTGCAATTTCTGGAATAACTGAGAGTCAGCAAATGACAGACCTTCTACGGTTCAGCCACGGCTAAGCCGTAGACCACACACGGCTAAGCCGTAGCACACACACGGCTAAGCCGTAACCACACATGAAGAATAAGGCTAGGTGTAAAGATAAGACCTATATGACCTTCATGATAGAATGTAGAGCACCTAGACTTGCCCAACGGAATGTGATACTCCGCGTGAATGATCTCGAGGGCTGCGAATCATTCATGTTCGTTATCCGGATGTTAAGCACCTCCCCATGGGTGTTGGTTTAAGGGACTTCGTGCACCGCCCGATTCAAGGCAACACTAGACAACGGAGCACCGAATAACTTAAAACTACATCATCATGCACGGTTAGAAACACCGGATAACTAGATTAGAATTGGTTTGTAAAGCAAGATGATTCGATTTCACATGAATTAATGCATAACATATTGCATTCGATCATTGATCTCAACTCTCTAACATGATTATGTATGTTTCGTTACTTTCACATTTTGGTTTATTTACCCTGAGTACGCATGTATGATATGTTCACTTCCAGATATGCACGCATGATATATGATCACGATCTACTCAGGATTTTCTTGATTGACTCCGTATGGTCAGGCACTACTTAGCCTCAGCCTTAGGATCCCGACGGGGTGAATTCGGTATAGTTTATATGGCCTGCTGCAGTATGGATTTTGTCTTGGGGAACCGGACCCCAGGAAACCGAGACCCATTGTACCCTGGCCCGGACAATGGTGTTCTTTGCATGTTACAAGATCCCTCTTTTGGGAGCATATGGTAATGTAGTAGCCACTAGTCATGTACACAGCATGTTATCCTTGATTCACGCAGCATATTTCTTTCTTGCATGATAGCCTAGTATACGAAAATGCCTTCTTTAATAACATGATGTTCTTTATTCTATTAGACACAGCGTGTGTTAACTTGCTATGGTTTATACTTTGCTGAATCTTCGTATTCACAGTTGTTTTGGTGTTGCAGGCCCAGATCCCCCTGCCGAACCCCCGCAGGTCGGCCAGGCTCCAGATGAGACCCCCGGGGCCCCATCAGGCCTAGAGGAGTGGATGTGATCACTCCACGGGAGCGCGTTCATGGCATGCATCATGTTGGAGTCATGTTTTGGGGATTTTCAGACTTGTATATGTCATGACATGTCACTATTGTATTTATCCTTTTGTTCTTTTGTAAACGTTCATATGTAATTATGTCAGTCCTTTCTTGTATCCTCTTCTTGCATTATTAGTTTTATGTTTCTGATATTTACAGCTTCCGCATACTTGCTTGGCACGTGTGCTTGTTCCCTTGTGCGTGTGCATTTAGACTCGGTCTACGTGTGCAGGCACGGGAGTACGTGTGTCATTAGGTTTGGCTTTTGCTAACCCCCGAACCCTGGGCTCGGGTTGTGACAGAGTGCAAGATCCCCACACTAACCAAAAACAAGAAGAGAATGAAGAGAAGAGATGGAACGTGGAGCTTCTCCTGGAGATCTCTCTTGCATGCAACGATCAAGTGAATGAGCATGAGAGGGGGACACCTGGAGTGACTCATATATATATGGTTTGGGAAGTTTAAAACAAGATCCATGGAGTTTAAGCTATTTACAGTTCAAGTCACACGAAGGTCCATCTTCCCCAATTGACTCCAAATGGTTCTGAGACAGTTACGGAAATTGTCGAGCTCAACGAAATACGCGTGCTGACACCAAGATGATGCAAAGATGATATGAGCCAAACAAAAGCAAAATTACGAAAAAGGGCTTAGAACTACCTATTCCAGGTCAAAGGTTACTCAACTACCTATCCAAGACCCAAAACCAAATCCAAAAGAATTAAACAAAACAAAACACACACTAATGAGCCACTAATCCGGCTCAAAGGGGATCGGAGTGTTACATCCTCCCCCACTAAGAATCATTCCGTCCTCGGAATGACTACCTACCTGCGCAAAGAGCTGTGGGTACTGGCGCGCTAGCTGCTCCTCTAGCTCCCATGTAGCCTCATCTGGACCATGATGTTCCCACAACACTTTAACCCATCTGATAGTCCTGGTACGGAGAATCTGCTCTCGTGTGCCAACGATGCGAAGCGGACGCTCAACGTAAGTGGCATTAGGCTGAATCTGAATATCATCGTAGCGAATCACATGGCTCGGATCTGGCACATACTTACGGAGCATCGACACATGGAAAACATCGTGCACACTGGAGAACTCAACTGGAAGCGTCAACCGATAAGCCAAATCTCCAACTCGGCTCTTGACTTCGAACGGTCCTACATATCTCGGAGCTAACTTGCCCTTCTGACCAAACCGCACCGTGCCCTTCATCGGAGAAACTTTAAGGAACACCCAATCTCCGACTTGGAATGCCAAGGGTCTCCTCCGAGTATCCGCATAGCTCTTCTGTCTGGATCGAGCAATCTTCAGATTCTCTATCACCTTCTGCACTTTCTCTGTCGTCTCAGCAATGATCGTCGGACCATGGAAACTTCTTGTTCCAACTTCCTCCCAGCACACTGGAGTCCTGCACTTGCGTCCGTATAGAGCCTCATATGGTGCCATACCAATACTCTCGTGGAAGCTATTGTTGTAGGCAAACTCACACAATGCTAGATGCGTATCCCATTCCTTCTCAAAGTTCAGCACACTAGCTCTGAGCATATCCTCCAATGTCTGAATGGTACGCTCCGACTGTCCGTCAGTCTGAGGGTGGTATGCCGTACTAAAACTCAGCTTCGTGCCCATAGCTTCCTGAAATGCTCTCCAGAATGAAGACACAAAACGACTGTCACGATCTGACACAATCGATACTGGGGTGCCATGCAATCTGACTATCTCGTCAACAAACTTCCTAGCCATCTCTGTGAATGTCATCCCTTTCTTGAACGGAAGGAAATGCGCTGACTTGGTCAATCTGTCCACTATGACCCAGATCGCATTGTTCTTTCTGCTGGTCGGCGGAAAACCGGAGACGAAATCCATCGTAATGTGCTCCCACTTCCACTGCGGAGTGTGCAATGGATGCAATGATCCTGGAGGTCGCTGATGGTCAGCTTTTACCCTCTGACAGGTCAAATATCGAGCTACGAACCCTGCGATCTCCCGCTTCATATTATTCCACCAAAATCTATCTTTCAAGTTCCGGTACATCTTCGTACTCCCTGGGTGCATCGCATATCGGGCATCGTGTGCATCTGTCATCAACTTATCTTTCAGCTCATCCACAGCGGGAACACACAGTCTATTCTTGAAGTACAAAACTCCATCCACCAAGCTAAAATCCGGTCGATCTGCAATCCGATCTCTGAACTTCACCAGGAGAGGATCCTCAAACTAGCGATCCTTGATCTGCTGAATCACCTCAGGCTGAAACACGACGGTAGTAGCTAATGTCACCGACTCACCTACCCTCCGAACCTCAACAGGCTGATCATGCACAAGCATATAGAATCCTGCCAACACCTGAAGACTGTCTGTCCTCCTGCTAAGTGCATCTGCAACTACATTTCCCCTGCCTGGGTGGTACTTGATCGGAAAGTCATAGTCTTTGATAAACTCCAACCATCTACGCTGCCTCATATTCAAGTCATGTTGATCAAACAAGTACTGCAGACTGTGATGATCGGAATGGACCTCGAACTTCACACCGTACAAGTAATGCCGCCACAACTTCAGTGCAAATACAATGGCTGCTAGCTCTAGATCATGTGTGGCATAGTTCTTCTCATGCTCCTTCAGCTGTCTGGATCCATAGGCAATCACCTTCTGATTCTGCATCAGTACACAGCCTAATCCAACTCGAGAAGCATCGGAATAGATCACGAATCCCTCACTACCTTCCGGGAGAGTCAACACTGGCGCCGTAGTGAGCTTTTCTTTCAACATCTGGAAACTGCGCTCACACTTCTCTGTCCACTCATACGGAACCTTCTTCCGAGTCAACTGAGTCAGCGGTGCTGAAAGCTTCGAAAAGTCCTGCACAAACCTGCGGTAATATCCCGCCAAACCCAGAAAACTCCGAATCTCTGTCACTGATCTAGGACGGGGCCAATGGACTACTGCCTCAATCTTAGCCGGATCCACCATCAATCCATCTCTAGAAATCTTATGACCCAGAAATGTAACTTGCTCAAGCCAAAACTCACACTTGGACAACTTTGCATACAACTTGTGATCCTTAAGCAGCTGCAATGCTTTCCTCAAATGGTCTGCATGTTCTTCAGCAGTCTTCGAATAGACCAATATGTCATCTATGAAAACCACAACAAACTGGTCCAAGAAGGAAGTAAACACCCTATTCATCAACGCCATGAAAGCTGCGGGTGCGTTCGTCAAACCAAATGGCATGACAAGGAACTCGTAGTGTCCATACCGAGTCCTGAAAGCTGTCTTCGGAACATCCTCATCCTTCACCCTGAGCTGGTGATACCCTGACCTCAAGTCAATCTTAGAGAAGTAAGCTGCACCCTGAAGCTGATCGAACAACTCATCAATCCTAGGCAATGGATATTTGTTCTTGATAGTCACTTTGTTCAACTGCCTATAATCGATGCACATCCGGAAACTACCATCCTTCTTCTTGACAAACAATACAGGAGCTCCCCAAGGTGAAACACTTGGGCGTATGAACCCTTTATCCAACAGATCCTGCAACTGTTTCTTCAATTCCAACAACTCTGCAGGTGCCATACGATATGGAGCTCTACTGATAGGTGCTGTACCTGGTACCACGTCAATAGCAAATTCTACCTCCCGAACTGGTGGCAACTCTGGCACATCCTCCGGAAAGACATCCGGAAACTCGCTGACTACTGGGATTTCACTGAGCGGTCGCTGATCTTTCTTCTCTGAAATGAATGCAAGAAATCCCTCACATCCCCTACGAAGCATCCTGTCTGCCTTACAAGCAGATATCACACGCCTTGGGCACTTCGTCTGGCTGCCCTCAAATCGGAATCCGCTGCCCAAATCAAAGTAGATAGCCTTGCTGTAGCAATTGATACACGCATGATATCTTGCAAGCCAGTCCATACCAAGGATCACATCAAAATCCAGTGTCGTGAGCAACACGAGGTCTACTGGGAGCTGATGACCAGCTATCCGCACATCACACTGAGGGTAGAAAACACTGCACTCCACACGCTTACCAACCGGAGTGGATACTAACAACAAGTATGGGAGTGGTGTGGGTCGCTGTCGAAGCTGCACAGCAAAATGGGGTGCTACGTACGAACGCGTAGACCCGGAGTCAAATAAGGCTAAAGCTTCAGCATCATAAATTAAAATTTTACCTTCCACTACCGTGGCCTCCTCCGCGCCCTCATGCGTAGCAGCATAGGCTCGGGCTGTCTGGCGGTTCTGCTTCTGGGCTGGGCGAGCTGGCTGAGATCTGCCCTGCGCTGTAGGTCCTGCCTGTCTCGTCTGTGGAGAGGACTGAAACTTCGGGCATTGGGCCCGTCTGTGATCCGTAGAGCCACACCCGAAACAAGCCCCAATCTTCCTCCAACATCTGTCTGTTGGGTGATCCTTCCCACAGTGACCACATACCAACGGAGTACTGCTCGAACTGCCCTGCTTACCCTTGAACCTTTTCTGAAACTGACTTCTGCCACTGGAACCTGCCGCCCTCTTAGCTTCTGTTCGCTCCTCCTCAAAGATGGCCTCTGCATCATAAGCTCTGTCAATAGCGTCATCCAATGTAGCCGGCCACATACAAGCAACCACGTGGCGTTTGTGCCTCGGATTCAGACCGTTGACGAAGCGAGTCACCTTCTTATGCTCTGTGTTCACCATGTCCTCTGCAAAATGAGACAACTCGGTAAACCTATGTACATAATCTGCAACTGACATCTGTCTCTGCTGGAGGTTGAAGAATTCCACTTCTTTGGCTCGCTGAATGTGGAGAGGCATGAACTTCCGACGGAATTGCTGCTTGAAGGTCTCCCAAACTGTGGCACTGGGCATAGTCTGAAATGAAGTCTTAATACTCCTCCACCATGTCTTGGCTACACTCCGAAGCATAGAGGCTGTGAGAACTACCTTCTGCTTGTTGCTGCACACAATTGTATCAAATAGCTCTTCAGTCTGCTCCAACCATTGCTCCGCCTGCAATGCATCCTCTATCCCATGAAACTCGGTCGCCCCTCGCTTACGGAACTTGTCGAAAAGAGCATTTGGATCTGATTCCTTGGGCTGGAAAATCACTTGCTGATCTATACGAGGTGATGCTATTGCGGCAGCCTGACTCTGCCTATCTACCATGGATGCCATCTGTGCCTGTAATGATTGCATCGACTGCATCATCATCATCATCCGCTCCTCACTACTGATGTGTGGGGGTACCGATCCACTATCACCGTTATGGCCCTGTTGATTCTCATCCCGAGATCCTGATCCTGATGCCATCCTGCAAAAGGAAAAGAAATATAGTACACAAATATAAAATACCCTGAGTTAGTCAAATCCCAATCAACATATGAGACTTCGAGTCAAATAGTTGATATCGTTATCTCACCACGAGCTTAGATGCCTACATGCTTATAACTAGCATGCTCTGATACCATACAATACGTATGTCACAACCCGGGCCCAGAAATCGGGGGTTAGCGAAAAGCTAAACCAGTGACACACGTACTCCCGTGCACGTGCATCTAAACCCAGTCAGATGCACACACACAAGGGATCTAACACGTGCGAAACAGACGAACGCGGAAGCTGTAGATATCATAGCAAGCAACGAAGGAAAATAGCGGAAGCCAAAGCAATTACAAAACGGAAACGACCAAGACAAATACACCGATATAAAACCGAATACACACCAAAATCACTATATACAAATACACAGAATACAAGTCCCAAAGTCCAAGGTCTGAATACAATCTCCAAAAACCAAAACTCGAAACAAAAGCCACGGGTATGCATGCACGCACTTGGCAGAAGTGATCAGGCCCACTCTGCCAGACCTGAGGGTGTCTCTACACTCGCCCCTGCAGCCTCCTCGACCGCCGGGGAGCTGGGCAAGGTATCTGTGCCTGCAACACCACAGACAACACAAATGAATACAACGATCCAGCAAATACAAGTAACAGAGATGAAACACTCATAGTATCAAATAGAATAAGGACAGAATAGTAATTGCAGAATTTCATCTTAGTATGCTAAGCAAATCGTGCGTAGAAGTAGAGCATGATATGTGAATCAAAACATAGAAATACTGACTAAGTGGCTACTACGTTAACCATGTTCTCTCCAATAGAGAGCAGAGCAAAGCAGAGCAGAGGAGAACACCACTGACCGGGCCAGGGTACCAGTGGGTCTCAGGTTCCTGGGTTCCGGGGTCCCAAGACAAAGCGACACTGCAGTGAATACAGAGATACAGAGATCTAAGCCAGAGGTAACCCCGTCGGGCATCCTAGGGCTGAGGCTGAGTAGAGCCAGACTAATACCAATCAAATCAAATCCATAGAAAGGGAGATTATCCGCTTTGGACTCACCGATGACAAAGACCGGATCTTATCCTCACGTATTAACCTCTGGGCAGAGCCACCAGGGAGTACCCAAAATATACAAAGCCAGAGAATATACAAAGCATAGTCGAATTACAATTTAGAACATAGATTAAATCAAAGCACAGCATAGATCAGAACTTAGTGCCGAACAAAGAATGATACAGATATACAGAACGAAAGCAAAATGACTGAGGAATGCATAAATATAGATTAACAGAACAGAGGGCAAAACTATAAACAATATGCAATGCATCTCAGATTAATACGGAGTCAAGGTTCATTACAAGCCAGTCCTAAGCTAGTTGTTCACTGTCACTAACCGTGCATGTTGATGTAGTTTTAAGTTAGTCAATGCACCGTTGCCATCAAAGTGTTGCGTAATCTTTGCGTGCACCGACGTCCCTTAAACCAACACCCATGGGGAGGTGCTTAACAGTGATCAACACTCACATGCATAAGTCACAGCCTAACAGACTATTCATGTGATCCAAGGAATCCATTGGGCCGGTTTACACGGGTGGTTAACCTGTATTTGAGCCCTATAAGTCTCACCATTATCCTAAGTTATGTTTCCGAATTGCCATGCCTAACGGTTTAGCCATGAGGGACCTATGGTTGAGCCGGAGGCATCTTACGCGCTCGACGTATTATGCACTACAGCTTAACCATGGTTCCATTCAAAACACAGCTAAACTGGTCATCTTTCACCTCTGATCTGATACCTTTTTCGGCTGAGCTACAGTCAGTATACGGCTTAGCCGTAGCCCAATCCACGGCTTGGCCGTAGCATTCCACGGCTTAGCCGTAGCCACACCGTAGGAGTTCTGTGTTGGAAAAGTTTCGACTGATCAGAGATTTAATTCACGGCTGGAGTACGGGTTGGGTCACGGCTAGCTTACGGCTCAGTCGTAGAACAATTTACGGCTTAGCCGTAGCCTAGCCGTAGAACAAAACTCCATTTCGAGTCTCTGGAAATCAAGCCGTAGAAGCTTACGGCTTAGCCGTACAATACAGAACACAAATTCGGGATAGTTACAGAAACTGAAATTCGGTACAGAAGCTGAACAAAATGAGTTACAGAGGTTCCAAATTCACAAAATGTGGCTGTAAAACATGCTAGACAAAGAATAAGAGGAAATCAAAGCCATCAAACAAAATACCCATATGTGTTATCAAGCTTGTACTTATACTTGCCTCAAACTCTGAAAATCCACTGAAGCAAGCTCCAAATCCACTAAAATCAAAACAAATCAAAGCAATGACCCATGCATGAGATGAAAACACAGAAATCAGAGAATGAGAGGTGCAATTGGAGAAGAAGAGAGAAGAGTTGGGAAAGAACCCACTTACCAAGCCCCAAACAGAGATGGAGAAGAAGAAAGGAACCCAATCAAAAAGAGTGCAAGATCCCCACACTAACCAAAAACAAGAAGAGAATGAAGAGAAGAGATGGAACGTGGAGCTTCTCCTGGAGATCTCTCTTGTATGCAACGATCAAGTGAATGAGCATGAGAGGGGGACACCTGGAGTGACTCATATATATATGGTTTGGGAAGTTTAAAACAAGATCCATGGAGTTTAAGCTATTTACAGTTCAAGTCACACGAAGGTCCATCTTCCCCAATTGACTCCAAATGGTTCTGAGACAGTTACGGAAATTGTCGAGCTCAACGAAATACGCGTGCTGACACCAAGATGATGCAAAGATGATATGAGCCAAACAAAAGCAAAATTACGAAAAAGGGCTTAGAACTACCTATTCCAGGTCAAAGGTTACTCAACTACCTATCCAAGACCCAAAACCAAATCCAAAAGAATTAAACAAAACAAAACACACACTAATGAGCCACTAATCCGGCTCAAAGGGGATCGGAGTGTTACACTCAAGTTAGGAGGTCTACCCGAGAGCGTCAACCATCAACTAGGTATCCTGCATCCGAATATATTTTGCTTACTGATGAGGGAGAGCCAGAGAGCTTCCGAGAAGCAATGACTCATGCTGATAAAGATGAGTGGATGAAGGCTATGTAGGATGAGATGAGTTCTTTGAAAAAGAACAAGACATATGAGCTGGTGCAACTTCCTAAAGATAGGAATGTTTTGAAAAACAAATGGGTGTTCAAGCTGAAAAAGGATGAGAATGGAAAACTAGTGAAGCACAAAGCACGGTTAGTGGTAAAAGGCTTCGCACAGACGAAGGATATCGACTTTAGTGATATTTTCTCTCCTGTTGTGAAAATGACTTCTATCATAGTCGTTTTGGATCTAGCCGCCAGCATGGACCTTGAGCTTGAACAGATGGATGTGAAGACCGCGTTTCTTCACGGTGACTTAAAAGAAGAGATCTACATGACTCAGCCGGAGGGGTTTGAGGTAGAAGGAAAAGAACATATGGTTTGCAAGTTGAAGAAGAGTCTCTACGGGCTGAAGCAAGCACCGAGACAATGGTACAAGAAATTTGATTCATTTATGTTTAGTCATGGGTACCGGAGGACAGCTGTAGATCATTATGGCTATGTTCGTTGATTTATCGATGGCAGATTCATCATCCTTCTTTTATATGTAGATGATATGCTGATAGTTGGACAGGATAGCAAGTTGATTGGCAAGTTGAAAAAGGAGATGTCAAAGTTGCTTGACATAAAAGACTTGGGTCCCACACGAACGATATTGGGCATGCAAATACGTCGTGATAGGAGTTCCAAGCAGCTGTAGTTGCCACAGGAGAAATATGTTGAACGAGTGCTCGAACGGTTCAACATGAAGAATGCTAAGCCAGTTAGCATACCTCTAGCCAGTCACTTCAAACTAAGCAAGCGCTTGTGTCCTACTACAGATGATGAAAAGGAACGGATGGCATGTGTTCCTTACTCCTCTGCTGTGGGGAGTCTCATGTATGCTATGGTTTGTACACGGCCAGACATTGCTCATGCTGTGAGTTTAGTGAGTAAATTTCTCGCAAACCATGGAAAAGAGCATTGGGAAGCAGTGAAGTGGATCTTTAGGTATTTGAGAGGTACTTCCAAGGTGTGCTTATGTTTCAAAGGCTCAAAACTAGTCATGGAAGGTTATACTAATGCTGATTTTACAGGCGATGTTAATCATCGGTTGTCGACTTCTGGTTATTTGTTTACTTTTGTAGGGGGAGCTATCTCCTGGCAATCGAAGTTACAGAAGTGTACAGCACAGTCTACAACTGAAGCGGAATACATAGTTGCTAATGAAGCAAGGAGAGAGATGCTTTGGTTGAAGAGATTCCTTCAAGAACTTAGTTTGAGGCAAGAAGAATATGTAGTTTACTGTGATAATCAGAGTACTATGGATTTCAGTAAGAATGCTACATATCATGGTCGCATGAAGCACGTTGATATCAAATACCATTGAATTCGTGAGGTGATCGAGAAGAACTTTATGAAGCTGGAAAAGATTCATTCGGACAAGAATCCCTCAGACATGATGACCAAGGTTGTGTCTAAGGGAAAGCTGGAGCTGTGTTCAGAGTTGGCAGGACTGAACTCCCAGTAAGGGGTTCAGGGCATCTTCCCCATGGTCTGGAGGGGGAGATTGTTGGCCAAGTGCGTTAGACCATAATTGGGTTCTGTATCTGGGGTGGTTTCCGTAATGATATTAGGAATTTCCTGTTTTGTCTAACAACAGTTTTCTAATAGGTTAGGACTTTTCTTTTTTCTGTGATAGAGTTCTTGGGGGATAAGGATGTAATGATTATATATATGATGTAATCTGTAACCCTAGAGAGGAGGCTGAGAGTGGCTGAGATTCCAAGGCTGTGGTTTCACAAATTGAAGGAGAACCTAGTGGAAATTAGTTTCCCGTGGACGTAGGCATCTTTGCCGAACCACGTAAATCTCTTGTCTTCTAGTGTGGTGATTGTTTGATCTTGGTTGCTTTTGCACACACGCGCACAACAAAAGGGGCACAAATGGCATGTAGAATTTTCTTCCTTTGCTCAGTCATGTTTGGAGGTTTAGATTCGATGAGGCTCCACTTGGGTGAAGATGGGGTTTTGTCCAAGCCTTTCATCCTCCCATCATCTACTTCCTCCCATCATCCCAAATCCCCCAACCAAACGGCCATCTAACATCATGACCTTCAAGGTCCTCATCTCCATATCTATTTTCCATCTCTATATGCTTTACCTCTCCTCCAATACCCAAGCAATATCAGCCTTAATGTCCCTCATCCACACCTCTTCCTCACATCCAAAATTAATCATTTCTATGCCACATCTCTCACAACCATCACCATCACAAACTGAATCTCTATCTTCTCTCATCATCACCTACCATCTATTCTTATCTCCCCATCCCAAAGCCTACAAATTCGTCGCTCTCTAAGCCAAACGCATTCAACCCATCTCTGCCCATCCACTCGATCCAAACATACTTAACCCATTTTTGCCTCCCCATAGCCTCTTTTTGCTTCACCATATTCGAACACCTTCACTCCCACACCCTACAACTATGAATCAAACCATGCAACTAGAAACCAAACCAAACATCATCATCCTACAACCATCATCACTCATCTCTTTCTCGAGATCATCCATCTTAAGAGTAGAGAGAAGGGCCCTAAGGGCATTTTTGGTATTTTGAACAAGACGGGTAGAAAAGTTACCAGAAAACTTGTACACTAACCATATGTCCTTGTTTGAAATGTAAATGGAAAGCTTATACCCTATTTTGAAATGTAAAAATATTTTTGTTCTAATTTGAAATCTGGCAAATACTTGAGCCTTATTTTGAAATTTTCCCTTTTTAAAATATAAAAGTAAATTGATTTTTAAGAAGGACTAAAATCACAAACTAAAAAATCTGTAGACTTTCTCGGCTCATTCAATCTCCATTCGAGATACATTTTTTAATTTCAAACTTTGGTAAATTTTTTTTTATTGGTTTCAAGATTGAGAAATCATTATGCCACAAAAAGAATCAAGCGATTCAATGAATGAATGTGTTAAAATTATGTCTCTACCAGAATATCCTAATTCCAAACATAAAGCTAAATTATATTATCTATTTTTTTATATATTATTTCACCCAACTGAATAATACTAGTGTTATTCTCTACAGATGTCTGGGACTTTTTTGTTTAAACTATAGAGAGATGATATCGGAAGTGATTACTTTTGTGCTATTAACATTTTGCGCAAATACACTATAGTTGGGCTCAGTTTCCTAGTTCAATTGATTGTGGTAGAAAATCTTTAAGTAAAGGTCATCTTCAATTGTGGATATTCTATGGTACTTAAGGGATATTTTCCATTTTCATATGAAAAAGGAAAAAAGAAAATAAAAAAGGTGATGTGATCTCAATGTGATTTATATTAAATGGCTGCTATTTGAACACAAAAAATGTTTCTCCTAACACATCATTTTATTGTATTTTTTTAATTCAATTTACCCTTGTATAAAATTACAAAATTGCTCATTTCCCTCCAAAATGCACATAATTTCTCCT
Source organism: Sextonia rubra (assembly GCA_037013555.1). NCBI lineage: Eukaryota > Viridiplantae > Streptophyta > Magnoliopsida > Laurales > Lauraceae > Sextonia > Sextonia rubra. The sequence continues at coordinate 27,905,290 of JASUAD010000002.1, forward strand.
CTTCACACATAATGATCATATAATGTTCATATTTCTTCCTCTGCATTCAAAGTCTCTCATCTTCTCTTCTTCCTCCATCTTCTTCCTACACCTTTTCCCTCTATCTTCTTCCTCCACCATTCACTCACAACTTATTATTCCTTCATCTTACTTGGATAAGGATATTACTAATTAAAATGTGCAATGAAGAAGAAAATGAACAAGGATTTGGTGGTTTACACTATCAAGACAATTGGCAAGGTTAGTATACTATGATTTTGGTCAGTTTTTACCCTTTTTTTTTAAAGTTTCATATTAAGTTGAAATGTTTTTGTCCGCCTTATATTCGGACTTCCAGATCCAAACGTGATAAATATGTTTGGCCATGAGTAGCCAAACGGAACATAAACATTAGTTTTTTTTTTTGTTTTTGTTTTTTACAAATCATTTGTTCCATAGGCTCTTTTAAAAGAAAGCGATGTAGGCTCTGAATGCGTTAAGGATTATACCAACGAGTTTACTACTCATGAAGTAAATGCAATTCATTACAGTTTTTACTAAAACACTTTTGTAAACATTATTATAATAGTTTATTTACTAAACTTTTTTATAAGTTTTATATTTGTAGATCTTCCATAGTCGTGAGGCATTAATCAATTAGGCTCGTACTATTGGAAGGAGAAATGGCTTTATCATTATTATTAAAATTTCTAATGCGGTTGGGGTTGGAGTAAAACCTAGAGTGCTACTTGTATGTGAGAGAAATTGACACTTTAATACAAAGAAGATTACTGATGAAGAACCTGTTAAGAAAAAGATCAAGCAAATAGGCACAAAGAAATATGGATGCCCATTTTCATTAAAGGGTAAAAAATTATAAATAAATGATGATTGGATGTTAGAAGTTCTTTGTGGTGTGTATAACCATTCTGCAGTGCAATATCTAAAGGGTCATTTATATATAGGTAGATTATCAGAAGAAGGAACGAAGTTCTTGGTTGATATTTCTACCAGCATCGTCAAACCAAAAGAGATTTTGATTGCCTTGAAGCGAAGAAGTAAACTTAAAGTGACAACAATGAAGGCGATTTACAATGCACGGCATAGGCATAAAGTCATTGAGCGAGGCGGGAGATATCAAATGCAACTTTTGTTGGAAAAGTTGACAAAGCATAATTACATTGAATGGCATAGAAATTGTGAGAATTCCTATATTGTGAAGGATTTTTTTTTTTTTTTGACGCACCCAAACAGTATTGACTTGTTATATGTATTTTTGCACATATTGACAATGGATTACAATTACAAAACCAATCGGTATCGCATGCCTCTATTGGAAATTGTTGGCGTAACGTTTATAGACATGACATTCTCTATATGTTTTGCATATATGGAAACTGAATGTGAAGACAACTATATGTGAGTATTGAGTATCTTGCATTTTGAAATTGAGGAAAGTGTTCTTCCGGATATTATTGTGACAGATAGAGAATTTGCACTAATAAATGCAATTAATAAAGTCTTTCCAAATGCTATACATTTACTATGCAAATGGCACATCAATAAAAATATGCTGGCTAAATGAAAGAAGTTGTTCGAAACAAAACAAAGTTGGGACAAATTCATTACGCAATAGAATATGCTGACAAATTTATCAACGAAAGAAGAGTACATCCAACAATTAACAAAGTTAAATGAAAACTTCATTACATATCCAATGACACTTAAATTTGTTAGATCCAGTTGCCCTGACCCATACAAGGAAAGATTTGTCTCAGCGTGAATAGACAATTATATGCATTTCGACAATACTACATTGAACAGGTATGGTTAAGACCATATTATCATTTATGAATGTTAAGAAGTTTTATAACATTATGAATTATAAAACTTTTCTATCATTCTCTTCTTTACATGTGTCACGCCCCGATCCCGGGAATTTGGGGATTCGAGTGGGCCAGGGCGTGGATACGTAATCCCGTAGAAGTCCGTGCCTTGAAGAATCAGGCATGAATTCCTACGAGGGAGATTCTACAGAAACGTGTGAGGTAAGCCATCACACGTAGGGATATAACTCATCATAAGTGAATGCCTGTGAAATACTCAGTAATAATCAAGAGCAAGTTAAAGAACATGTCCTTTTTCATACATTGATAGGTATATACCAAAGTGCTGAAGTCTTTTAATTACATTCCATGTAATCCAACTGCTATTTAAAGGTAAGGTACAAAAAGGTCCACTGTGCACTTTCCCCAATGGAAAATCAAAATGTGATTGTAACTCCTCCAGAGCTGACGCTCTCCGTAGGATGACTAATAAAAGACATCATCATCTTTCCATTCAACTATACCTTGAGGTACTGTTGGGGCACTATCAGAGGGCGCGTCAACGCCCGAGTTGGGACTGGGTTCTATACCTGCAATACCAAGGGTAACACTGTTAACACGACCGTTAAGCAAGTACTGAGGCATATGAAACAAGTATAACATAATATATCAAGGGAACTTAACAGTATACACTGATTTAAAGGGAGCAATGAAAGTTTACTAGACATATGGTGCGTGAATGACAATGGATGAGGAATTACAATTAAAACATCATACATACTGAATGGCAGCCACGATGCTCTATTCTTCCAGAAAGGGAGCATACATATGGGTTGCTAGGGGATTAAGCTAGCTTCCCGAGGAGCGTCGACAACTACTCTGTAAACTACTGCAGTAGTGACATACGTATACCCAAAGGGCACGAGCTAAGTGGTGCCGACTCGAATTCAATCAACTAGTCATAACATACATAAGGAATAGTTACTCATGAAGGTAGACAAATAATTAATCAAAGTATATGCATATGGGCTACAAAGGCCCGAACCTCGGCTACACCCTTGGCTAGTAAGCACACACTCAGTAGAAGCTCTAGCTTATCAGACACGCACTCATTAGATGCTCATGTCTGAATTGCTTCAGGTTTTGCTCGAGGAAGTGAATCCGATAACAAATCATGTTGAAGGCAATCTATCATAGCAATATGAATGCATTCGAACTAAGTATCCCAGAATCATTATCCCCCTTATATTATGTAACCCATGATCCCCAAGGACATTCAACACGATGTACTCATAAAACGTCCGGTGTCGTTGTGTTACCACATCTTGGTATCACCTCATATGCAGACTGGACACCTCTTCTTATGCCAACATCCATGACTTGTCATTGGGAGATCATCCGGAATCGTTCATTCTCTCCAACATAGGTTACCATTGGGCTAGTGTGATGGTACAGGAGGTGCCAACACTAAGGCCCTACAACTCATTGAAGGTTCCTAATATCCTACATTCATTGGGTTCTTACGGCTTAGCTGTATACAACGCTACGGCTTAGTCGAGTAATTCAGGTTTCCTTCAATAATATAGACGCATTTACGGCTTAGCCGTATATTAGCCTACGGCTGGGTTACGGTCGGGTTACGGCTTAGCCGTAAGGCATTTCACGATGGAGCCGTAGGTAAACCGCAGTACAAAAGTCAATTTTGTTGCTCTTGGGACTTTGAGCCGTAAGCACTCACGGCTTAGCCGTAGCTTCGCCGTAAGCTTTAGGAGCCTGAAGTTAGTTCTGTAGCTCAGTTTACGTATGAAATCCATACAGAACTGACTTGTGGGAAAATTTCTATGGCTCAACTAGAGTGTCCTTGAAATTGTTCTATACTCACCCACCCTCCTATTCCATTCTTATAATTCTAACTCAATTCATACCTCATTTGCACACAAATAAACAGTGAAATGGACTGCAATTGAAGAATTAAGGGAATTAACTCAATGGTCAATGACATAATCACACATGCAATGCATACGAACTCGAGTACTTGCCTTTTAACAGTGATTGCCCTTTCTAAGTCCTTCTTGTTGTGTGGTTAGGAAAACATTCCAAAAGAAGTGGGTTCTCTACATGGAAACATACCAATGAGGAATGTGGTGTAATAAGGCATGCTTGTCATAGATTTGAGTCTTCTTGACTCTAACAAACCCTAATACATGGAATGGGAGTAAAGCCCTCACCTAATGGCTGTAGATTGAAGAAGGTGGCATTCCCCCCCACCTCCAAAGAGAAAATACTTCTATGAAGAAGAGGAGGTGGGTGAGGACTATCCTTAGTACATGCAAGACTTTCAGTCCTAGTAGCACTTTAATTTTTGAAGTGGAAAGGAGAAATTCTGAAGAAGGAGAAGAGCTCCAACAACAGAGAAGGAAGAAGAAGGAAAAGGACGTTGAGTTCCCTTTTTAAACTTAAATTTTCCTGCATTTACATGTAAGTCCAATTTTTCTAGGAAATTTCAGTTTAGGCTAAATGGACCTTAATTGGCCCAAGACGAGTTGAGATCAAATCAAGCCCAACACGAAAGATGATCTACACGAAAAATTACACAAGGGGCGACGGATGTGGTGTCCATAACATGCAAGAGTGATTTATAAAAGGGCCCTCAATTACTAAAGTAAGGTTCAAACTCTGCTCAACTATCTATCCAAGGCCCAAGCCCAATAATTTTGTATTAAATTAACCTTAATAAGGTTTAATTATCATAAGACATAATTAATTAACGTAATTAGGATTAGTGGGATTCGGGACCTTACAACATGGTAGAGAGTTCGCATGCACAATTGAAGAGGCACCTCCAATCTAGTGAAGGCAATCTTGAATCAAATTGGGCAAAGATCCATAGTTTGCTTGCATTGCAGCACACGGGTATTAAAGCATCATTTGAAAAAAGTAAGACACTTGTCCAACACAACTTCAAGCCGACTGAATTCAAAAAGCTACGTGGGAACATATCCAAGAATGCATTGGATAAAATATTAATGGAAAGTAAAAGAGCAAATGTTGTTGAAATTGATAAAAAGGCCTGTCAGTGCGTTATGAGACATACACATAGTTTACCTTTTGCTTATGCGATTGCAGAGTATATGATTAAAGGTCGGCTGATTCCTTTCCAATGCATACATCCTCATTGGTTTAAGCTTGATATGATGCCTACTCGTATAATCGTGGATTGAACGATAGACATAGATTTGATGGCCGAATTATCTTATATTCAATCAATGTTCAAAGACTCTAATTTTACCCATAAAATGCAAGTGTTGAAGAAATTACGGAAGATATTTTAGCTTACCATTACATTTTTATAAGAACCAGAAGTGAAGTCAAAGACACGGGGTAGGCCTCAATTGAAACATAATACATCGACTAAATATACCTCAAGTGCTTTTGAGTTGATCTCATCTGCACATGATAGTTATAGTCCTGTATCTACAAGAGTGGTGGACTCCAAGACCAAAACAAAGAAGAAAGAAAATGTTGGAAAGTTACCAGCTCGAACAAGATTGAATAGGTCAAAGACTTCGTCCCGACATGATTCATTCCCATAAGGAATAAGGCTTTATATAAGCATTGTCAAAGACGTGGCAGCTGACAATAATTATAGATTTAGAGTTATTGCAGAATTACTTGGTTTCAATGAAGAAAGTTAGCAATAGGTCTGGAGATAGCTTGTAGGAGAGCTTGTTGCAAATGTGAATCATTATAGGGCATTGTATGGAGTGGAAAATGGAGTTGAAGATCTAATTTTGTCATTATCATACTATGCGGATCACCCACCATATGATCATTGGATGACTATGCCTGATACGGGTCATCTTATAGCATCTCGTTATAATTTTGTTTTGTATCACTTGAGCAATGAATAATGTCTTACTTTTTTTCCTCTAAGGTCGACTGCTGTGCCTATTTCTAATAGGAGAGAGATAGCTATAGGTTTAATTGGCAATTTTCATTTTGTTCAGGTACAATATAACTATTAGGCCTCGCTAAGTTTCATTATGTTTGTCATCCTCTTCTTCATTTTAATGTTTGTGTCTATTCTTTTAAGTTTTCATGGTACCTGGCCATTCAACGCCACTAATTGTAAATAAGTGGCGAGAACTCCATCATTTTTGTGTCAGTGGATGGGAAACTACATATACAGATTGCATCGAGCGATTTAGAGAACTTGTCAATCTTGGTGTAGCCACATATGAAAGTATTGATTTTGAATGAAAATGTAAAGTTTATAGACTTGATGTAATTGAATATCATGTTGCACGAAGACGACAAATTTCATTAACTTGAATCATAATTCATTACATAGAATTCATGAAATGAAAAGTGAACTTGACACCAAATGAAAAAAGTTCATTTCTCCTGTCTAGTTCGACCAGAGTAAGCACGTGATGTCATATGAGGGTCTCTGCTTGATTCACCATTGTCCTCAATGGCAAGTCCAGGCAAAGCCTAGGTCATATATCTAACATCTCGATGCAAACTATGTTTGTCTTGTGCGAATGTTTCTTCGTCCATTGCCTCAATTTCTTCGTAAATTCGTAAAGCATTTCTGTTGTGCAATTCATAATTGATTACATTATATGCTTGTGGCTCTGGCTCACTTTGACAAAAACCGGACTGTAATTTAGGGTTTGTCAATGTTCTGCGTGACAAAGTAGTGTACCAATCCATATAATTTGGTGCGTAATCCCAAGAATAACGGACATGTGTACTCTGGTTTACTTGGGCTAGTAAGTGATTGCTCTATTAATACCATATTTGATCATAAACTCTAACCGAGCATTGATCGATGCCGTTGTATTACCTCTCAAATCACGACCCGGCTCTAAAGGTATCATAGGAATCATTTGGACCTGACCAAATTGCCAAAGAACCTTATTTGGATGGTAGGGCTCTACAATATCCACGTGCGTTAAGCATCCATAGTAGAATGCAATTTGATGGATAGGATGATCTCGCCTACAAGAAAGATAAGGCTCCCATGTGACTTGCACCATGAAAATCATTGCAAATAAATTGAATCATCATAGAATGACATTATATGATCAATTAAAGTGTGATTTACCTTATCAATGTTTAAAAAATCTAGTTTTTCCCACAAACCTTGTAAAGCCGAACTGATCTCCATATGAGGAATCCAACGCATCAAACGAGGCTGCCTCAATGAGTATGATACATTGGCAGTAAGAGCTAGTGTTTCAAAGTGCTGTATATCCACGCTTCAAGAAGTGTCAAGTATCCAACCATTTGTTTGACCTCATTCCGACTTGCTAAACCCAACTGACGGTACAAATATACTACTGCACCGGTGCCCCATGCATAGTTTTTGACATTTTCTAATTCTCTCAACATCTTAAAGTATACGCATGAAACTCTTGCCCCGGTTTTGTCAGCAAAGAGCATACAGCCAAGTAAGTAAAGACTGTAGGCCCTGACTGCACAGTTAACACCATCCTCTCCAGCATCATCATTCACTTTCGCAAAATTCTTTCTAAGCCACTCTAATTTGGGTGATTGGCCCCTTTGACTGTATAGTTCTTCTCTTGCTTCATTAGTAGAGACTCTTAATGCATTAACGACAAGATCTATGGTGTTGGGTATATCAATTTCTCTAAATTTGTTGTAGTAGAATAAAAAATGGGAATCTTTAAGATGCATGAAACATTGTCGATGGTGATTGTCATCTCACTAAAAGGCATGCGGAAGGAGTTTGTTTCAGGATGCCACCTTTCAACAAAATCGGACACGATGGTCTTGTTTACTATCCGATAAGAACATTGAATCAATGGAGACAATATAGAATCTTTCATCAGTTGCTTAAAACACTCATTATCGTTCAATGGCCACAAATCTAGTTTTTGCCCATGACTTAGGCATTTTAATATTCCACGATCTTGTATTCAAACATAAATTTCTAATTTGCTACCCCTCATTCAATAAATATATTATTCTTTAGAGAAAAAATATTTACTAAAATACACTTCGCCCTTCCATAGGAAATATGCAACATGAGTGTGGAAACTCTTGAGTAAGCTTTGATCAGTAGGCCCAATTGCAAGCTCCTCTTCTTGTTGGTCATTGTCTTCAAAGGATAAATGTTTTTCAATTTTAGGTTGTTCTTCCATAGGCTCTTCTACTCTATGGCGACGCCTCTTATTGGAGGCTGTAGGTTTCACTCTTGAAGAACTCGATTGGTCCATATCTGTGATTTAAATTAGAAGTAATGCATTAATCTCTTTTTTTTTTAAGGAAAAAAATACTATTTGGCCTTGGAAGGCCGAACATGTCTGAGAAAAAATTGTAGATCACAAGATGATGGGTTCATTCTCTCTACATATTCCTTAAAAATAGTCTCATAAGATGTAGATCACAACCCACAACCAATTTTCACCATTAATGGATTTATAAAACCAAAAATACTTCTAACACGCATAAATAAATAAGAAAAGAGAATGAAAATGAAGACTTATTTTGCAATGGAAGATGATCTTAGTCTTGCAATGGAAGAAGAAGTGAAAAAAAGAAGAATATAATGGAAGAGGAGAAAAGAGGGTTGCTGTAGAAAAAAGAAGGGAGTGTGTAAAAAGAGGAGAAAAGAGGGATTTTGGTTAAATGAAGAGGGTTGCTGTAGAGAGAAGAAGGGAATGTCTGTAAAGAGAGGAGAAATGAGGGACTTGGGTTAAAATGAAGAGGGTTGCTGTAGGGAGAAGAAGGAAATCTGTGTAAAGAGAGGAGAAATGAGGGATTTTGGTATTTTAGGGATATAGGGTGTGTTAAGAGAGAAAAAATATAATTTTTTGAAATTTTAGTTGTGTGTAGGGAGAAAATGTGTGCAAAAAACCAAACTCTTATTTTTCGAGCAATTATCTTTTATGTTATCTATTACAGTGGCTGGAATCACTATTTCATGGACGAAAGAAGAATAAATGAGGACTTCTTGTATTTAGATGGAAACATGGTGGCCACTCCAGTGCACCCACGTATAAAATGAGTTTTATAGTTCGGTGTTCCTCTTAGGTGACCTATGCACCGCACTTGGTTCCGGGGCTCTTGGCCCTGCCCCTGCGGTCAGTCTCTTCTGATAAAACTGCCAAAGCCGAGGTTTTTTTCGTTCGTTGGATCTCTCTCTCTCTCTCTCCTCTCTCTCGCTCGCTCTGCCTCGTTCGAGGGCTCGTGAGCTTCGTCGTTGCCTTTGAGAGGAAAGGTTCCTCTCATCTGCTCATCTCTCTAGGTTTATTGTTTGTCTGTCTATCTATCCATGTACTCATGTATACATACATCACATGTTCAAAACCTAAATTTCAATCAATTGAGCCCTAATTCTGAACGATTTGAAAGAGATGCATGTTTTTTTTTATATTATTTGAAGTGGGGGGGGGGGGGGGGGGGGGGGAGGGGGGGGGGGGGGGTTTGTTTCATGGCGCTTTTGATTTGGGGTTTGGGTTCTATGGGGGATTTGATGGAGCTTTTGATTTTGGATTTGTGTTTTAGGGGGGATTTCATGGAGAGCTTTTGAAGACTTAAAAAGAAGATAACTTTTTACTTATTTAGTTATTATTTGTTTTACCACGAGGACAATGTTTTCGGATTCCGGCGGCGTAACGAACCATGTGTATTGAATTGAATGCAACTGTAATTACGAAAGCCCTAGGTACCTAAGAAATTAGATCATTGGGCACTCCATCACGAATGTGTATCGAATTTGAATCTCTAATGTGTTTTCTCCTACTTGAAGTCCATTATTGCAATCCTTCCTCATCCTTCCTTTATTTCGTCTCTCTCTCAGCGCTTCGTCTCTCTCTCAGCGCCTCATCTCCAGCCTCTCTCTCTATCTCTCTCTCTCTCTCTCTATATATTATATATTATATAGTCTCTCAGCACCTCATCTCAAGCCTCTCTTTGGTCTCTGTGGCTTCTCTTTCCCATTCTCCAACATCACGGGTAACAGTAACATCACTCGCTCCCCCCCCTCTCTCTCTCTGCAACTAAAACAGCAACCTTAAAGATCCTCTCTCTCTCTCTCTCTCTCTCTCTCATGCCTTTATTTCGTCTCTCTCCCAGCGCCTTCATCAACTTCACGTCAATGTATCCTTATCTCAACTATTTATGGCTGCCCTTTTGAGATCTGCAGTTTCACGCGTTCTTTCTTTATTTCTATATATTATTTATTGACCATTCGGTCCATTCCTATGTCTTTAATTGTCCTATACTCATAAGATTTAATTTTTTTTTTAAATTTTGGAAATTTGATATCCTCAACTTTGAATTGCTATTTTGGCCCAGCTCTTCCGTTGTGAAACTTTACTCCATCTCTACTGTTCAGTGGGGTTCAACTGTTGCTAATTGCTATGAACTCCCCCTTCTTTTTGTTTTGTTTTGTGCATGCGTGTGTGTGTAAAATTTTAGTACTACACGTGGACTTTTCCATTTGCTACATTGTTTCATAATTTGCATCTGAGCATCCCAACTTTATTTTATTTAAATTATTATTAATAGTTATGTGTTTCTTTGCGACCTCCCCCTTCCCCCCCCTCTCTCTTTTCTTTGTGTGTGCCTCAATAGGAACAATGGCATCTTCAGACGATGAGGGAGAGACCATACCGCAGTCAGTGACAAACTACTACTTTGTCGATGACAAGGACGAACCCATCTCTTTCTCAATTTTGCCCATTCAATGGGGTGAAAATGACAGCCCGCCTGCTTCAAATAGTCAGATTTTTTTGCATGGGACAGCTGATAGTGGCTTGCAAAAGGTCTACAAACAGGTCACCTCATGGAAGCTGTATCTTTCAGATGAGCAGCCTGAATTATCTGTTCTTTCTAAGGATCATAGTTGGATAAAACTTTTGAAGCCTAGGAAAAGCTATGAGGATATAATCAGGTCGATCTTAATCACTGCCCATTGCCTCCAATTCGCAAGGAAGAATCCAGACTCTTCAGACAAAGTCCTTTGGGATCAATTGAGGAAAACTTTCAGGTTTTCCACTCTCTTTCTCTGCGTGCTTACGCATGTTGTCGTCTCTCTCTCTCTCTCTCTCGCTCTCCATATATATATTTATTTATATCTATTGTCTTTCTCTTTTTTCTGTTATGTTTTTTTGATTTTGAGTGCTGACTCTGCATGTCTTGCAGCTATGAGGTTAGACCGTCTGAGAATGATCTATTGGATCACCTGCCTTTAATTAGCTCCATAGTAAAAAGGGATACAGAGCTAGAAAAATCCAAGGTTACTCTACTCCTCCAATAAGACTTATGGGCTTGGCAAATGCTATCTTGTTATTTTTGTAGTTCTGTTCCAAATTATTTGTTGATATTGAAACCTTATGAATTTGGAAATTATATCTTTCTTTTTCCCAAATTTATTTTTTTGATGTTGCAACCTTATGAATTTGGCTTGCCTTCTTCCAGAGGTTTCCACCCGATAAGAAAATTTTCAAACGGTTGAATCTTATGGAAGAATAGGAGCTTTTCTTTCTTATTTCATACTGTTGATGTTGATAGAGTTCCATCTTGTTACCTATTTTGATTGAACGCCGAAAAAGCATAGTGTTGTCAGTCTCCAATTTCTTTTATTTGATATTCAATTTTCATTTCCAGGTATTATTAAATTTTGTAATGAACTAATATTTGACATTTTGTAGTTGTAAATAATATGTACAAGTTTTCACCTTTCTGTGAGAAATTTTAATCCTATTTTTATGATTTGAGCGGCTTCTTAAATTACGGAGAAGGCCATTCCTTATTTTGCTGATTCCTGTTGTCATCCTAAAAGACCAATGTCTGATGCTTCCAGAACATAGAAATCTCAATTATTTAAATGTTAAAACAGTGGGTTGGTTCATTCAATTTTGAGTATCCTTATCAAATCTCACTATTAACTGTGCAAGTGAGGTTGTTGGGAGCCCACAACTTCCTCATTTCTCTCCATAAAGTCTCCAAGGTTTTCAAAAAGCTACACAATTTTCAGAACACAAAGGACTCCAGTTTTTCTTCCTTGAATCGACATCTAAACCAAATGAGGTCTTGGAGAGCATACAGTTTTTGTATTTTTTTCCATAAAGTCTCCAAACTTTTCAGAGATTGAGGAAGGCCAGCTTTATTGCTTTGTTAGCTATGCTTGCTCAATTTTATGTCGCTGAAGAGGAGTTGATAGAAGAATTTGGACAGTGGCCCAAGATGGCTCCTTTTCCGTGGTTTATTTCTTTTAAGCTTTGATGTCATCTTCTTCAGATATTTGTCCCTCTTTTAACCAAAGCAAGAGGAGGAAAAATTATGGTTAATGCCTGCCCTATGTGCTTGGCAAATGAGGAAAATGTGAATCACTTATTTATTAATTGTAGAGTGGCACTTTTCTTGGTTCTTTCCTATATCTATCTCCCAATTGTTTGAATCTTGGAAGATGGTTGTGGCCTTTTCGAGAGATAGAATTATGTGGAAACTATCCTTCCTTGCTACTTTATGGACTTTTTAGAAGGAAAGGAATGTGAGATGTTTTGAAGCTAAGTCTTTGTCAATAGATTCTCTTTCGGAAAAGATTAAACTTTTGGTGACTTTGTGGGTAGCTTCGCATTCCCTATGAGAAAACTATAACTGATTATTAATTTATTAAAGATTATTAAGAATATAACATACCTGGATCCATCCTTTTATGAGACATTATACAAAGCTCATCTCCAAAACTTCCAAGAGCGCCTTTATAATTCTTGAACTATAAAATTATCAATTTCAAATAAATAAATTACAACTATATTGGTTTACTAATATCTTGATGCAAATAAAATGTGATATTATGAAACCTTACTTGGTTAAGAATTGCAATTTTCTTCATCTTATCACTAATCATTGTCTCTAATGTTTTTTTAAAGCCTCGAAAAACTTCCTTGTGCTTAGAGAATCCCTTGCTATAGAAGCATGATGGGTTTAAGAAGTATGTTGCATTATGTTATAAAGTATTATATTGATTAAATTCTAATAAATAAATCAATTTTTATAACTTCAAACATAAAATGAAGCAACTGTGTATATCTTAATTTACCTGCGGCGTGTATATCTTGATGTAATTGGTTGTTTCATTTTTCGTCAATAATTTTCCACAGCGTCTTATAATAAGTCCCATGCTTTTCTCTAGATCTTGCCTCAATAACAAACTTCGCAAGATCCATTGCATTATAGATATAGCCCATTATAGGCTTCATATCACCATCCACCACTTTCAACACTTTCACAAGTGGCTCGAGTAAGTATGTAATTCTCTCAGCCTTATGCTAAAAATTTGTACCCAATACAATTTCTTGTACAAGTTGTGGCAATCTCTATCTTGAAAACACAGATTTTATATATGCTTTACTCATCCATATTTGCATTATGTTAACCTTATGACGACAAAGACTTTTTGAAGCCAAAAATTGGTAGCAGATTTTGTAATACTCGGTCTCAAAATCTCACGACTATTATTGAATTCTCTCATCATATCAGGCAACCACTGATGATTGTATATCAAACTTGTAATACTCTTTCTATCTTTAATAGTGGAGTGGACATCTTTCAATTTTCCAATGTCCTCCAACATAAGATTAATACAATATGCCACACACGGTACCTAAAAAATATGTGGAAACTTGTTATGTAATAGTTTCCCCGCTGCCTTAAAGTTTGCCGCATTGTCCGTCACAACTTGGACAACATAATCACTGAATCCCTCAATCATTTTTAGTGTTATATCCATTAAACTAAACAAATATTGGGAATCCAATCGATGTCCTTTGGTATCTACTGAGTGAATAAAACATGTTCTCATTACAGAATAAGCCATAAAATTAATTATGTGCACCCATATTCTTTTCAAGTCTCAATATGGTCATACACGTACTTCATATAATCTCTATACTCCATATCAAGATATTTGCTGCTAATCTCATAAGCGGTAGGTGGTTTAACTCTGGGACCCGCCTTAGCAATGGTATCCATCATTGCCCGATAGTATGGTGAGGTAGCCACATTTGGAGGAATCCGATTATAATGGAAGAACTTTGAAATTGTTCTACCTATCTTCAAAGCTCTGGTTTTCATATCACCCATCATAGAATTAGAAATCTTGGGTTGCTTTATGCTTTGGGTTCTATGTAAAAATGGATCCAAGGTCCCTTTCTTTACTGTATCCTCAGAAGGATTTAGAGGTACTCTTGAAGGTCCGGTCCCACGTAGTTGTTCTTCGAAATGAGCAAGCTCAGTTTCATAAGCTTGACGGCTCTGCTTCATTGCCCTCCTCCTATCACTAGCCTCTTCATCCTCATCAGCATCATCATCCTCAGAAGAGTCATCAATCGTCTCCATTCGAGCAACCCTCTTTTGAAATTTTTTCTTCTCTACTTTTTCATTCTTCTTTATGGATAAAATGTCTATCATTTCTTTCCTAACTTCAGTGAGGACATTTGGATAACCTTTTGTATCTCCTGAAATATGTGTAAGATGCTGTTTAAATTTGTGGATTTTGTCATGCATGGTTTTTCTACACCATTTACATTTCATCTTATGACTGTCTCCATCAACAATCTCTCCATGAGCCTATCTAGGATCAACTTCCCTCTCTTTCTTCTGTGGTGCCATTCCATTTGTGATTAAAGTAATTAGTAATCTGCAGAATTTATCAATTTAAAACAATATATTAATACCCCATTATCTTTTTGTCAACCATCTAATCTAACTCTAGAAAACATGTTAGGAAGTTACAACTAAGTTAGTTGAACTAATAAGATTAAAAAAACCATAGATCTATCTACTAGGCAACACATCCATTAAGTTCATATATATAACATAACAAAATGTTTAATTTTTTTATATAATTAATTTTTAAATCCGAGGCAAAAAAATTAAAAAAATTACATGTTTCCAAAAATTTTTGAGTGGAAAATCCACCCATAAGCCTACATGCATACCTGATCATCTTTTCCAAACTATATAAGCATGTATAAATCAATAAATATAATTTTCTATTTATTTTATACAAAATATCATAAAAATTACAACTTTAGATCATACATGCATAGATCTATGAAAAAAACCATAGATCTATATAACAGACAACACATCCATTAAGTTCATATACATAACATACCAAAATGTTGAAAATTTTTTTATATAATTAATTTTTAAATCCGAGGCAAAAAATTAAAAAAAATTACATGTTTCTAAAAAGTTTTGAGTGGAAAATCCACCCACAAGCCTACATGCATACGTTATCATCTTTTTGAAACTATATAAGCATGTATAAATCAATAAATATAATTTTCTATTTATTTTATGCAAAATATCATAAAAATTACAACTTTAGATCATACATGCATAGATCTATGAAAAAAAATCATAGATCTATATAATAGACAACACATCTATTAAGTTCATATACATAACATACCAAAATGTTGAAAAAAATATTTTTTATATAATTAATTTTTAAATTCGAGGCAAAAAATTAAAAAAATTACATGTTTCCAAAGAGTTTTGAGTGGAAAATGCACCCACAAGCCTACATGTATACCTTATCATTTTTTCCAAACTATATAAGCATGTACAAATCAATAAATATAATTTTCTATTTATTTTATGTAAAATATCATAAAAATTACGACTGTAGATCATACATGTATAGATTTATGGAAACTACTAGAGATCTATGTAGTACATACCCAAAAGAGTAAGAATCTACCAAAAAAAAAGTACATTATGAAAAAAAATTGATTTTTCTATTTTTTTAAAATCCGAGCCAAAAAAAACAAAAAAAATGTATTTTCCATGGCAATCATAAGTAAAAATTTCAAACTCAACCACAACCAACATATTATGATCCTCTCTCACCCATGTAAGTAGGAAAAAAAAAAGAAAATATATACCTCAAACACGAAAATTTCAAAACCCTTCTTTTGAATGAATAATAGTCTTGATTTTTGAAAGCATAAATCTCTCAGAAATTACAAATTTGAGCCAAGATTTCTTCACAAAGAGTCTTCTCCCAGCCTCCCCAAGCCTCTCCTCTCTTTTAGAGCATGAAAATAAGTGTTTAGGGCCCCTTCCACCAATATATATGTCGGCCGAGTCCGTCACTGTACGGATCCCGAATTGGGCGGACCCGACTCGAACTCGGCTGAGTTTTTAATCCATGTATTAGGTGGTTAGCCAATGAGGTGGTGGATGCTTTAGCAAAGGAAGGAGTCTATTGTCAGAGTTTATTTGCTTTTCTCTTAATTGTTATCTTGGGTGTCTCTTGCTATTGTCTTTGTCTTTGGGCATCCTTGTCAGTATAACCCTCTTGTACTGTTAAGTTCCTCTTTTAATTCTATTTTTCCATTCAAAAAATTAAAAAAAAAGGTCTCCTAACTTTTCAAGAAACTGCCTTTCGTGACACCATTGAGGCAGTTGGATAAAAAAGACTGCACTCCTCTGCTTTTCTTCCTTGAAGCATCATCTCAATCTGCTTCTTAAGAAGCACTAGGTTCTTCAGAGAAATTTATGACAAGAAGATGAAGAACAAGAGGTTGTTTTGTCCACCCCCACTCCTCAAATTCTTGTTCTATACGTTTTTTTTTTATTTTTTATTGATAACAGAGGGTGTCCCAATCCTTTGGGCTGGACTAATCCTTTTGGGCCAAGGGAGAGCTGATAAGATTCCTTGTGGCCTTAATGTGGTAGCACAGTTTGAACCCACAACCTCCAAGAGCAGGGGCGGAACCAGGATTTTACACTGAGGGGGGCCGAACTAGTAGATTTTTTTTTTCATGCAACCATTATATTTTCAAGTGTACCGTGGAATTTTCAGAAATTGGAATCTCAACATTAGAGGAGGTTGGCAATGATGTATTAACTTCCGAGTTTTTGTCATTTTTTCTCTTGAAATATGCATCAATTGGAATTGTCTTTTCCATCTAAAAATTAAATTGAAATCATAACAAGCACATTTTAGCAACTATAATAAAGTAAGTGATCTACAAATCATAATCTAGTAGGTGGTTTTTTTTTTCTTACTACCTAATTCAGTCATCACCCAAACATTGAGAATATTTTAGAAATCAAAACAAATGATTTGGACAAAAAAAAATGTTTGCTTTTCACAATTACATACTCAATGCCAAAGCATGGTCATACTAATGCATTTTTATTAAAATGAGCAAAACATTGCTAGTATATTAAAATGCTAGAATCAAGATTAAATCAACATATTAATAATGAAAATGTTATATACTTGCCTTATGATGAGAGAAAATGGAAATGAGGATAAGTCCTAACTCAAGACTAAACCCATGGTGTTCAAATGGAGAGAAAACCCGAAGCCGAGCCAAATGCACTTATAAAATGGGACAGAAGACTCTAAAGAATTCGTTTAAACCATTATTAATCTAAAAACCCAAAAGACCTAACTATAGAGAGGTTGAGAGCTTGCCTAAAGCTCAAGGAAGAGGAAGAAGTTTGGAAAATTGTGTTCACGGGATAAGGCCGATGCGAGGAAGAAGATGTCGAGGGAAGACCGGTGGTTGGTGGCTGGCCGTGAGGTGGAAGGAAAAGGGAGAAGAGGGAATGAGGAAAAGAGTGAAGAAAATAAAAGAAAGTGAGATGGGGGTGGCTGGCTAATTTTTATATATATATATATATTAGGTTTTTTTTTTTGTTTTTGGTGGGGGGGGGGGGGGGGGGGGGGGGGGGCTGGCCCCCTCCCGTCCCTAACCAGTTCCGCCCTTGTCTGGGAGCAAATCATGGTCCTAGGCTAGTTGAGCTACCCATTGGGATTTATTGTGCTTAATTTGTAAAAACATGGTACTTACCCAGCCACCACAAAGACTATATGTATTGGATTCACTAAGGCTGAACGGAGTAGATATATCATCTTGTAGCACCAATTGATGCTACATTGGGTTCAATAAAAAGGGAATCCTAAGTTAGCCACACTTCAGGTGGACTTTCTGAATGGTTCCCTTTGGCTAGTTATGAACTTAACATGGTTGCTAATAACGCAATAATTTTTGCTGCTGTCATGCTTTGGTTACTATTTACTATGCTTTTATCACTGTACTGCCTTGTTTCCATTGGATGCAATAGTAACTGGACCTTAGGTTCCATCTATAACTGCCTGTAACGTCCTTGTTGGCTCAACTCCTATGTATTCAGCTCAGCTGTTATAAAAAGAAAAAAATCTCCTACATATTCAGCTATTTTGTTGTGGTATCAACAACTTTGATGGAGTGAAACTTATATTTAATATATTGTATTGAATGGTGTTACTTTTTTAACTTGACTTTCCATTGGAAAGATTACCTTGATGGTACAAATATGGATATCTTCTGTAATTTTCTGTGATTGTAATGTGTATGTGCTACCTGGTCTGTACTTTGTACTCACTGATCATAATTTCTTGAACAGTTTCTACTTGCATTTATTGAGAAGCCCAAAAAGCGGAAATTATCTGATGAGGTTTGTGCTACTATAATGGTCTTTTCGTTATATGTAGCATCCATTTATTTCTTGTGTTGCAAGTGGACTGGGTGAGTGCAGCCTACTTTGGGTAGGACTTGAGTTTAGGCTCATGGGCTTGTTCAGGGTCCAAAATTTGGCTCATTAAGTAAATGGGATGGGTCTGAGGTTTTTTTTTCTCTCCTTTTGTTGAGAATAGGCCCAATTAACATATCTAACACCAATGGACCTGGTCAATTCGAAGGCGAGGCCTGGGATTTGCTTTCAGCCGTATGGAATGGATTTTGTGCCTTTACATATTTTGCCTGATGAGGGCTGGGCTTGGACAAGTTTTGGCTTGGCCTAGCTCCACCTGAAACATTTGCAATCCTATATTGATGTAGCCAAATAGAAAATTCCTAATTGAATGGAAAACCCAAATTGCAACCTTAAACCCAATCAACAGTGACAAAGTGAGAAAACAAGAAGATAAAAAGAGATTACTCACTGCTATTGATGAATAATCTAATGTCTTCTTCAATCTCAAGGAGAGTTTCTCAATCCCAATGGAGAAGAGAGACCAAAGTTGTCTCTGTACAACTTAAAGAGAAAATTGAAACTGTCAAATCCCTTCAACCGTCTACTACTATTGTTTATATATAGTTCACTGAAACACCACAAAACCCTAATATCTCTTTCTAAATTACTTTTCTACTATGATTAGCAGTGTTAAACATAATTAAAAAAAAAAACTGATCAGAAGCAAAGATGCATGAAAGCTATATTCTGGCCGGTCCAGCAGTATTGTAGGAGATTGGCTGTGGGCCCCGCATAGCCCACTTTTAGATGATGGGACTCCAGTGATCTGAACCTTTTGGTGTTAATTTTTTCAGCTGGATTGGGCTTGACATGGCCCACCCAATCAGTGTTCCAAACTGCTGCATGTGCTGCCCCTTTTCCTGCTTCAGAATTTTCCAAAATTCACATATAAGCCCCTTTTGTTTCTGCTTTTGCTAAAACAGCCCCTGTGGTTCTCTTTTAAGTTAGTATATGGACTGTTTGGACCCCAATATCTGATCACTTCTTGTTGGGACCCTTATGGGTCTTCGTAGGATGTCCAAACTGCTCCATATAAGCTTCAGCGATCGTTGGCTACTTCCCATAGTTTTACCCCATGCATGTGGATAGGAGGGTTTGCATGTGCCTTGAGGGATAAGTTCTCGGCTGTCCAGAATCGAGTGCCCCTTGAACTCGGGGCCAAAGGCTCCGAGGCTGGGTTGGGTTGGGCGAGAGATACCCTAGGTTATAAAAGAAAAGCTTCAGCCATGCAAAAATGTGATCTAGTCCAATTCTTCGTCATATATATATGTATAATGTTCAATTCTTCATCATATTTATGTCCTCTTTAAGGAATGTGAATTTTATATATTGGATTTTTCCCTCTACTTTTCTTCTTTTTCTTCTTTTTTAGTTAATGGTCATTTCCACAGGAGCTTCTAACTGGTTTAGACTTAAAAAAGTCTAAATTCATCGTTGATGATGGTGAAGATGGTTATGAAGAAATTGAAGATGCTGATGCAGATGAGTCTGATGAGGAGCCAGACTCGTTTGATTCTGTATGCGCCATTTGTGACAATGGCGGTGAACTTTTGTGGTATCTCTTGATCTATCTCTTGTCTTCCATTCCTCCGAGCATTATTTTGATTCTATGTTTTGTCTTGAATCTGGCATTTGACACATGTATACGATCATTCTCCTTATTGGTGAACTTCTTCTGTAATTACAGATTAAGCTTGATATCTTGCTTATCTTGATTGGAGCAATTCTTTTCCCAAAGTTGTTAATTGGGGGAAATGTGCTGTGCACACTTGTATGCTGTTAGCTGATGCGTGGGCATACTCCCCCTTTTAGCATTACTGTATGCTATATTGTTAGGTTTTGATTTTTTTCTTTATTTTATAGAAACTACTACTACTACTATTATTATTTATGTAGTATGATAATCTTTCCTATTATAAAGCAGTAGAACCAATCCATACAAATAGTTGTATAGCAATGCTCAAAAAGAAAAGAAAAAAGGTTGTACACCGTCTTGTCTCTTTTGGAATTGGTTGCATCCCTCCTTCAAAGAAACTTTCTGAAATGGACTTTGTTGGATAATTGTTGCATTGTTTTACCATACAACCTTTTTATTTGACTATTTCTAATTTAAGTAAATCTCTTAATGATAACTGTTGCTCTATATGCATGATTCCATTTCAATATATTTGTGGTCCTCCACATGCTTCTTCCATGCAGTCACTAGACACCCTTTTTTTGTTGCTATTATTTCGATCATTGCATTTGAAACTGCCAGAGCTAAGTTTGTATGGAACTGTAGGTGATTTGAATTTGAGCTCGTTGACAGTTCCATCATTTGCAGTAGTCTATACCTGTAAAGATGGCTTTCACTGTGATATTACAGCACAAATGACATTGCTAGTTCTTTATTTTATCGTGGATAGTGTCTTGTAGAAGCATACATCTGAGAAATATTATGCTAGTGAGTTGTCTACTAGGGGGGCCAAAAAATCTGGTGACTACGTATTTAAAGGAGTTTTTCTGGAATTTCTACCTCAGATGTGTGGCTATGTTAGGCGAAATGGTGTGGTATTATCATTTATGCCAAATTAGGCTGCTAATAAGTCTTTTGTTTTGCGTGGCCACTTCTGGGCTATCAATCTTTGTAATGTCATTCTTTCTTCTTCCCTTTTCTTGTTTGTTTATTTGTTTTTGTTTTTGTTGGAATATAAGTTACAAATCATAATCTGAAGACCGCTTGTGGGATGCTTCTCTAATGCCAACATGGTTCACTGAGTTAATTTTGTACTAGGTATTTGTTTATGGTGAATCATTTATATCTAAAGTAGATGTTTGCTAATATTTAAAATTAAAATGCATGGGCTCCATTTGAAGCATTAATGATTTCCTTAAAAGTAGATATAGTGTGATGCAAAGCCAAAGAACTGTTGCAGCCAGGCCCATTGCCTAGCGTGGGGCCCAAACAAGTCCAAGGATTTTGTTTTTATTTCATAACTTGTCATTAGCTCTCTAATTCTGTTTACTTTCCGTAATGACTTGTAATTAGGTTAGCTTTTTACTTTTTCTTTGATGCAAACCCTAGGGTTTGAATATGAAGTTCAAGGTCTATGAAGATACTTTCAAACCAGAGGATGAACCTTAAAGATAAATTCCACGAAGGAAAAATATTTTCCTAATCTTCTCAACTATATCTACAGTGCCCATTTAAATAGAAAAAGAAACCTCCCCAAACAGTGAAACTCAAATCAACTAGGAGACGAAGCAAAATTAGAAAGTTAAACTAATTACAACTCATTAAGGAAAGTAAACTGTGTTAGAAAGCTAGTGGCACCTTATGAAATAAAAATGAAATCAGGCTTTCTTGGGCTTTGCATGTGGACCATGGGTCCGGCTGCAATGGTTCTTTGGCTTGGCATCATTGTAGCTTTTAGACCAAGGTGTCACACTTGGTGGGCCTTCTGTTAATTTTCTTCCATGCAAAATGAGATTTTTGAATGTCAGAAAAAACAAAGGAATTTTGAAAAAGATTGGAATCAGATTTGGAACTTTGCTGCTCGGTGGGGAGAATCCAGCAAACTGCAAAAAGGAGGTCCCACTGGTGTTTGTGTGGGCTGTGCATATTATTTTTCCCCTCTTTATTGTCTTGACAAAAGCATTCTATAAAATCCAGATTTCATCTGCCAAATTAACTTTTTATTTGTCTTAAAGATATTTAAAAATTCTGGATGGTTTGCACTTGTTTCCTTATTTATAATTAATTTGTGTCTTGTGATGCCAGCACTGCAGCGAACATGTGACCTTTTAAACTGCCTTTTTTGTTGGATAAGCTTTCTATGTTGATACTTTCATCCTTTTTATTGTCTTACATACATTTTTTTTTTTGTCATTTTAATACAGTTGTGAAGGGAGATGCTTAAGGTCTTTTCATGCAACTAAAGATGCTGGATCTGAATCTGAATGTGCTTCTCTTGGCATGTCTAAGGCTCAAGTGAAAGTATGTATGTTCCATTTATTATTATTCTCTGCTATACTTTTTCATACTCAACAACATTCTTGATTTTACATCTCTCCTATTTTAGATATATTTACCATTTCAATCTTTGTTGTGCACAGGCAATTCAAAACTTTCTGTGTGCAAATTGCCAATATAAACAACATCAGTGTTTTGCTTGTGGGAAATTGGGTTCTTCTGATAAATCTACTGGTGCTGAGGTTTGATTAAATGTTGCAACCCATATACATTGCATTTTTTTCTTCAATTACTCATTTTTTAATTTGATCTTTGTTCAGCAATTTGTTTTTGTGAAACATCATGAGTCATGACAATTCTGTTCATTAATTACATCCAGTTTTGGTGACTAATATATGTTGGTTTATAAAAATGTTTTACTTAATTATGAAAGTCACTTTGTTGGGCCTGTTTAGGTTTTATGTATGGTTGATGTCTCTTTCAATATATATTCTGACACTCATGGTTATCGTTGAAATTATATGAATCGTAGTACTTAAATATGTTGCAATGGCTCATTATCTTAAACACCTAGGAGCATGACTACTAGCAAATGGCAGTTTACTTTCATTTAAAAATTATTAAAAAAAACCGTGGGAATTCTTTTACAGGGAACTATGGATGCCATTATACTTGGGGTGTGTTGCTCAGCTTAATTAATAGCCCAGCCTGGACTGATTCTAGTCTTGAGTCTGTTCATTAGGTCTGCATACTGTACTAGAGTGTGATAGACTCAAATTGATACAACATTGGCGATGTGGAAACAAGTTAGTGGAGTGTTGCTCTAAGTGCCTACTCAATTACAAGTAAACGTTACCATTCAAAAAAGGAAAAAAAAAAAAGAAAAAGAAACCTCAAGTTAAATAATAACAATTTCATGTTACTTTTGTATGAAGCCAATCTTATGTGATGGAGAATCTCAAAGATGGCATGGGATTTGTACTAAGATCTGTCTCGTAAGGTTGATGTGTGACGTAAAACAGTAGGATACAGGTAAGGAGTCCCAAAGAAGGGAAGTTCTGCTGATTGCCTCAATAAAAGAGTATCTAGGAATTTTGTATGAGACGGTTTGGACATGTACATAAAGAATCATTGTACAATGAACTAAGTCTTTAAGTACAATACTACGAGGAACTAAAGGGTGGACCAATTTACACAGTTGAGCCTAGGAGGAATCCATGTTTGCCTGAGGGTCTTACATCATATGACACAAGCTTCAATGTGATGTGTGGACCAATTTATGTCTTAGCATGTTGCTTGGGTATGTCATATACTCATATGGATGCAATAAAGCTTATCATCTGTACTAGGTGGTCCGTCATGAATGTATCATCCATGGTACATATTTACAATCACCACCTGTCAAGAAGTGCGAACATAGTTCCCAACGGAAGATCTTGACTCACAATGTGCATGCATAGTTTCAGTCTGCATTTAGACCACCAACAGCTCAAAAACATTATTTGCCCTAACGCCTGTGTCTGCTCTTTGGCACAACCTATTAAACACATGGGAAAATAAATATTTAACTTTTGCTACATCCCATGAAGCCTAGCATAATAATCACCGAGGGACTGATTGCCTTGCTTGAATTGTTGTTCTCTAGTTAATTGATAGATCGGCCATTATTCTCCTTACTGCTTTTTGCTATGGATATTGAATCTCACAACTCTTTAGCAGACTAACGGTATAAAAACCTTGTAGCAATTGGATCTTACATGGAGTTGAGAATCCAATTCATTACCAACATATTTTCTACTTCCTAATCACTTTGTTTGGGTCATTTCAGCTATGTATTAAAGTTTGTCTCACCAATTGCCATTCTTGCAGAATATGGCAATGGTATCTAAATTTTCCCTTAAATTCTTTTTACTGTAATCTGGTTGTTTGGATTAACAATCCTTGAAACATGAGTTCTAATGGAACCTTCTCCCTGACTAAAAATCCATATGGAAAGACGTGTGAATACCACACCCTTCTACTAATGAGAATGAAGGATCTCCAGGAACAAACACAAAAATCGAGGAATAATCACCCACATGCAATTGTATGAGAATGAAACAATTAAATTTATTTTGGAGACTCTTTTTCCCATTGCAACTCAATACACATGATATAACAACCAATAACCTACGGACCTCATGAAGAAGGCCTCAACTTGCCCCAACCAAATCTCATAACTATTCTTATCACCCTTAGCGTGCTAACATCAGCACATACAAGGATGACATCAGCTCTAGGTTCTGTATGTTCACTTGTACATCTACAAAATCATCATTGCTTGCTTTCTGTAGTCATGTAGGTTCTGATACCGAGTGAAGGCTTGAAATCAAAGAATATTTAAGAAGAAATAGGAAAGAATAACCAATTATAAAGAAGAGTGAAAAGTCGTAAAAGAAGAAAGAAGATAATTTTGGAGAAAGAACTATTGCTGGTGATTCAGTTGAATCAGTTCTAATGGGTGAACATTAGTTTTGCTTGTTGGCAAAAAAAAAAAAAAAAAAAAACCCTTGGAGTGTCCTGAAAATACAAAAAAGTTGCTACAGTCCTATAAAATCACAACCTAATCTGTGAACCGCAAAGATAAATTATAAAACAAACCTTTTATGAACCTGTGACGGGAAACACCCTGCTTGATCAATAGTCTTCTAATGAATACAGAACTGAAGCAATGTTATAGCGCATTTTGGTGGGTGCCCATGCAAATCCCAAGAGTTCTTCACCATACGATCATGACAGCTAAACTGAGTACAATGGGATCTTGCCTTCTTCCTCTACCATGAGCTCCCCCAGAATGACCACCTGCACCTCTTCCCATGTCCCTGCCTGTTTTAGCAGTCTCTGTTTTGGTGTCAAAACTGACTTCTTTTGCAGAATTGACAACATAAATGATCTTCGCCTTCGTTCCAAAGAAAGAATGGAAATTGGTGAATGAAGGATGAACAGTACTTCCTATGAATGCTAAGGGTTCAAATTCCTCATTCAAACTGTTGAGGAGATCAATTGTTTGATCAGCTTCTGTTGGCTTTCTTTGTTTCTTTGGATACTCTTTAATTTACCATTGTATGCTGCCTGTCTATGATTTCCAATAAGTCATTAATCTAGTAATCTCCCACGTACGTTCCCCTGCCTTCCTTAAGCTACTCATAGATTCTTGCAACATTATTCTTGTGGGAATACAACTCATACATTATGTTTATATGCCCTTGGCTGTTGACTAGCACACACATCATTCATGGTTTCCTGTAGTCAATAACCAACACGTTATTGGCCTACTTTGTGCCATCTTTCCTGGGTTCTTTTTTGCTTTCATCTCTATATCCTAATTTAAATTATCCTCCAAGGAACATACTAACTGTTCTTTTTTTTTTTTTTTTTTGAAATGGTAACAGTAAAATTTATTAAAAGAAAAGAGAATACAAAGAAATGAAGAGGGAAAAGAAAAAACAAGAGGGTGCATGAGCATTTGATGCTGTCTAGGCCCCACTACTGGTCCCTCTTTAAGTTAGATTAGGATTATATTATTTTTATTAGTAGATTTCTAATTACATTGTTATTAGGGAAGTTTTTTTTCATAGCTTAGGGTTTGCTTAGGCATTAAGTTTACTTTTATTGTATATTTGGCATTGTAGAGAAGAGATTCTCTGACTTAGGTTGATTAATAGAGTTGGGTTTTATCCCTGAGAGGTGCATCCTCGTGTGTTTGAAGTCTTTTGACGATTTGAAGTGTCCTCGGACACGTACTTTGGAACCCTATACAAGCCCTAACCCAAGGGCTTGCATTAGTTTGGTATTAGAGCGAAGATCCACCATCACTGCCGATCCTAGACCCATCATCGTTCTCCATCCCTCTCCTCATTCGAGACTCCCACCCACACCTTCTCCTTCCGACAGCCATTTTTCTCATCAGTCACCAAAATGCATCATTCCCTTCCTCCTCACCCAATTCTAGTCCACTTTCTTTCACCCCAGGTCATCAGTCACCAAAACCCAATTCCCGACAAACCGGAAGCCCCAAATCCCCACTTCCAAAATCTAGATCCCTGAAATCCATTGCATCCCATCCTCGTCTAGCCATGAATCCAATAAAAAAAGAAAAAAGAAAAAAAGAAGGAAGAAGCAGAAGAAGAAGGACAAGAGAAGAAAAGAAGAGAGGTTGCATACTTGGAACCCATCATCGCAGTTGTCTATCACCATCACCGCAACATCGTTGTCGCCTTGTTCATTGCCGACCAAGTTGCCTATCACCGTTTGCCATTCGACGAAGTAGCAGGAAAAACGAAAAGGGTTTGAACCCTGTTTCCGTCTAGCAGCAGACATAAGGCATCAAAGTGCCTCATGTGCCACTTTTACACGTGCAACATAAAGGGCCTGACTTCAATTTGGTTCATTGTCGGCAATGTGAGGCCCAGTAGCATATCCTGATCATTATCAGGTTAATCTTCTTTCCATTTTATCAGGCCTGCATTCAACTTAATAACTATCAAGTCGGGCCAAGTCAGTTTTGATCCACTTGCAGCAAAAAGCTCCTGCTCATCTGCTTATATTGCTGCCATCATCATTGCATCAGCAGTGGTAGTCCACACTAAGATCAACCATTAGAATTTGTTTTTGTGATCGCAAACATCATTTCATACCCGATTTCCGATCTGTCTTCTCCATTGTGGTTGTGGTCAGCGAATCTACACATCAAGTCGGTCAAAATTTTAATTTGCATTAGACCCAAAAAAAAAAAGCCTCCTAAGAAGCAAGTGGAAGCTGAATCTTCATCATCCTCAATTTAAGATTTGGTTGGTGCGATTAGAGATTTAACTGCCACGGTTAACAATATGCAAACTACTCTACAACAACTGGGCATTAAGGTGACAAATTTGGAAAATAATCAGTGTGTGACTCACAATTGTGATAATGGTGAAAATATTCGGATTCAACGAGATCCACCAGTCAATAATCTTGATCAAGATTTAAGGATTAAAGTCGTGATTTCTGAATATGATGGAAAATTTCAGCTCGCTGAATTCATGGATTGGTTAGAGTGTATGGAAAATATTTTTGCACATAAACCAATGGATGAGTGCCACAAAGTTACATTGGTTGCCACTAGATTTTGCAATTATATTACAACTTGGTGGGCTGAATTGCAAAGAAAATGGAGGAATTAAAATATGGACCCCATTGAAACAAGGAATGAGATGATGAATATTTTGAAGTAAAAATTTCTCCATGTCAACTATGCAAGAGATCTACGTTTAAGTTTTCGAAACTTGAAACAAAGATCCAAGACAGTTGTTGATTATTCTGAAGAATTTCTTACTCTACAAGCTTCTTGTGATTTGAATGAAGATGTTGATATGGTTGTTGATAGATTTTTCAGTGGATTGAGAATAGACATTAAGCATATCCTTGCCTTCCAACATTTTGATAATATCGATAAACTCATCCAACATGTTGTCAAAGCTGAGGGAATTGCAAATCATCGAGCACAAAAATCTAAATGGGTTCTGCCAAAGAATTTATCTTTGCAAGATGCTAAACCCAATGGTTTCTCGAGACATATTTTTGCAAGGACTGAAGGTCAAAATAAGATGATTTTTTTTCCATTGTCAATAGCCCGTGTATCACGCAGCAGAATGTCCAAAGCGCTTACATGTGATTGAGATTGAATGTGATGATAAAAATGTCTCATATAATTCTAAGGGTACTGAAATTGATCCCAAGGGTATTGAAAATGAGGAAATCGATGAAACATATGTAGATACCACAAGTGAAGCTTTCAATGTCATCACAAAGGCTCCAACTGTGGAGAATAGGTTAAGAAAAAATATCTTCCGTTCCGCTATTACAGTTCATGAATAAAATTAAATAGTTGTTACTGACGGCGGAAGGTGTGAAAATCTTATCTTTCAAGCTCTTGTTGATCGCCTCAAGTTGAAAATTTACTAGCACAACCGCCCTTATTTTATCAAATGGTTGATGACTGGTGATTAAGCGCATATTCGACGTACTTGCAAAGTTACTTTTGCTATTAGTGAGACTTACGAAGATACAATTTGGTGTGATGTGTTACCTATGGATAATGGTGATATCTTATTGGGTCGTCCATGGATGTATGACAAAAATGGAATTCATAGAATGCGTGCTAACAGGTATATATTCTTGCATGATGAAAAGCACATCACACTCTATCTTGAAAAGCCGTAGTCGCCAAAGAAGAGTTTTCAGGTAGTTGCAACAACGGAAGTCCTTCATGTTCACTATATTTACAGAGGTAATCCGTAGCAGATTTGAGTTCGAGGATGAACTCTTCTTTTAGCCCGGAGAAGAAGATGCAATCTGGGCTCCACAAGTGATCCCTCTTCAAGTTAGATTAGGATTATATTATTTTTATTAGTAGATTTCTAATTATATTATTATTAAGGAAGTTTCTATTCATAGTTTAGGGTTTGCTTAGGCTTTAGGTTTGCTTTTATTATATATATGACATTGTAGAGAGGAGATTTTCAAACTTGGAGTGATTAATAGGGTTGGGTTTTATTCCTGAGAGGGGCATCCTCGTGTGTTTAAAGTATTTTGACGATTCAAAGTGTCCTCGGATACATGCTTCGGCACCCTACGTAAGCCCTAACCTTAGGGCCTACGTCAGCATTGAACCCCTGCCTTACTAGAAACTACATGGCAAGACCCACTCAAGGAGATAACCTCTCAACCCCTTACTTACCTAGACTATCTGCCATACAATTAGCAGATCTAACCTCATGGTGGAAAACAACATTGCTTGAAGAAGATAACTCTTTGAATTCATTAAAAAGAAATTGAATTTTCCAAGGAGAAGCTTTTTTCTTCGACACCCAAGAGATGGCATTGGAAGAATCGCTTTCCACGATAAGTGCCCCACTGCAATACCTTGAAAACAGCTGAAGAGCTTCTAAGATAGTTAACTCCTCCAACTCATTAGAGTCGCAAATGCCAATATGTTTAGAGAACATAATTAAGACCTTTCCTTTACAATTGCAAAGCACACCACCAATACCAGCCAACCCAGGCTTGCCCATCGAAGCTTCATCCACATTGAATTCTAAAACCCCTGTAGGAGGTGGAGACCATGAAATAGATCTCCTCGCCCTAGAAAGACCACACCCCATACAAGCTTCCCAATTAAAGTGATTCTTGTTGCCAAGTCAGTCGAGGACATTGAAGATTGCCTAAAAATCTTATCATTCCTTTCCTTCTATATAGATAACAATATGGCAAATGGGGTCACCCTCCATGAGATGCTGCCACACCCTACAAAGTGACCACCCATCCAAAACTGTAAAGCATCCGCGATATCTTTCGGGCAACACCATGCAAGACCACACCTCCTAATGAAGTCACTTCAAACCCTAAACGCTGCCTTACAATGAAGGAACGAGTGATTCATCGTCTCCTTCTTGCCACACATGATGCAAATGTCTGAGAAGTCAACCCTTTTCTCCTTAAATTATCAACTGTAGAAACTTTTGCCGCCACTACTAGTCAACAGAAAGCTTCAACTCTAGGAGGAACTATCCCTATCCAAACAAGAGAAGAAGAGGCCCTAGGAGAGTGACTCCCTGCCAAAGCCAAGTAAAAAGGACTCATCGAGAACTCCCCGGAAATGGAGTGCTTCCAAATCTGAGAGTCCTTAATATCCTTGCAAAGAAACACGTTAGAAAGAAGATTCAACATCTCCTTATACAGAACCCCATCCAAAGGGCGAAGACTCCCTATAAAAAACGCACCACGCACACTATACTAGAGCCCCTTCTTTCAAAACAATCACTTACAGAAACCTCCTTATCAACCGCAGCTCTAAAAGTCCAGGAAAGATCTCACATAATCATTCTACTCTCTACCAATCATCCACCCAAAACCAAACATCCCTTCCATCTCCCACCACGAAACAAACCCCCTTTTACAACATTTTTCCTATTTTAGTAGACTCATTCCCAACTGCTGCAATGCTGCCCGCCGCCTCCCCCCCCCCCCCCCCCAGGCTCGATATGCGATAAATAGGACCAAGATTAGACCAACGCCCCGACTTGCTATCACCATATTTGGAAGAAATCATCCTCCCCCAAAGCGTGTCCTTCTCTTCCCAAAATCTCCTCCACCATTTGTCCAACAATGCCCAATTTTTGTTTTCCAAGCCACCAAGACCAAGACCCCCACTCAATTTAGGTTTAATTACCTCACTTCATTAAGTGCAATTTCTTCTTGTCACCTTGTCCTTCCCACAAAAAATTCCTACGGATGCGATCTAACCTCTCAATCACTGCCTTTGGCATCCTAAACAGAGACATATAATAAACTGGAAGATTACTAAGAGAAGCGTTAATAAGAGTGATTCTCACACCTATAGACAAATACTGCTTCTTCCAACACACCAACTTCCTTTCAAAATTTTCGATCACTGGATCCCATAAAGACTTAGATCTCGCCTTTGGTCCAATGGGAAGGCCAAGATAGAGTATAGGAAGGCGCTCAGCTTTGCAACGAATAATGCTTGCGAGATCCTGGGTGGGTTCCTTAGAGGACCCTATCCCAACTAATAAACTTTTGGAGATATTTGTCATACTAACTGTTTTTGACCATGGGAAGAAATTTGCCATGTCCAACAGTGTATTGGTGATTTTTAAATTGGGATTCTCATTGTTAGCATTCGCCATTATTCTAATGTCAGGAATTCGAAAAGGTCATTTGAGACTTTTTAGGCGGCTGAATTTGGAATTTTGATTTCAAATGCTAGGGGACAAGCCATCAAATAATGTCTAGAAAACCCTAACATCCCAAAATCCTGACATATCCTAAAGAAACTTGCCTTTTATGTCAAACATTTTGATTATTTTTTATTTGGTTTAAAATATTTATCGAATGTGTTTGTTCATTTAACCTTTCAGGTCTTCCCTTGTGTTTCTGCAACTTGTGGCTATTTTTATCATCCGGAGTGTGTTGCAAAATTACTTCATCCAGGAAATGAAGCAGAAGCTGAAGAGGATCGGAAAAAGATTGCTACTGGAGATTCATTTACTTGCCCTGTCCACAAATGCCATGTGTGTAAAAAAGGAGAAAATAAAGAGGTTGAGGACTTGCAATTTGCAATTTGTAGGCGCTGTCC
This sequence comes from Sextonia rubra, assembly GCA_037013555.1. Classification (NCBI taxonomy): domain Eukaryota; kingdom Viridiplantae; phylum Streptophyta; class Magnoliopsida; order Laurales; family Lauraceae; genus Sextonia; species Sextonia rubra. The sequence goes on from JASUAD010000002.1 coordinate 27,936,803, forward strand.
AAAAGCGTACCACCGGAAATGCTTGCCTAGGTGCTTTTATTTTTGTTTATAGAATTTCTAATGTGGAGGTTTGCTCATCCTACTTGTGTCTCTACACATCGCCACACTGTGCCGGACCCTAGTGGTGCATCTGCCAACCCAGTGGCTCATCTGTTAGGTTGGGCATTGTGGACAAACTGGCCTAGCCTAGGAGGACGTTTCATCTTATCTGTTGCATGGTAATCTGGAGAGCTCTTTCAACTTCCAATTTTCATCCGTGTATTGCTCACCTGATGAATTTCCAACGCAAATTTTTTGGCTGGCCATCTGCATTGCGGCGCCATGCCTACGTCATCTACCCCTTAATAAATGCACATGTGGCTATATGTAGAGTCCCAGACCTAGGATCTATCTAATCTCACATTCTTGGAGAAAAATTGTTTGTCTGGATTCCTAATGTTAATTCTGGTTTAATCAGGAAAATCGCATTTGAAGATATAGAGGGAGAAGATATTATACAAAGGGCTTGGGATGACCTAATTCCGAATCGAATTCTGATCTACTGCCTGTAAATATCATATTCTTTGGTATTTTCCTTGCTAATTTAGTGTCTGCCAGCAGTTCGTAAGGTATTATTTATAAGCAATTTATTTTGACCAGGAAGCATGCAATTGATGAAGACCTTGGGACGCCAAAAAGAAACCATATAATATTTCCTGACGTTGTGGAAAAGCAAAAGGTGCGCTTAGTGAAAAAGATAGCAAAAAGGAAAGATCTAGTTTCTGAAGACTCCTTAAATGAGAAGATTGCCACAATGAGACTGAAAAAGGCAGGTGAGAAGGATGTAAAAGAGCACGATTCCAAAAAAATGACTGACAAATCACCTAGTGCACCCGGTGAACTGTCCAAGAAATCCAAAGAATCTATTGCTTCTAGAAAGCGTTTGAAGTTGGAGAAGTCATCTACTCCAGAGGATAGCAAAGCATCTGTAAAAATGGGGAAGTCTACAACTTCATTGCCTAATAGGGGGTCAGCTTCTGTGAATTCTAAGCCAAAGGACCTGCTGAGCAGTAAACATGAAAAGACTCTGGCACCAACTTCTTTCATGAAGTCAAATACTTCACTACCTGTAATTGATGGTGAAACAGAAAAGAGGTAAGATGATTCCTGGTACTTTCATTTGATTTAGGATGATGCAATGTACATGTCATCAATACTCCATATTCCATGGAATGTAAATGTGGATGATTACGTGGTGATCTTCCAGGCTATTTATCCGATAGCTCCACTATGGATTCCCAATGCCCCAGTATCTTCTGTATAGGATGATTATCATCTTTAAGCCTACAAAGAGGTTTCTACCCAAAACAAAAGCCTACAATTAGGTGCTTACCGGATAAGTATGGCAACTTCATCCTATCCGGATTCAACCAGTTATGGCCCAAATCAATGATTTGGATAAATAAACTCTGGTTCCATTTGTGCAGAATGGGTGTAAGGGACCATTCACATTCTGATGCATCATATATATATCCTCCCTTAAAAAAACTTAATTCATGTGTTCTGAGTTTTTATCAAGTCGTATATCTTGAATCTTGTTTATACAGGATAATGGCAATAGTGAAAAGGTCCTCGTCTTCATTGACATTGGAAGATATCATGAAAAAGCATAAGGTGCCATCAACACATTCATACTCGTCCAGACATGTGGACAGGACCATCACACAAGGAAAGGTGGAGGGCTCTGTTGAGGTATAACATTCATCAAAACGTTAAATCTAGTTGGTGCTTGTTTCCCCTTTTTTAGAACTTCTAAGGCTTCTTTTAGGTTGTAGGCTATGTTGAATTGCAGTTTGCAAAGAGAAGGTTTGGTTCAATGAGGTGTACAGTCATGGATGTCCATACTCAAGAAACTCATGGCATGCTTGGATTGTTACAAGTTTGAACCTTAGACGTGGAATTTGGGTTATCCTGGAACCTAAGAATTTCAGCATAGTTCTTGTGTTTGAATAGAAGCATCAAGCTATGATAGGAGGTTTCACCATGGTTTCAAATTTAAAGGTTATTCTGATCCCTGGAAAAAGGTGGAAGTTTATTCTATATGTACATCTGAACATTTTGTTTCAAAATATAAAACACACCTGACATTGCCAATCTTTTACAGCCTGTACAGGTTGTTCCACTTTCTAGCTGGAACAGGCACCATCCAGTTCCTGTCTGTTTCACCTTGTTTCGGCCAGATGGCTGAACTTACAATCCATTTTTTTTTTCTTTTTCCACGTTTTACCCTGTATCAAAGACTGACAGGATGGGCATTTAAGAGTCTGTTAACGTCCCAATTGAATGGGAGGGCATAAAACTATACATGTATGAAAATGCTGTAATCATTTATATCTGTTCTCTATTGTTTGTTTGTTTGTTTTTTTCCTGTTAGTTGATCTTTTTTTAGTCTCTCACTTAAATGCATGATGACATTGACATTTGACATTAGAAGTAGCTATTTACAGTGGACTATATGGTATATGACATGAATATACTTTTTGAGTGGTGTTAGCTTTCTACTACTTTACCCTTTTTCCCCTTAAATTTTTTTTTAAATTTTTTCTCCACTGTGTCTTTCCTGAAACGGAATATCGAAATGGTTGAAGTGCTGGAAAATTGGCATTTTCCATTTTAATGCTAAACTGGAATGACAACTGGAAAGGAGTTGTCCGCTATGTAATCAATGGGTAAATCCAAAACAGAGCACATGTGTAATACTTGGCTTGAATGCCCATTTGTTTAGAACATGTACTATTTTGCATTTAACTGATAGTGTTCTGGGTCTTGGGAGAATTAGAACCCCTCCTTTCCCACAACATTTATACCTCACTGAGTGTAGAAAATAAAAACTTTGACACAGAAATGTAGGTTGGTAATATAGAATGATATTAATGTCTTTTTCTTGCTTAAATTTAGCTTTTTAGTATATCTTGTCATTTAAAAAATAAAATTGCATGCCTTGTTCGAGAAGGGCTTTTTCGAGAAGGGCTGCTAAAATTCTGAATTCTTTTTCAGAGCCAGAGTGATGTAGCCTTTTTGATTAAATGAAAAGTTGATTTTAATTATTTCTGTAAAGGCTGATTCTGAAAGTCTAAAAGAAGTTCCTTGTAAGATTCCACTAGTCCCAGCCAAATGGCATGTGTCTTTTTTTTTTGGACTTTGCTTGGGAATTTCTAGTCACGTAAAATTTAAAGCTTAGAAGCCTCTAGCTTCATCTCCATCAGTGCCTTAGTTTTGTGTGTGTGTGTGTGTGTGTGTGTTTTTTTTTTTTTTTTTCTGTTTTGTTTTGTTTTTGTCTTTGCAGGCTGTTCGAACAGCATTACAGAAGTTAGAAGAGGGTTGCAGCATTGAGGATGCAAAAGCTGTTTGTGGGCCTGATATTCTCAATCAAATAATGAAGTGGAAGGTGCTTTGTCTAGAACTTTTTTACCACAAGCATACTTGTTTTGAGCATATTTTTAACTATGCTTTTGTTCTTGCCATATCTCATACATACTGGTTAGAACACGTGAGTTTTGATTGTGTTTCTAAAGCTAAGAGTATTTTTTCATAGGATATACAGAATTTCTGAGTTTCAAGGATTATAAATTCAGTCAGATAGTTCCTAAGATCGAAACTGGTTGGAAAATCTCTTCATTTCTTTTTGTTGAAAGTATAAAAAGGCTAATGCCAGAGCACATAATTTTCAGTCATTGGAAAATTATCTGTCATCTACTAAGTGAAAACAAGAAGTCTTTCCATCTTGAATGTCATGGAAGATATCTCTTTCGTCCTTGTGGAATGGGGTTTTTTTTTTTTTTTTTTTTTTTTGATGTCATGGAAGACATCTTTTTTGTCCTTGTGGAATGTTTTTTTTTTTTTTTTGTGGGGGGGGGGGGGGGCGGGCGGTGGAGAAAGCTCCTTATGGAACTAATTTTTGGTTTACTTCTAATCCTCTAGCTGTTGGATCAAATCTAAAGAATTTTGGTGTTAAGACTAGTGGTACATATAGCGAGGAAACTCAACCTAGATCCCCACATTGTAACCGCACTAATCAATTTTAGGCATTTTTTTATTCAATTCGTGTTGATATCTTAGGAACCTTTGATCATTTGATAGAGTGTCAAATGAGACCATTCCTGTTTCAATATTATTTGGACATTGAAAAAAAAGGTACATCAATATGATCATCTTAACCTATCCCATTGAGCTGGGTGTTAATTGACTTAACCCGGAGAAGTCTAGGAGGTTTTGCTTCAATATATATATATATATAAACTCAAGAATAATGAAATGCAGAAAATAGGAGAAAAGAAGAAGGATTTGGGAAGAAACCTGTATGGAAGGATTACCCTACACTGGATGACCACTTGGATATTTAAATTTTATTAATTTTTCATAATTTTGTTGAGTTGGATGTGTGGTAAACTTAGGAAAGATAGAATCAGAAATGAGCGCATTTGGGAGCATTTTAGGGTGACATCTATAGGAGATAAATTTAGGCAGGCTTGTTTGAGATGCTTTGGACATGTCCACAGGCTAGCAATGGCATCAGTGAGGAGGATTTTTCTGCATAGGTTTAGGGCTCGTCAAAGGCTAGTTTGAACTAAAAGTGCAGGCTAGATCAATGCAGAGTCCTAAGGAAAAAAAGGTGGGGGGAGGGGCGTGGGGGCAAGGCGGGGTTGGACTCTTTAGAATTTTTTACTTAGTTTTCCAGATTAGTCCAATTAAACCCAAATACAGGTCTCACTTAAATTGCACAACAAGATACAAATATAAAATGAGAGCAATTGAGTAATAGTGCAGAAGGGGTGTGTGCTAATCACTCAATAATGTCAATATGTTCAAAATAATCTACCGAATGCGGAGTATGTGTCAATTCAAATGAGAAGTGATTATCTAGCACATACATCTCATCATCATTAAAGCCTTATCCCAATAATGTTGGGGTCGGCTACATGAATTCTGTTTCTCCATTTTATTCTATTTTGAACTAAATTTTTCGATAAGTTAAACTTCTTCAAATTTGAATCAATGACCTCCATCAATGTTTTCTTCGGCCTACCAGTACCTCATGATGGGCTATTCACCTGTATAGCCAAACTTTTTCTCACCAGTGCCATTATCGGCTTACGCTCAACATGTCCAAACCATCTTAAACGGGTTTCTCTAATCTTATCCCTTATTGGTGCTACCCCTAAATGCTCTCAAAAGTGCTCATTTCTAATTTTATCTTTCTTAGTTTTACCGCACATCCACCTATGTATTCTCATTTTTGCTATATCCATTTTATGAATATGCGTCTTTTTAATTGGCTAACATTCTGCTCCATATGTCATATCTGGTTTAACCACTGTCCTGTAAAATTTGCCCTCAAAATGACCATATGTCATATGGTCTAACCTCCATATGTCATAGACCATATGTCATATGGTCTAACATCCATATGCAATAGCACATGCATCTCAAAATGATAAAATATAATAGTCAAGCATAAAAGAGATAGAAGCACCCACATCACAATTTTTTATAGTGGTTTGGTCTTTGACGTACATCCACTCTCAAGAGCACCACACCCAATGTTCTCTTGGTTCCACTATATGAGGTTTTTATCAAGGTTCACCTCTTAACCAAATACAACTACCAATTTTTTGATACGGTGGTTCGATCACTAAGATCTACCCCACCAACCTGTTTTTTATGGTAGTCCACTAAGGCCTATTCCATTTTATAATGAAATGGAAAATTAAAATTACCAAGAACGCTTGCCTCTTGTAGACGAATTTAGCTCGATGCACGTTCTTGAAGTTTGAACTTGATCCCCAAGCTTTAAGCTCCTTGCAGAGCTCCTTGGTGATGATGATACTCCAATGTGCTCAACCAAGGGTGAAATAAGGTTTAGATCTAGGGAGAGAGATGTTTAACTTTGAATGCTAAGGATTACCCTAGATGGAGAGTATCCGCTAATCATACTTATCCTGCCTATAAAGGATCTAAGTGTTAGTGGAATGGTTTAGGAATCTCTAAATGATCTTAGTGTGCAGAGTGATGTAAAAGAAGGCTCTCAAGATTGCCAGAAAGTTGCACAATGAAATGAGCTCTTGATATATATATATATATAGCTCCAATGGCTAGCCTACTTATTTTTACGGGTAGCCGTCGAGCACCAATGGCTAGTTTGACCGATTCCCAATGGTTAGTTTGACAAAAAATTTGAACTACGGTTGGCTCGCAGTTAACCGTGAAGAAAATTCACTTAACTGCTAGTTGACTGCTAGGTCACCAAAAAGAGAGATCCTGAAAACTGTTAGTAATTGGAAATGTGATCGCTAGGTGGCCATCTGCATAGATTGCCAGGTGACCACTACAAAATTATGCAAAAAGCAAGGTACTGGAAATGTGACCGCTGGCAGATACTGGAGGGCTGGCGGCTTGCCGCTAGCAAATTTTGGTTAACTATCAGTCCTGCAATAGATCAACATAGCTACTCATATTTGGCCAATTTTACCCTGTTGATTTTTCTATTTGGTTTAAGTGTTCTAACTGTAACTTATCTAAGGATTTGGCCAAGGGTAACACTGGGATGGAGAAACAAAACTCATGTAGCTGACTCCAACACAGTGGGGGAGAAAGTTTGGATGAGGATGAGAACCATCTTAAAACTTCATGTATTTACAAATGGTCCACACTTCTGTATTTACAGATAATTCTATCATTGTTTCCTAATACTCATGAATTTGGTGCATAGCTATAGTGTATGGATACTTCAAAATGGGCAACGTATTGTGTCATATCGTATCTGATACTTCACTTGTTATATGTACAATCCGTGTTCTTGCCATGTCCTTGCCGTATTCATGCCGTATCTGGGCATCATAGGTGCATAGATGTTTACTATGCCCAGCTTGGATAACACACACTACAGTTGCCTCTTGGTCACAGCTTTTTTGGGGAAAATTCATAAGCTAATTATCGATAGTCTCATATGCCAACTTGATTTATTTCTTAACTACCTTCTCTTTGATAAAATGACAATCAAGTGAATGTGCTTTCTTTGTTGATGATAAACTGGATTTTTTTCAGAAGATTTATGGCTGAAAGACTATCTCAATACAAGATCATTGGGCCTTTTTTTTTTCCTAAAGCCCAATTCTAGTACCAAAATCTTTAATGATAGTAACTCTTAACTTCCATATTACATTCACCGCGCGCCCCCCCCCCCCCCCCCCCCCCAACCAAAACCCAACCAGAAAAAAAAAAAAAAAAATCATATTCCATTGCTCAATACGCAGCCCCAGAACTTGATCGTGGAACTACCACTTGTTTCTTGCTTTTTCACAAAACAAAATTTCCTCCAATAAATATATAATACCAAATTTCATCCAAGGGGTTGACAAGTCCTTGCGTGCGTGCAGTTGTATACTGTAATTGGGGTTTGGGATGGTATAACTCTCTTGTACTTCTCTTTTTCTCCTCTTCTCTTGTGTTTTTGCTCTTTGTATCCTTTTCCTTAATGTAAGTTTTCATTACTATTAAAAGAAAATGTAATACCTTGTAATGGGTTGTCTATCTGTAAAGAAGCACGGACACGGATATGGGACACAGATACGACACGACACAAACACTTCGACACTGCATTTCTCAAAAAAGTAGGACACGAACATATCGGGGGACACGTTAATAATATATATTTATATTCATATAATCATATAGTAAAAAATAATATCATTTTAACTTTTTAATCAATTTAACAATAAAACAATAAAAATTCAAGTACCAACTAACAGACATAACAAATTATCAAATATCAATATTAGTACTAAAACATAACTCATAATCATTAAACATAAAATATCCATAGTTCCATAAAATCCATATAAAGAAAAGGGAGGATCATCTCTTTTCTCTTCCTTAAAAAAAAAAAACAAAAAGCAAAAAAGAAGCTAATCTTGAGTCCTATTCTTTAGGAAAAGATTTATTTGTCTTTTGCTTCTGATATGATTAATAGTGACAGCCATACATTTTTCTATAATATAAAATTGTCATATATCAAGTTTATAAGTATTAGTAACCACATGTTAACAAGTGTCCAAGAAATATCAGCCACATGTTTATTTTTTGGTCATAGACATGGGCTAGGAATTGTGGGATACGTCGCAAAAAGAGTGTCAGGCAAGTGTTTGAAATTAAAATTTTTAGTTCTTAATTATGGACACAGCTAAAATAGTATTGAACACATGTCCGAGAGTGTCCGAGGAGTATCGGTGTCCGACACGTGTATGACACGGATACGTCACTTTCTTAGAAGTGTCTATGCTTCTTAGTCTGTCTACTCCTTATTAATTGAGATATGAAGAAAGAAGTTGCAACAAAGGTCGTTCTGGGCATACGATCTCAGTTGATGAGTTCTCTTCGCAACTATTTATACTGTAATAATGATTTTGAGTAGTAGGTGTCCGCATCGGGATTTGAGCATCATGTTTGGAGTAATAGTAGCATGAACTGTATTGTCACTAGATCAAGGAAATAATGAGTTTTATTCAAAACTGACTCATAAGCTTGTTAGAGATCTTTTATGTCCTCCACAAAAAAAAGTTGGAAAGAATTCATTACATATATGGACTCTTCCATACAAATGATTCAGATAGTGACTTGTATTATTTATCCATGTTGGGGATGCTCTGAATCTTCACCAAACTCTGCTTCTTGAAGAGGAGGAAGAAGGGTAAAAAGAAACTGAAATTTACATTTGATTTAATGGGGTGAGATACATTTATCTTTACTTTTATTGGGAATCAAGACATCTTCCGATGGAAGAAAACTTTCTCTATTTACAGTTATACAAAATCGACATCTTGGTAAAATTCAAGTCCTATTAAATAAATAATGTGCTGCTTCGATCTCATGAAAATCATAAATATGCGATTGATCTATGACATTATTTTTGTAGTCCCTTTCAGAAATTGCACAATCTGGTTTCATTGGATAGTGTACCTAATTTCTTGTCCTTCCGACATCATCTAACACGTGTTTTGCCCCTCATAAAAGCATGTAAAATCTAATTTGAAATCCCATTCAGTTAACTCGGTATCATGTTGGCTCTTATGTTTTGGGTCTTGAACCCCTATTGGATCCTTTGAACCTCTGAATCTGCATCACAACTGTGTACTAGCATCTTGTGTCCTCTCCTTGATAGAAAGTTCAAGTAACATAATTTGAGGAACATGACAAATTTGAAATTCCATTTCCACTGCTGCTAACTAAAATCTGCATTCTAAGTGGTATCCATGCATGTGTGGAGCCATAAACAAACCTAGACTTCAATATGATTCAATATGATTGATTTTTTTTTTATTTCATTCTTTTGTTTTTGTAGAACAAGCTCAAAGTTTACCTTTCACCTTTTCTACATGGCATGAGATATACGTCATTTGGTCGCCATTTCACTAAAGTGGACAAGCTTAAGGAGGTATGGAAGTGGTATTCAAAGATTTTCTGCTTCTTCATCTCCTCCTCCTCCTCCTTTTTTTCTATTTTTTTTTCTTTTCTTTTATCGGTTTGTTTCATAATAGATAAATAGAAGATCTCTTTCTCCTTTGCTCTCTTCACTCAACATTTGTCCATTTGATGGATTTTAGTGGTTTAAATTTACTTGATTCATGTACAGATGTTTGTTGGCTCATATGAGGTCTTATGTCCTCTGTCCTAAGTGTTTAAAAGTAGGCAATGTGGTTTTATGTTACTGGAGATGTGACGCAAAAAGCACTGCTACGTACAATAAAAGAATACCCGTTTTTTTTTAATAACTATTCTTATCTCTTTCTTGGGTGTTGGGTTATGTCTGTCAAAACTATATACAATTAGTACCACTGGATTATTGATTGAACTTTCTATTAAGCAAGACTATGGTCCTTGAATTTTGACATTAAATAAGCAAGTTATGGACAAAATAAGAGACATCTTTCTAAAAATTGAAATCATACTACAAATCTTTCAATGGGGCAAATCAAAATGAATTTGTGAATGTAGGATTATTGTAATAAATGAAAATATTAAAATTAAAAAACTAAAACAAGAAAACTATTAGTTTTTATAATTCTTCCTTTTTTATTAATCACGACATCAATATAGTGACAAATAAAAAATATACAATCATATGAAGATCATTGATATTTATCAATATTTAATAAATGCCATATGTCGAACTGTTGAATATGTTCTCAATGGTCAAATCAAAATTAGTTCATGGATGCAGAATCATTGTAATGAATGAAAAATATTAAACCACAACAGAAGAAAACTGTTAGATATTAAACTACAAAAGAAGAAAATTGTTAGTTTTTATAATTCGTCCATTTTTATCAACACAGCATCAATATAGTGACAAATAAGAGAATGTATACAATCATTTGAAGAACTTTATTGACATTTATCAATATATCATAAATGATATATGTTGACCTGTTGAATATTTTCAAAATTCTAATGTCTCTAGCAAACAAGCCAGCTGCAGTTTTTCCCCTCTTAAAATGAGGGAAAAATTCCAAATTATCGATATTACATAGTTAGGATTGTTTGCTTGAAGTTAAAGAAGTGATTCATAAATAAGAAACTAAAAAAACTAATAAAGAAGGGAATGATGGGTGAAAGTGGAAGCGTGAAACCCATACCTATAGTTACATATCCTAGTTGTATATGCATATTCCTTGTTTTACCTTAAAATTTCCCCATAACCCCAAGAATTCTTAAGAGGTTTCCTTAGTCACTAGATAACCTCTTAAAAATAAAACCACAAAAAAAAAAGATATAAATAAAATAAGTTAAAAAGATGAGTAAAGATTACGTATTTGATTGTTGCTGTTTCAACACCAACAACTTGTCTAAGATCCGGTAATGAAGATCGACCTAGATCTTAAAATTTCTCTGTAAATGGGATTTATCGTTTAGAAATTGATTCTTTTTTTTTTTTTTCAATGATTTGATACTAATCATAGATTCAAATCCCAAGTCCAACGATTCTAACAACAATGTAACGGGGGTGGCTAGTGGTGACTACTCAATCATATTGTTTTACAATTGAGGTAAATGGTTTGGATTAACTGATCTGGATAAAATGGGAAATGACTTTGATGATAAGGAAATGGGTGGTTAGGATTGCGACGTCGTCAGTGGTTATGATTGGATTAAGTTCCATTTTGTTTTCAAAAGTTTTATGTATATGTAAATGCATTTGCTTTTCTCGTCTTTTACATTTTGAAGAAAGAAGAAAAATCTGTGAGGAAAGTCTATTGATTGATGGTGTGCTTGGATGCACAAATGAAATATGGTCATGAGATTACAGTTGATGGTAGGATGGTGACGTGTGATGTTGTGATAAGATTCTTCATTGAAGAGTTATTGAAAAGGTTAAAGCTATTGCTGAAGAAAGCTAGTGAATCAATTATGCAGAAAGCCACTACCTGGAAGAGAGGAGGGGGGGATGGAGTAGTAATGACAAAACACCAACTAAGCACCCTCATTAACAATCACAACCAGGATAGGGAAATTTGATTTTGTATCTTGTTGTTAATTAAGGCTTTCACCAATTAGCTTATAAATTAGTGTTGTTGTGTTGTGCAACTACCATTGTTTCTTCTGGTGCTTTTATATTTCTCAGACCCTTTTCAATATACACTTAGAAGATGTCTTCATAAAATGGGGGATGCTTATAAAACTAGTTTCTATTTGCAGATTGTTGAAAAGGTTCACTGTTATGTACAAAAGGGTGACACGGTAAGGACCATTAACTTGTGCTTCTCTGCTCCTTTATTATGGCCCCTTTTGTCTACTGTGTTCACCATATTTGGTTGACATTCACAATACATTTCCTTGTGTTAATTTAGCTGTTGGTCGTTGAGACAGTTCTGTGGCTCTTTTACTGTGGCATTTTAGATTTGCAACACAGCAAGATTAAAAGCACAGGACTGTGAAAATAAGTTCACATACATATTAATTAGAATCAGTTTATAGATTTTTTTTCTTTTATTGGTAACAGGTAAATTATTATATATTTCTCAGTATCTTTCCTTTTTGAAATAGCATGATAATGAAGATTGGCCCACACTCTACAATTTTTTTGTTTTTGTTTTTGTTTTTGTTTTTTTTTTTGTAATTGACATTCTCCTCTCTTTCTGATTTAGCTTGAAGAGAGCAGTTCCTTTTCGTTTTTCTTATTAATAATAGAGCAATTTTTAAAATTTCTATGCTTTTTATTTCTCTTTGGAAATTGTAGCTCCTATGATTATTATATTTTTTTTCCTTTTATTCTCTAATGTTTTCTGTAAATTGCTGGCACTGCAGGGTATATAGAGTTGTCGATTTTGTAGTTTGAATTTTGCGAGTGCTTTCTGTGTATACTTTACTTGATAGTATATGCTTTTGTTCTGTAATTGGCAATGTTTTTTCTTAGAAAATTTTTCTTCAATTTTATTCAATGCCTTTTATAACTTTCTCCCATAATTTCCTGCAAAATATGTAAACTTAAATATGAATTTGAATATGGGAATTTTCAAATTTTTTTCATAATTTACACACCCACACATTGGATTTATTATTATTATTATTATTTGCATCTCTTAGTTTTTAATTTTTACAGAATGCATATATATTGCAAAAATTTTTTTACTGACCTACTGAGTCTTCTCATGAACTCAACCTGATTACTCTCGAGTCCGGTCGACTGTGTCGATTGGAAAGCTATGTGGATTCATTTAAGCAGCACTTGGTTAGAGTTTCTCTTGGGCCAACCAGCCCAAGCCTGACCAGAGCCTGCTTGGATTGGGCTGGATATTGGCTGTGTTTTTAGGCCTGTGGATGGACATGGCCCCGCTTGGCCCTTTAGTTGAATGGACCTTAACCTTGCTTATGCACACTTAAAGGCCCAGCGTGGAGCAGCATATTTAGCACAAAGTTTGTATTTGGTAAATTGGCTGGTCCTGGGTTTAATTTCCAGGAATGCTGGGCAGGCCTGCGTATTAGACCTGATAAGTAGATGGGCTAGGGTTGGACAAGCTTCTTGGCCTAACTCTGCCCATCAATACCCATGCAGTATTATACTGTTATCCTTTAGTTGATTTCTGATTTTTTTATCGAAAATAAAAATTTGATTTCTGATTCACCTTCTCTTTTTTCCCAGATAGTTGATTTCTGCTGCGGTGCAAATGATTTCAGCCGCTTAATGAAGAACAAGCTAGAAGAAACTGGAAAGGAGTGCTCTTTCAAAAATTATGATGTTATTCAACCAAAGGTAGTACTTCTCTAATTTAGTTTGTAAAACTGCTGTATACAAAAGTGACTGTAAATCAATTGTTGCTCAGTTATTATTTTGTTATATAATTTTTATAATGATTTTCTTAGGTTATTTGCAGTGTTTGATAAAATTTACTGTTCTTGAATTGCCCTCCCTCCCTCCTCTTTACATCAATAATTTATGCATATTATATATATATATATATCTTTACACATTTCAAAATTAAAAAAAAAAGTGTCACCATCGTTATAAATAATATAATTCATCGGTATGGATTTGTAGTGTGTTGTGCGGGCCTTTACACTGACAAAGGGGACCTTGATCTTTCAATCCTCCCAGTCCCATCCCCTGGTGGGCCCCACTCAAAGGTGCACTCTGGCTTCCATGTGCACTGAGCTTTCCTGAATCTACTCTATGTATGTATGTAATTCATACATACAATATATACGATATGATACAATATAGTATAGTGCAGTGTTCCAGTGTGAACTTGCTGTGCAAACAAGTTTTGGGGCTCAGTGTGGGTCCAATTTGGGAATGGGACAGAGAGAACATGCGAACTGGATGTACCAGAACATCTCTCTCGCACACATATTCATGGGTAACTTGGATGGGCTAGGGACAAGTGTGGCCCACCTGAGACCCCAGTATCTTATCACCTCATTTCACACTCACTACCCGCTCCTTCCCAATCAATTCACTAGTATTATTTACTTTATTGCCCTTCCTCAATTTTTTCCATTGGTTGGATTTGAACATGGTTATTTCTTTACTGTTGATTTTTTTGAGGCCCTATATATATATATGCATAGTGACAAGGTGGTTAAACATTCGATCACTTCCCCTCTTTAGTTGATTGAACTTGATGTTTGTATAGTTTCAGATATGCCTGTGTGTACACATGCTATTTATACTTTTAATTTTTCACTGGAGATTTCTCATAACTCTCTATTATCTTTATTGATTTTCTCCTTAATTTTCTTTCTTGGACTCAGTTGATTGGTTTGTATCTGCATTTGTTTTATTTAGATGTGTGTGGTTAAGGTCATCTTGAGTTGCTTTGTTTTACTGAAATTGAACTCATTTGAAGGTACAGTTAGCTTTTTCTTTGGTATAGATGCAATTATCAAGAGTTGGATCTGAGAAGTGAGTACATGTTTTTGGAAAAAAAAGTCGACTATGTTTCCTTGTGAGATATGACCGGTATAACCATCAGCAGATTCTATTTTATCTTATATTTTGAAGAATCTTTTGCTATTATCATGATGACCTTTATAAAGCTAGAAATGTTTAACATCCAGGAGATAGACTCCAGCTCGTTTAGCATCAAGGAGATAGAATCCAGCTCCCGATTGGTCAACCATTTGACAATTAAAAATAATTCAGTTTCCATGGGATGGGTCTTTTTTTTGGTAATTGTTCTGCATTTTGCTTGTCCCACTTTTGGGTGGTTGGTTTTATTATTTTTGGGTATTCAGTAGTCTACATGGAAAGTAAGATACTTTTGCTGCTCACGTTATTTTTGTTGTTTGTCGTAGTTGTCATAATTATTTGATGAATGATGAAGCATTTTTAGCTTAGTCTTGAGCTATTTGTTTGTGATTGGACAGTTCATAGTTAGTGATTGTCTTGTATGGTTATTGCTGTGCTGGTTGGTCATTGCCGGGCTTATTATTCTCTGTGCTTACTGATTTCTCTCTCCAGGATGATTTTAATTTTGAAAAGAGAGATTGGATGACTGTGCGCCAAGGAGAATTACCCACTGGATCTAAATTGGTATGAAATTGAATATCAATATTTGTTTGGGTACTTGTCAATATGCACTTGATTGAAGCACTTGGCATTCCCAGTACTACAAAACTTTCTATAATATTAGTGACCTTCCAAACAAAACGGCTAGAATGATGCATGATTAGCAGTGGATATTGGAATGTTGAAGTATACAGCTTATAGTTTAATCTTTAATTTACAATACTTGGCTGGTAGAGCCTTTGCAGTAGTTTGATTTTATGTGCAAATTCAGCACTCGGTTTTTTCTGTCCATGAGCTTTTTTCCATTGAAGATTCTTTTCATGTTTATGTTTCGCTATTTCTATGTTTAGATCATGGGTCTGAATCCACCCTTCGGAGTTAAAGCAGCTCTTGCGAACAGGTTCATTGACAAGGCTCTTGAGTTCAAACCCAAGCTCCTTATCCTTATTGTTCCAAAGGAAACAGAAAGGTAAGCAATTCTTGGTAATTGCGGCCTAAGTCTTGACTCATTCATTGCTCATTCATTGCAATAGTTTTTTACCAGATTGGATGAGAAGGAACAAGCATATGATTTAATCTGGGAAGATAGTGACAGACTTGCAGGCAAGGTGTGTTATAAAACTGAAATTCTTCATTTTGTTCCTATTGATGTCAATCATTTATTATGCCATTTAATAACGTCTCTTAAAAACTCAAAAAACCCGAGTCAGCTCGATATCCAGCTGAATTGGGTTGACTTGGAGGACTTGTCTATTTATTGAAATATTGCCCTCTTTGCATCTGCAAAAATAATTTTATTGTTTTTTTATCAATAAAATTCAAAGACAACATGTATACTCTCACATTTATAGCATGTAATCCTTTTTTTGGCCTTGGTGTTCAGTATTATTTTTCATGCAACACATGCCAGAAGCAACCTCTCCCTTAGAAAAAAAAAACTTCCAGGTGAATATAATTTTAGGGAAATTTAAAAACAATTGATGGAACATTGGTCATTTTTCCCCTCATTATGATCTTTCTCGTTCCTAAAAATTACTCCTACCAAATCGTTAGGGTTGTCAAATTGTTATGGATCTTTAGCCAATGCTTAGCTATGGTAGAGCCCTATTACATCACTCCAAGACTTGGTATCCGCTACTGAGTTGGAGATCAGAGTCTTTTATGACTTAGCTGGCGGATGAAAACAGTCAGTTTGTAGCGATTCAGAGGGGATTGAGTGTGATGTGGCTTAGACTCAACTGACTTTCCAACCATGTTACTAGATTCTCGGCTTGGATCTAGTTTGCATGTGGCATGTGTAGGATAACATGTGTAGGATAATAGTCACTGTTGACTCAAGAAATAAGTGAACAACACTGCAACTAATGCTGAAAAGTTTGCAAAAATCACATGGTATCTTTGGTGATTTTCCACTTGTACTTGAACATGTGAGCCACATCCATGACATATCAGTCTAGTAAGCTCATCAGGTACACCGTACACCCCACTTGTATTTTTCAGAAGACTTTGATTTTTTAATCACCCATTTGTTTTATGCTGTAGCCCTCTGTAACATGGGAGGGATATGCGTCAAGGGTCACTCCAGTTCTTTGTATATACCATCTTTAGTTCATTGGCCTCCTGGAAACCCTAGTGTGGCCTCAATGCATGCAATAATAGTGCTTTAAATGGTAGCCTATCCCTAAGTAATGTATTCTATAATCTAATATATACACAAGAAACTGTCCCTTTCTGTTTAGTCCCTAACAAAAGCCTTTTTTTTTTCCCGGTTTTACATTTTTTAACTGAATCTGTGGCTACCATCCCGCAACCTTCACTTTGTATCAGTCGTTCTACTTGCCTGGATCCATTGATGTACATGACAAGCAGCTGGAGCAATGGAACTTGAAACCACCACTGCTCTATTTGTGGAGCCGATCTGACTGGACTGCAAAGCACAAGGCTATAGCTATCAGGCAGGGACACATATCCCAGCAGCTTGAGGAGTCACCTGTCAAAGAAAACCAGGAAGAAGCAAAAGTTGAAGACCAGGAGGATGATCATGATTTCTATGGTGATATCGCCAAGATGCTAAATGATCTTCCGGTTCTTAATGATCAAGCGGAAGCTCCAGAAGTAAAGAGCGCAGTTTCCTCTAGAGAACAAATGGAAGAGTCCGTGTCCAAAGATGATAACCAAACTGATTGGGATAGGCATGAAGATGATGGTAGCCGAACTGATCGGAGTGGGCGTGAAGATGATGGTAGCAGAGCTGATCTGAGCAGGCATGAATATAATGACAGCAGAACTGATCGGAGTAGACGTGAAGATGATGGTAGCAGAACTGATCGGAGTATACGTGAAGATGGTGATAGAATAACTGAGCAGAGTAGATGCGAGGATGATAATAGGAGAACTGATCGGAGTAGACACGAAGACGATGTTAGCCGAACTAATCAGAGTAGACATGAAGATGATGATAGCCAAACTGATTGGAGTAGACGTGAGTATGATGATGGAAGAGAAGACCATGAAAGTCACAGGCATAAGAAGAACAAAAGATCGTCTGAGAGTTTTGTGGAGAGGGAAACAGAGTGGGAGCATATAAAGCAGTCAAAGAGCAAGGACGAGTCATGGAAAGGCAAGCATGACCGCAGCAGGACGCCGGTTGGTCAGTTGTATGACAAGGGAATGCCTAAAAGCGTTAATTCTCCATCAAATAGAAATGATAGAAGCACCAGTTCATTCTTAGACGATCGCCCATCCGAAGCATTGGAGTCTTCCTTGGGGAAGGAAGGTAGTGAAGAAGGTTTCTTGCACTTCCAGCACGACCATTCAGGCTCTGTTTCAGAGTTTGGTACAGCATATGGAGCGAACCGAATGCGCATCCCAGATGAAGAGCTCGATGACATAGAGAGGAGGTATCTGAATAAGGATGGCCTATTTGCTCCTGGTGCATGGTCGAGAAGTAATGGCAGTGGAATTCAGGGTCTGGAAGGACGGTTTCCAAGTTATGCCAATGACCCCACCGTTGATAATTTCAATCGGAATCCATATAGAGATGGACACAGCCGCATTGATCGATTTGGGGGGCAGGATGTGGATCCTGTTGAGAAGTATGGCCGTTCATCAGCAGAAATATCACGACAGAACCCATTGTATGGCCGACATGGACCCAGTGATCTACCACATAGGAGCCTGCTTCCATTAGGTCAGGAATCTGGATTAGGTCAAACAGTTTCACTGTCTAATCCATTTGGGTTCTCGTCTCTTGCCCCAGATCCATCGAGGCTAGATTCATCAGTGACTCAGCGTTATGCACCCCGCCTTGATGAGATGAACTATACCAGGTCAAGCCCATTCATGCCCACCGAGGTGCGCCCAAGTAACATGTATAATTCTCCAGGGTCTCATGCTGGCTTATCTTCTGGTGTGCAGGGTTTCGCAGCCGGTCCACATCGCCATTTCCCTCACCAGAACTCATCTGGCTGGCTTAATGACTGATGCATGGTTATTGGTCAGTACTAGGTTCTTGCAAGTGGGTGTACTTATTGTACACAACACTTTGTCTTGCATTCTCCCAATTTAGCAAGCTCACTTCATACGTGAACTTAATTGTCTTTAAAACAACAGACCTAGGGCAATTTTTATTCCTTTGTTCTATATCTCTGCATGGTTGTGGATGCCAATGTCGCTGGGAATCGTTAATATTTGTCGTGTTGGTTTTGTTTCTAGCTCTTCTCCGAGGTGGGTTTGACATGCCAACTCTTTCTTTTAGTGACCATGATGAGATCGAGGAAGAGTGATGGTACCATATCATCAAGGATCCTTGTAGGGCGCTGTAAGTTTTTTAGATGATGCCCGTTTCTCATAGCCATCGGGTCCTCCACTCCACCTGTATGCTGCACTGTGCATCTCATTTTAAATCTTCAGATTTCAATTAATTTTGTAAGTGGCGGTTACCCAAAAAAAAAAAAAAAAGGTTACCAAAAAAACTTAATTTTGTAAGTGGCGGGTTTACCAAATAACAAAAGAACTAGTTTTAATCACCCCTGGTAAAGGATGTTGATTCAATAGAAAAGACGATAACTGCTATTCCTTGCCATTGAAGTTGAAGCATCTCAAGCTAATGCTTATTTTTTTGGCTCTTCGTGGCCTCCCTCTTACCAGGACTCTGATGTTGCATCGTTCTTTGGTAGAGTTGTAGGATTGATGAAAAATGGGATTTGCTGAGCTCGTGATAAATTGAGACATTTATAGCATAAATACCGGGCACAGAGGTTTTTCTGGAATATCTTTGGGGTTGATGGTGGGGGTGGTACCAATCTCTGAACCCTCGACCTCTTCGTATATGCACCTCATCAAGCAGCCTTGGAGATGCAATTTTTAAATCATCTCGCTGCCAAACACATTTTAAGGGGAGAGGAATTTTTCTCCATGATCCAGGGATCTGAATTTTTGTGAGTTCAGCTTTTCCCTTTACCAATTCTCTAAAAAAATGAGTGTTGAGAGGCCCTATTTTTTTTGGCTTGAAGCGGGATTTGATTTATATTAATAACTAAAGTTGTAGTACAAAAACCCAGGTTTAGCCATTTGGCATTGTACTGCGGCGACACTGCAAAAGTATAGTGGCCTGTTCAAAAGTAGTTGTAGTGGCCTGTTCAAAAGGATTTGTGCCAAAATGTGGTGTTGTCGCTGGAGTACATGACTTCATAACGGTAGAGCATCCAAAAGGTGCTGCTGCAGCTGTGGCATATTTGTTGTTTGATGATCCTGATGCATATCCTGCAGAAAACATTTTTGTGAGTAGTTAACCGAAATGTGTATTGGAAAGGGAAGAGTGGAACAAAGATTCTTGCGGGGGTGAAAGTTTGGCAAGCTGATCTGCCTCCATATTGGCAGAGCGTTTTTGGCAGCAGTAAAGCACCGTTTAATCTCACCACATAGACATTAAGAGTCCAAGGGATGGTTCCATCTGTTTGGAGGTTTTCCCATATGATGAATGAGTCCCCTTGGATTACCAAGAATTATTAAAAAGGTGAGGGGTGGAAGATTAATTAATCCCAACATAGGTGGGACACGAGGCTTTGATGATGATGACGTTAAAGCATTTGTACTAATGATCTCATTGTGATCTTTTCACTTCTATATCACACAACTCCATGCGAGCTTGATGTTATTATCCTCTTGCAAAGTTCATTCTTTTTTTCTTTTTAATTTTTTGGGTAAATAATTTTTCGAAGAGTTGAAGGTATTGAAAAGAACCTTCAGCTGTCAATGTCACAAATGTGTTGTTTTAACTTCTAAGTCTTGCTTAACAAATAAGAGGACCCTCACCAAGTATATGCATATCCAACTTAGTAAGCAAAATCAAATCGGGTAGATGCGTAAGGTGGACCGTCTGAATCTCCCCAATATAGACATTCTTGGGACAAACCATCAACTGTAGCAACAATAAGTCAACAGTCTGGATCGTCCTCAGCCTGTAGATCTGCTGGTAAGAGATATGACTGCGGCCCAAGGTAGAAAAAATAAAAATTAAAAGAAATCAGGAGTCCCAACTGTAATGGACCAACAAATCACTTCTGCTTGAAGCAACGGGTGCCAAAATTGCTCTGCGACCCAAACTAAAATTAGGAGGGTCAAAAATCATCAGTGCCAACTGCCAAAGTAACAATGCACATAATGAACTTTATAAATAATGGATCACGTTTTTGTTACAAAATCACTTCACACAACATCTCGTTAGAAGGGGAAGTAAACATGAGCCTTGTTCTGGTAAGATCAGCTACTTATCACCCATTTTTAATGAATTGAGCCGCCGAAGCCGTTGATCAAGCTCTGCCATAACTGCTGGTTCCTGCTTTTTCCTTTGTTTTGTGATAGCATTAGTTGTCATCGAACCAATCTTATCAAATGCCACCTACGATTGTAATCAAATTTGGAATAAGAGCTCTTGTATTATGGGTTAATTAGAGAAAATTTAGTCAGGAATGCAGGAACAGATTTCCTTGTATGGTGGAACTCTGCCATTGAATAATCAATTATCTTCATTCTTCACTACAATACAAGAAAGCACAAATGCAAGAGGGTTGATTATCCTGAATTGTAAGCCTCCAACTGGATGTGCTATTAGCTCAAACTGTGCACTAGTTAAAAAACCTAATCCTTGGCTCTGATAAGATTTCAGCATTGGCAATGCATGACAGTAATATAGAGTTAAATCGAAACAGTTAGTTTTTTCTTTTTTTTGAAAAAAAAAAAAAGCCAAACCAGCACCATTTTGCATCAAATTGTAATCCTCAGTTTCACCAGGTTTGCATGAACAATCGATCTCTACTGTCAGAATACCCATGCATTTTAGATGCTCAGGGTACCACCTTGTGTTATCATGTCAGTTACTCCTACACAGCTATCCTAATACCAGAAACATCAAGAAAACCGGTAACAGTTTAATATGTCCTATGGCAATAGGTGAAAAAGATTGGCTATTTTTCAGGTATCTCCCGCCCAGCCCAGTTGCTTTTGGGCTGAGAGCCCAAAGGACCCTTGATTCAGGAAATTACCAAAAAAGCCTCTCAGCTTTTGGCCTTAGGATCCTAGAGAAGTGATAATTTCAAAAAGAGTTTCCAAGTTTTTAGCCTCATGTCAATTGAGTCATAGCAGTCAAATAGTATTAAATTTCCTTCCAAAAGCTTTATGCATAACAAATATAACCTATCATTTCTTTCAGGCTGAATGTCCCTTTTTTTATTTCCCGATAATGATGGTCCTCTGTTTTCTTAGAGATCCCTGCCTTTGAATTTACATATCTTCACAGCTTTTTGAGAGTTGTCCATTCCCTTAGATTTTCGACTTTTCCAACTAAAGGATTCTACTCAGACTTTGACTGTGAGATGGCCTATTTTGGCACTGAGATTGGCTGACATACAAAGTGATAGTACTACAACTCAGATAGATTGTGGTGCTATGATTCCACAACAAAGGCATGAAGCGATCCTGTGATCACATTTGTTGCACAGTGACAAGTATGGGATTAGTTAAATGTCTGAAATGACAGTATCTCTCCAAGTCATCATCACGGAATCACAATTCCACCACAAGCTCTGAAATTGCAGGATCTCTATGAGCCATCAGGGAATTACAGTTGCACCACATGCTACCTCAACACCACACACCCCCACCCACTCACCCCCAACACCGCACACACCCCACACCCCACACCCCACCCCCCGCCCCCGGCCCCCCACCCATATGTCAGAGTCATGGCACAATAGCAGGGCATGTCAGCCAGGAGAAGCAGCACAAGATGTCTTCTTGGCCCCAATGTCTTAATGGCAGAATGATAACCAAAGGAGGTGACTTCCATGTTTCAGTTGTTCCACTGGAAGACATTCAGAATCACAAGGACGGACTCATCACAGCCCTGAATGATAACCAAAGGAAAGGGCAGTTTTGGAGAGACCTCACAGCAATTAGAGCTAGATGTAGTGGTCCATGGTGTTTAGGTGGAAACTTTAACATTATTAGATTCCTGGTAGAAAAGTTGGGTGGTTTCCATAGATTGCCGGAGATGACGACATTTTCAGACTAGATCAACAGTTCAAACCTTTTAGATCTGCAGATTAATGGGGCTTCTTTCACCTGGTCCAACCATCAGACTCCCATCATTAAGACACGGCTCGATAAATTTCTAATTTCTCAAGAGTGGGCAGACTTATGCCCCAATTCAATCCCGGTTGCTTTGCCTAAACCTACCTCTGACCATTGCTCAGTTGTGTTGGATTCGAAGGTGGAATCTTGGGGGCCCAAACATTTTTGCTTTAAGATGATGTGGCTTCAGGAGGAGTTTGCTAATTGGATTCCTTCATGGTGGAACGAAATTCAAGTTTATGGTTGGGCTGGTTATAGAGTGGCCTCTAAATTCAAAAAGCTTAAAGAAATCATCAAAGTTTGGGTTAAAGCTAACTTAGGGAACATAGAGACAGCTATGGCGGACTTGTTGAGCTCAATCAAAAATATTGACTCCAAGGAAGATTCGGAGACCCTCTCTGAAGAGGAAATTGCTATTCGCCAAGATCTTAAAGGAAAGTTCCAACGAAGAGGTATAGAGGAAGAAATAAAATGGAGGCAGAGATCTAGACTTTTGTGGCTCAAAGAGGGGGATAAAAATATGAAATTCTTCCATGACTTTGATTCATTCAGAAACTGGAAGAATAGGATTTTGGTTCTTTGGGACGGCAACAGAAGACTTGAGTCTAAGGATGAAATCTCGGACCATGTGCTTTCTTTCTACAAAGACCTCTTCTCCAAAGAAGATTGGGTGCGCCCATCCCTTGACAACTTAGAATTCTCATCAAATGATGAAGCCAATGCAGCCAGACTCGAGGAACAATTTGAGGAGGAGGTCAAATCAGCGGTCTTTCAGCTTGGAGCCGACAAATCTCCGGGGCCTAATGGGTTTCCCACTGCTTTTTACCAGAATTTTTGGGAAGTCATTAAGTAAGACAAGCTGCAGTTCATAAGAGAGTTCCACGAGAGAGGAAAACTTTTGAAGTAGATTGGTGCAACCTTTATTACTCTCATTGCAAAGAACGTAACTGCTGAGAACATTAAGGACTATCGGCCTATAAGTCTTATTGGATTAATTTAGAAAGTGTTGGCAAAGGTCTTAGTGACCAGGCTTCAAAAGGTGCTGCCGTTCTTAATATCTGACCATCAAGGAGTCTTCGTGCATGGAAGACAAATTTTGGATGGTGTTCTTATCGCCAACGAATGCCTTCACTCAAGAAACAGGAATAGGAAAGCTGGTATTATCTGCAAGCTCGATTTGGAGAAGGCATCTGATAGGGTGACTGGGATTTCCTGCAATATCTGATGTGGAGAATGCGGTTCGGTATTAGGTGGAGAAATTGGATATCTGAATGTTTGAGATCAGCCACATTCTTGATCCTTTTAAATGGGACTCCAACTGGTTTCTTCGCGGCATCTAGGAATATGTCAAGGAGACCCTCTATCTTCATTCCTCTTTGTCATTGGTGGGGAAGCTCTAAGTCGCATGATGCAAGCTGCGGCCGATGCTAAACTCATTAAAGGTTTCCGTCTGGGAAATGGGGCAGAGGAGATCACCCATCTTCAATTTGCAGATGACACCCTTCTATTTTGCGATGCAGATGTTGATCAATTGCACAATGTTAAGGCAATTCTATTATCCTTTGAAGTGGTTTCTGGGCTTAGAGTCAACTTCTTCAAAAGCGAGATCATTGGCATCAGGGTGGGAGAAGAGCGTCTGCACATGTTCGCTAATCTTATTGGATGCAAACCAGCAGTCTCCCATCTCCCTATTTGGGTCTCCCTCTATGTATTGGGCCTGCCTCTAAATCCCTCTAGTATCATATGATTGAACAGTGGAGAAAAAACTTGCCCAATGGAAAGCAAACTGTCTTTCCTTTGGAGGCAGAATCACTCTAATCAAAGCGACAATGGTGAACTTTCCTATCTATTTCATGTCCTAATCTGAATGAGGTCATTAAGCGCATTAGGAAACTTCAACGGGATTTCTTATGGCATGGTAACAAGGACAAAAAGAAGTTTTGCTTCATTAAGTGATCTGAAGTTTGTAGGTCTAAGCGGGATGGATGTTTGGGTATTAAACCTTTGAAGGAAACGAACCTGGTCCTCTTGGGCAAATGGCTCTAGAGGATAAGGGAGGAGTCCCAAAGCTTATGGAAGCAGGTAATCTGCTGTAGATACGACATTCTCAGGGATGGTTTGATAGTTCATGATCCTTCATCTAGATGCTCCAACCTGTGGAGAGGAATTTTGGAAGCAAAGAATCTGTTCATGAATCAAGTGAGATATCGAGTGAGGAGGAAAGGTGATAAAATCCTATTATGGACTGATCTTTGGGTGGGAAATAAACCCTTGGCAACATCGTATCCGGATCTCTTTATTTGTGCCAGGAATAAGGAAGCCAAAGTCATAGAATATCTTGAAAGGAGAGGTGACCTTATCATTTGGGGTCCCACTTTAAGAAGAACCTTAAACCAAGTAGAAGAAGATCAGTTTTGCACCTTGATGTCTGTGATCGCCGTCGTGTTCATCCCATCCATAGGGGATGACAGGAGGATTTGGATGCCCACAATTGATGGCAAGTTTACAATGGCCTCTTTTTTTTTCTCCTATGCCTAAGGAGGCTGTGGCAACTCAAATTAATTAGTGCAGTCTATGGTCTATGAAAGCTCCTCCTAGGGTGACTACCTTTGCTTGGTCAGCTCTTCAAGGGGACATCTCGACGATGGACAAACTTAGACGACATCGGGTGATAGTAGTTAATGAATGCTCAATGTGTCTCGCAGATGGAGAGTCAATTGATCATTTACTGCTGAACTGCACAGTTGCTCAAAGCCTTTGAAAAGCAGTCATAGGGCGGTTTAACTACAGAGGGCCTCTTACTCATTCTCTTAAGGATTTTTTCTAGTTCTGGAGGATTGGAGTGGGATCTAAAAGAGGGAGGATCATGTGGAAACTCTCCTTTTCGGCAACTATTTGGACAGTTTGGAAAGAAAGGAATGCTAGATGCTTCGATGGGAAATCCTCTCATGGGGATGTGCTTTGAGACGAAGTCAAGATCCTTGTGGTGCAATGGATTTCCCCTCTCCCTTCTTTCAAGGGTGTTGCGGTGAGCTCTATCATTCATAATTGGAAAGAGAACGCCTCTTCTAAGCCTCATTGTACAAGCATTGTGGCTAGATGGTGTCCTCCCCCTTGGTACACTGAAACTTTAACTTTGATGGCAATGTGTCCGGGAACATGAGTAGGTGGGGTTGGGGGGCTAAAATAGAAATGAAGATGGCCTCATCCTTCTCCGTTGCTCAGGCCTTGCAGGTTTCTGTTCAGTCAATAAGGCTGAGCTAATGGCCTTGATTGTTTGCCTACGCAAAGCTGTCCGGTTTAATCCTCCGCAGTTAACGGTTAAAGGAGACTCTACTTGTGCGACTCAGTGCGCTTCTAATCCTCTTTCTGCTCCTTCGTATTTGGCTGATTTAAGCAAAGAGATGCATCAATTATCAAGGAAGTTGAACATGCCCTTCTCCCATATTAGGCACCCAAGAAATGAGGATGTCAATACTCTTGCCAAAGAGGGAGTCTCTAAGCCTTTTGTTCTAGTATCTTTCTATTAATATCTTTTCTTTTTTGGGCTGCTGCCCTTTTTTTTTCTTTTCTTTTCTTTTGGGCCTTGGCTATGTTCCCTCCGTTTGTTAGCTCCTCCCCCCACCAACCTCCTTTTAGTGGAGTTAGGGTTTCAATCAAAGAAGGATGGACACAGACATGGGATACAGATACGACACGACACGACATGGACACGCCAACACGGCATTTCTAGAAAAGGTAGGACACGGACACGTTGGGAGATACGTTAATAATATATATTAATTTATATATATAATCATATACTAAAAAATAATATCATTATAATTTTTTAATCAATTTAGCAATCAAAAAATAAAAATTCGAGTACCAACTAACAAGCATATCAAATTATCAAATATCAATACAGCATTAAAACATAATTTATAATAATTAAACATGAAATATCCATGGTTCCATAAAGTCCATACAAAGAATAGGGAGGATCATCTTTTCCCCCTCCTTAAAAAAAAGCGAAAAGCAAAAAAGAAGCTAGTTTCGATGCCTATTCTTTAGTGAAAGATTTATTTAACTTTTGCTTTTGATATGATCAATATTAACAATCATACATTTTTCTATGGTGTAAAATTATCATATATCAAGTTTATAAGTTTTAGTAGCCACATGTTAACAAAGTGTCCAAGAAATGTCAGCCACATATTTATTTTTTAGTCATAAACACAGGCTAGGAATTGTGGGACATGTCGCAAAAATAGTATTGGACAACTGTCCAAAATTAAGATTTTTAGTTCTTAATTATGGACACAGCTAAAATAGAATCGGACATGTGTTTGAGAGTTTTGCTGCCAGTTTTGCTGCCAGTCCCAAGTCCGGGTAAAGGAGGAGGGTTGCGTTAGGTAGGTGACAGCCAGCGTAAAACTTTGTCACAACCCAAACATGAATTCTGAACAAATGATATTTCACGATAAGGCTAGGGCGTTCCCCGCTTTAAGCGACGCATTGCAGCATCGCCCGGCTGCAGTGAAAAGTATGCAAGGGCTACTGCATGACTTTGGGCTAATGCGGTTAAAGAAGTTAGTCCATGAGAAGAAGAGGAGGAATAGGAAAATTAGACTTGCTACTTGGAATATAGGAACCTTGATAGGCAAGAGCATGGAGTTGGTTGAGGTAATGAAAAGAAGAAGAATTAGTGTGGCTTGTATACAAGAGACAATGTGGAAAGGGAATAAACCTAAGAAGCTCATGGATGGATATAAGCTTTTCTATGCAGGAAAGAGTAATACAAGAAATGGAGTGGGTATAATTATAGATAAGGATTTAAAAGAGAAAATTGTGGGGGTAAAGAGGTTTGGTGATAGAATTATAGTAATTAAACTAGTACTAAAGGAAGACATAATTCATATCATTAGTGCATATGCTCCCCAAGTAGGACTAGAAAAAAGTGTGAAAAGACAATTTTGGGAGGAGATGGATGATTTAATGCGAGAAATCCCAAATAGTGATAAAATTTTCCTTGGAGGGGATTTAAACGGGCATATAGGAAGAGATAATAGAGGATATGAGAGAGTGCATGGAGGGCATGGATTTGGAGAAAAGAATGAATTCGGAAACACTATATTGGACTTTGCAGTGGCATTTGATCTTATAGTAGCAAATACTTACTTTAAAAAGAGAGATGAGCATTTAATTACATATAACAGTGGGAGTAATAGGAGTTGGATAGACTTTTTTCTCGTTAGAAAACATGACCGATTGGCTTGTAAAGATTGTAAGATTATCCCAGGAGAGAGTTTGACTACGCAACATAGGCTTGGAGTTTTAGATATTTGCATTAGAAGTAAAAAGAGAGCAGTAGTAAACAAAATGGACCCTAAAACAAGGTGGAGAGATTTGAAGGGGGAAAGAGCAAATATATTTAAGGACAAAATGATTGAGAAAGGAGAATGGAATATTGAAGGAGAAACTACAGTAATGTGGAATCAAATGGCTAATTGCATTAGGAATGTTGCAAAGGAGGTACTTGGAGAATCAAAAGGGAAGAGACATTAATAAAGAAACATGGTGGTGGAGTATGGAGGTTCAGGAAGTTATTCGACAAAAAAAACATTGCTACAAAGTTTGGTAGGGGACTAAGAGTATAGAAAATTTTGAGTTGTATAAGAAGGCAAAGAAAGAAGCTAAGAAAGTAGTAAGTAGTGCAAAGTTCAAAGCATACGATGACCTCTATAATAGGTTGGGAACAAGAGAAGGAGAAAATGATATTTTTAAGCTTGCAAAAATAAGAGAAAAGAAAAGTAGGGACTTAGATCATGTCAAATGTATCAAGGACAATGAAGAAAATATTTTGGTGAAGGACAACGATATTATAGAAAAGTGGAAAGAATATTTTAGTAAACTTTTAAATGAAGAATATTTGGGCGATACAAGAGTGGAGGAGGATACTTCATTACAAGAGTATACCTTTCTCCGTAGAATTAGAGGGGTGGAAGTGAAGGAAGCATTGAAGCGAATGAAGACAGGAAAGGCAACAGGCCCAGATGGTATTCTGATAGAGGTATGGAAATGCTTAGGAGAGGTTGGAGTAAGTTGGTTATGTAGACTATTCAATAAGATACTTGTGACAAAGAAAATGCCGGATGAATGGAGAAGAAGCATTGTAGTACCTATATATAAGAATAAAGGAGATATACAAAATTGTACCAACTATCGAGGGATTAAACTTATGAGTCACACTATGAAGTTATAGGAGAGAATAATAGAGCAAAGACTGAGAAAAAAGATTAAGATTTCGGAAAATCAATTTGGTTTTATGCCAGGGAGATCAACTATGGAAGCTATCTTTTCACTTAGGCAATTAATGGAAAAATACCGAGCAAAGAGGAAAAATCTACATATGGTCTTTATCGATTTGGAAAAAGCCTATGATAGGGTACCGAGGAATTTAATTTGGTGGGTCTTAAAGAAAAGGAATGTCCCAAGAGGTTACATTGAAATTTTAAAGGATATGTACCAAAGTGCAATAACAAATGTGAAAACCACATGTGGAGAAACGGGCGAATTTCCCGTGACTATAGGCTTACATCAGGGATCATCCTTAAGCCCTTATCTCTTTGCATTAATTATGGATGAGTTAACTGTGCATATTCAAGAAGAAGTACCATTGTGTATGTTGTTCGCAGATGATATAGTATTGGTGGATAAATCAAGAGAGGGTGTAAATGCAAAGCTTGAGAGATGGCGGAGGGCATTAGAATCTAGAGGCTTTAAAAAAAGTCATACAAAGACAGAATATATGGATTGTAATTTCAGTGGACATATACAAAGTGTTGAAACCACTGTCAAAATTGAAACCCATGAGATACCACGTAAAGATTCTTTTTGGTACCTAGGCTCGATGATTAGTAAGGATGGAGAGATTGACGAAGATGTAGAGCATAGGATAAGAGCTGGATGGCTGAAGTGGAGACTAGCTTCGGAAGTACTTTGTGATAGACAAATGCCAACAAAATTGAAGGAAAAATTTTACAAGACAGTGGTTAGACCAGCTATGACATATGAAGCAGAATGTTGGCCAATTAAGAAGACACATATTCATAAGATGGATGTAGCGGAAATGAGAATGCTTAGGTGGATGTGTGGTAAAACTAGGAAAGATAAAATTAGAAATGAGCACTTTCGAGAACATTTAGTGGTAACACCAATAGGAGATAAGATTAGAGAAACTCGTTTAAGATGGTTTGGGTATGTTAAGCGTAGGCCAGTAATGGCACCGGTGAGAAAAAGTTTGGATATACAGGTGGAGGGTCCATCAAAAGATAGGGGTAGGCCGAAGAAAACATGGATGGAAGTCATTAATTCAGATTTAAAGAAGTTGCACTTATCGAAAGATTTAGCTCAAAATAGAACGGAATGGAGAAATAGAATTCATGTAGCCGATCCCAACATGGTTGAGATAAGACTTTGATGATGATGATGATGACGACATGTGTTCGAGAGTGTCTAAAGAGTGTCGGTGTCCGACACATGTCCGACATAAATACATCACTTTCTTAGAAGTATCCGTGCTTGTTAGGTTTCAATATAGTCCTTTTATATTGTAAAGTTTCTTTTGACCTATAAATACAATTACACATAAAAAAAATGTCTTAGTGGCAAAATCCTAAAAAAATGCCAAAAACAAAAGAGAAGGGACAACTCCCTGTGTTGGGAAGATATGTAGACTTAAAAGGAAGGGATGGCTCCCTAAGAAGAGAGGTAATGTCTCTGTTGGAAAGGAAGGGGTATACTTGTCACTTGGGGTATACTTGTCACTTTCAAGAATTGGGAAATAAATTTGACATTGTTACCTCTAATTTGACGGTGAGGACTCACTCAATTGAAATTAGTAAAAAAAAATCAACTTTATTGGAATGATTAAATTATTGGATCCTCTCTGAAAAAAGGGTTAAAAGTTTTCTATACTACTAGCAGTTTGCTCCTGGTAGTAAGAAGCAGATAGGATATGCATATGCATGTCTCCGTCCTCATATTTGAGGAAATGTGGAGTCATATTGTCAATGTCTGTTTGCATGTCTGGGAATCATAGCTTTATTAGTTATCACTTCAGTCAGTAACCAGAAAGATTATGGTAATCGTAACAGAAACAAGACCACAGGAGAAGTCAGCAGGCTCCAAATAGTTGTACTATTTTAGCACATGCAATTCATGAGAATGCTGCACTGTTATAGATTGGGAAAAACCATGTGTTTAAAAGAAATTAGTCTTACCGTCAACAATTCGTCAGGATCATACATATGATGGGTTGACTCCTGCAGGATACTAAGCACGTCACCGATGTGATGAGCTGCTAGCAACTCTTCTTCATTCATCTGCATTTATCACAAGCTCCCCTTAGCTTTAGGAAAGATTCCATTGGAAATTTGCTTTATTTTTTTGGCAATTTGCAGTGAAAACATCAAAGAAATGAAATGCAGCAAACATAAGATCATGCAGGGGAAAAATAACTATTACCTTGAAAATTGCCAAGGCAACATGAAATAGAACCTTTGCTCCTTCATTGAAAAGGATGTCCCAGACACGCATAGTTGTCTACAAAATGAGTGCATGCCCCAGTTGGAAAATTAAAACACTGAACAAGCAAGTTTTGAAAAAGGACATGTAGAAACCCAAGCATTTTTTTAAAGCCTAAAACTATACATCTGGGGGGCACCTATCACCTTTTGGTGATCCAATACATTGAAAACGTTAGCCCAATTGTGGATGGGGGTTAGTTGCCTCAGAAACATCATCCACAGAATTATCCATCTGATTCAGTCCAGAAAAATATGAACCACTGGTTGTAATGGTCCAGCTCAATTGAATAGCTAGAATCATCTGAAAAAGCATATGGGGCATGGCGCACTCCATGATGGTCCCCATTATTATGATTGTTGGGTCAAACAAAAGAAAAGCCTGTTCCTTTGCTTCAGCGTCATTTAAACTGTCTCCTCTTGTTTTATGGGTAGCATGGATGATGTTTAATGGAGTACCAAAGAAATTTTCACTGATATGGTTGGGAAACACCTTCCAAAGCTTGGTCATAATCTGCTTCTATGATACACAAACTCGCCTAAAACAATGACGCACCCGCACCCGATACTCATGCCGATACTTCATTTCTAAGGTATTTGACATACTATCTTGATGCGCACCCGCACCTAATACGCACCCGCTATAGGTTGACAAAATTAGAGTAATAAACTGGATTCAAGATAGCCAAATCAGTGATTCAGGGAACAGAAAAGTTATGAAATTAACCCTTTTTTTTCCCTTTACATGGTCTAATACCCACAATAGTAAAATCGTTCATCAGCAAAGAAGAGCTGTCTTAACTATGGAAGATTGTAAATTGTTTTGTCAGATTTGTTTTACTCTGAAGAGAATTGTATGATTCTTGATCCGAGTGCATGCATATCCACAGGATTGAACTTCTACATGTGGGGTCCATGGTTTAGTTCACAGACCATTTATTGATAGCCAACAATGGATAAACCCATTTTTTTCAAAAGAAACAAGATTGGAAGATTCTAGAAAACCAGTATTATTGACAGTCGACATGTGATCTAATTAAACGTCTGTCTGCAGGTTATTTAATCAAAGGAAAGGTATAGATTGGACAACTATACCTAGGGCTAGAGGATACACCCCAAAAATCATCTATGAATTGTATGAGCCTTAGCCTAAGGAGTATGAGTTACATGGTTAGCTAAGAGCAACCTCTAATCTGAGCAGACAGATAATGCCCCACAACATACCTGATGGGTAATCCTAACCTTGAAATCACAGACTGCAACTAGATGATTAGGAGAGATATAAAGAAAGTAAGTCTTACATGTAGCTGGAGAATGGCAGATATTGGATTGCTAGGATTTTCCCATTTGTTTCTTTCTGTTTTGTTTTTTACCTTTTTGGTCAAAGTCTTCTTTAGACAGGTCACAGAACTTTGGGCCCCGCATGTACAAATTCAACACCTGGTGATGCTCAACACAAATACCTGTATCCTATAATCATTTAACTCCTTCAACAGGAACAATTATAAGGTGTTGAACTTAAAGAGAATACAGTTTCATCAGCAATTACTTCTAACATGAGTCCCTCACGGCCTATATTGGAGATCAAGATATAAAAATATTAAAGGGGTTGAAAAGATGAACTCATTGTTGGGATACTAAGCCATAGTGGAGATCAAGATATCAACTTTTCTGTCCAGGACCTTTGTTTTATACTCTAAACTGTCTATATCCCAATTGCTGATAAAGGGTTGAAAACTTAAATTCTTTTAATCCCAAAAGATATTTAAGGACTAGGAGTCCTATGTTAGATTCTTCATATTCAAATATATGGATATGGATCATCAACCAAGTGTATTGATTTTTTGTTGGGTGGCAAGGAAGCATAAAATTCTAACTATAGACAAGTTGCGAAGGCAGAAGCCTTTTTTAGTAAGTGGGTACCTTACGTGCTTAACGAATGAGGAAATGCTACATCATTTGTTAATTTGTAGTCAATTTGCTTATAAAGTTTGGATGGCTATGTCAGATTTGTTTGGTATGAGTTGGGTGATGCCTAAGACTGGAAGATCTTTTTCTCTAATGGCGTTTGTGAGGTAAGTTTGTTCGTGGCAATAATTTGTGGAAGTTAGACAGTTAGTTGTCTATGCTACGGTTTGGAAGCTTTGTGATGCAGGCCGAACCCAAGTCCGGCCCAGATCACAGACTCGGAAGACATCCAACTAATCCTTGACTTCTTCAAGGATCCCGATTGATGCACTTTCTATTTTGTTATTTCCTATTTAGTAGGTCTTATTTGTTTAGAATTAGTCCTTCTATATTTAGAAACGATCACTCTTATATAAGGAGGAATTCTTCACTGTATTAGGTATGTTTTTTTTATCAATAAAAATTTCAGTTGTGCAAGATTTTCTCGTTCTATATTGTCATCGTGACTGCCATTGAATTCTCGGATTCGAACAATCCCTCGGGAGATTGTTCTAATACCCATCCAAGATCCAGGCTGTGCCAGATTGGTATCAGATTGTTATGCTTGCAAGCAACGAGGACATTATACCAATGAATGCCCTCATCGTAATTTATATACTTCCAATGAGCCTGATATTGATACTCAGCATGATGAGCATGTCGAATCAGGGCAAGCTGATATAGATCCTCCATATGAAGATCAAGCAGATCAAGTAGATTATGCAGACGCTGATGATGGTATTCCGCTTCTCTTTCTAAATCGTCGTTTGCTAGTAGCGGATGCTAAAGAGGACGAAGATTGTAATCATGCTTCTATTTTTCGATCTCGTGTCAGATGTATGGACAGAGCATGTAATATGATTATTGATGGTGGAAGTGCTATGAATGTTATTTCCCAAGAAGCAGTTGATAAGCTTAAACTTCCTACGGTAAAGCATCCAAGGCCATATAAAGTTGCATGGGTTGATAACTATTCTATTCCTGTTCGTCAGCAATGCTGTGTGCCTTTTAAGATTGGCAATTATGAAGATACTCTTCTCTGTGACATCATCCCAATGAACGTTACACATATTCTTTTCGGGCGGCCATGGTTACAGAAGCTTAAAGTGATCACAGATCATGAACACAATACCTATGCTTTCAATTGGAAAGGTAGACGTATCGTGATACGTCCATTGCAAACTCCGCCATCCTCTCCTACCTCTTCTCCCGCCGCCGCCGCAGCTTCTCCTACATCGCATATTTTAACCATGCGGAAATTTGAAGTGGAAAGCAAAGAGCAAGGTGTCATGTATGCCTTAGTCACTAAACAAATTGCTGATGATTCTCAGGCTATTCCTCAGGAAGTGAAGCCATTATTGGACAAATTTGCCGACTTAGTTCCGGATGAGTTACCCAAGGAACTACCTCCACTAAGGGACATTCAGCATGCTATTGATTTGGTTCCAGGAGCTTCTTTGCCTAACTTACCTGCTTATCGGATGAGTCCAGCAGAACATGCAGAGTTAAAAAGGCAAGTTGATGATTTGCTTCAGAAGGGCTATATAAAGGAAAGTCTCAGTCCATGTGGTGTTCCAGCACTTCTCACTCCGAAGAATGACGGAAGTTGGCGAATGTATGTAGATAGCCGTGCAATCAACAAAATCACGGTAAAATATCGCTTCCCTATCCCTCGTTTGGATGATATGTTAGATATGATGACTGGTGCATGTATATTTTCCAAAATTGACCTGCGGAGCGGATATCATCAAATTCGCATAAGACCAGGAGATGAATGGAAAACTGCCTTTAAAACAAAGGATGGTCTCTTTGAATGGATGGTTATGCCTTTCGGTTTGACCAATGCTCATAGTACTTTTATGCGGGTTATGACACAATTATTGCAGCCTTATATTGGAAAATTTGTTGTCGTCTACTTCGACGATATTCTTATTTACAGCAAGTCAAAAGAAGATCACCTTCAGCATTTAGATAAGGTCTGCCAACTTCTCCGCCGGGAACGTTTCTATATCAATCTCAAGAAATGCACTTTCATGAGTGACTCTGTTGTTTTCTTGGGATATGTAGTATCTGCACAAGGAATTAAGATGGATCCTGCAAAAGTAAGCGCTATTCTTGATTGGCCAATTCCTACTACCCTTACTGAAGTTCGCAGTTTTCATGGTCTTGCCAATTTTTACAAAAGGTTTATCAGAAACTTCAGTACTGTTATGGCTCCTATTACTGATTGCATGCGGAAAGGTGACTTCAAATGGACCAATGTAGCCACCAGGGCTTTTGAGAAGATCAAGCAAAAGATTACTGCAGCGCCCGTTCTGCAAGTTCCTGATTTTAGCAAGCTATTTGAAATTGCTTGCGATACCTCAAATGTTAGCATTGGCGGAGTCCTTAGCCAGGAAGGACATCCTATTGCATTCTTTAGTGAGAAACTTTCTGATGCCAGCGAAAGTATACTGCATATGATCTGGAATTCTATGCACTTGTCCAAACACTTCGTCACTGGAGACATTATTTGATTGCAAATGAGTTTGTGCTTTACTCTGATAATGATGCTCTGCAACATCTACACTCTCAGCAGAAGATCAGCGCTAACCGAGCTAAATGGAGTGCATATATACAAGAATTCAAATTTAGCATTCGTCATAAAGCTGGAAAGGATAACCTGATTGCGGATGCATTAAGCCAGAGAAAACATCTTTTGACTGCCATGTCTATTAATGTGCCTGGTTTTGAGCAACTCAAACAAGATTATGCAGCCGACAAAGATTTTGGTTCTATTTATGCGGATCTCCTTAATGGCAGTCATATTCAATATCCTCATTATAGTCTTCATGATGGCTTCCTATTCAAAGGTACGCAACTCTGTCTTCCAGCCACTTCTATTCGTGAATATGTTGTGCGAGAGTTGCATGCAGGTGGATGTAGCGGACATTTGGGTCGTGACAAAACACTTGCTCTTGTCAGTGACAGATATTATTGGCCTTGTATAAAGACCAATGTGATTCATATTTGTGAAAGATGCCGAACATGCCGGATTGCAAAAGGAAACAAGAAGAATACTGAGTTATATCAGCCTTTGCCTGTTCCACATACTCCTTGGGAAGACATTAGCATGGATTTTGTGCTCGGTTTACCCACGACTGCTAGAAAGGTTGATTCCATCTTCGTTGTTGTTGATCGCTTTTCAAAGATGGAATACTTCATTCCTTGCACTGCAACTGCTGATGCTTACAAGGTGGCCAAATTATTCTTCAAAGAAGTCGTTCGACTACATGGGCTTCCCAAAACTATTGTTTCTGACCGCGATACGAAGTTTATGAGCTACTTTTGGAAGACATTATGGATGCTATCTAACACCAAACTTAATTTCTCTACTGCTTATCACCCTCAATCTGATGGACAAACAGAGGTGGTAAACAGAAGTCTTGGCCAATTGTTACGTTGTCTTGTACGTGACCGAATTACAAATTGGGATCAAGTGCTCCCTCTGGCAGAATTTGCTTACAACAATTCTGTCAACCGATCAACTGGACTTTCACCATTTGAAGCTGTTACAGGAGTTCGTCCTCGACTCCCTGTTGATCTTGTTCCGTTACCAGTTGATGCCAAAGTGAGTGCAGATGCTGAAACTTTCTTCCAACACATGCAGCAAGTTCATAATGAAGTGCGTCGCCATATATCTGCCAGCAATGATATTTATAAGCAGCAAGTTGACAAACATCGTCGTTTTGTTGAATTTAATGAAGGCGATATGGTTATGGTGCGTATTCGACCTGAGAGATTGCCACCTGGAGCTAACAAGAAATTACATCCTCGTAACTCAGGTCCTTTCAAGATTCTCCAGAAGATTAATTCCAACGCCTATATTCTTGATATCCCTACTGATTCAGGCGTCAGTTCTTCATTCAATGTCGAGGATCTTACTCTCTATCGTGGCCATGATACTGAAGGAGAAAATGAAGAGCAGCTTATTTCTTTACCAGTTAATTCTCCACCTCCTGATGAAATTATTGATGTCCTTGATGATCAAATTGTTTCTACACGTCAAGGAGGTTATCAGAAGTTTTATGCACGCTGGCGGAATCGTCCTATCTCTGATGCTACGTGGATTACAGCTACTGACTTCCAGCGCATCAGTCCTGATCTTTATGAGAGATATCAAGCGCTCAACTCGCCGGAGTCGAGTTTTTCCAAGCCGGGGAGAGCTGATGCAGGCCGAACCCAAGTCCGGCCCAGATCACAGGCTCGAAAGACATCCGATTGATCCTTGACTTCTTCAAGGATCCCGATTGATGCACTTTCTATTTTGTTATTTCCTATTTAGTAGGTCTTATTTATTTAGAATTAGTCCTTCTATATTTAGAAACGATCACTCCTATATAAGGAGGAATTCTTCACTGTATTAGGTATGTTTTTTTTATCAATAAAAATTTCAGTTGTGCAAGATTTTCTCGTTCGATATTGTCATCGTGACTACCATTGAATCCTCGGATTCGAACAATCCCTCGGGAAATTGTTCTACTACCCATCCAAGATCCAGGCTGTGCCACTTTGGTTGGAGAGGAACAGTAGAGTGTTTACAAACAAGAACAAATCTATTGAGGAAGTTGTTGAGTCCATCATTTAGAGTATATCGGAATGGGTTTGTAATAGCGAGGAATTTGTTGGAATCTCTCTAGAAGATCTTAATAGTGACATAGCCCCGGATCTTAAATCGGGCATAAAACAATCTCCTGACAGATTGTTCAAATCCAAAGAAGGATTCAAGCCTTAGGGCACAATAGAACTCACGATGAACACCATCAAGAGAGAGAAATCTCACTGAAACTTGAATTTAATTGAATAAAGCATGCTTACTACAATGGGTTGCTCCTTCTTATATAGGAAGGGCTAATTCTAAATTAGAAAATACCTATCCTAAACAATCATGACTTAGTAATTTAAATTAAAAAAGTCTTAATTTCAACTCATCATAAAAATAGAAATAACTAATTACTAATTTAACCAAGGATAGGGATCCTTGAGGAGATTTAAGGATCAATTGGACCTGTGGGCCTATGATCCGGGCCGAATCTAGAATCGGCCTGCATCAGCTTTCCTCGGCTTGGAAAAACTCAACTCTGGCGAGGTAAGCGCTTGATATCTCTCATAAAGATTAGGATTGATGCACTGGAAGTCAGTAACTATAAGCTATGTAGCGTCAAAGAGAGGATGATTTCGCCAGCGAACATAAAACTTCTAGTAACCTCCTTGACATTTATAAACGATTTGATCATTAAGGACATCAACAATTTCATCAATAGATGGAAAATTAACTGGTAGGGAAATAAGCTGCTCTTCATTATCTCCCTCATTATCATGACCGTGGTAGAGAGAAAGATCCTCTACATTGAATGAAGAACTGATGCCTAAATCAGGAGAAATATCAAGAATATACACGTTATGGCTAATCTTTTGGAGAATCTTGAAAGGACCGGAGTTATAAGCATGTAACTTCTTATTTGCTTCAGGTGACAACCTCTCAGGTCGAATATGCACTATAACCATATCTCCTTTATTAAATTCAACAAATCGACGATGTTTGTCAACTTGCTGTTTATAAACATCGTTGCTGGTAGATATATGGCGACGTCCCTCATTGTGCACTTGTTGCATGTGTTGAAAGAAATGTTCAGCATCTGCAGTAACTCTTGCATCAACTGGCAATGGCACAAGATCAACAGAAAGTCATGGACGAACTCCTGTAATAGCTTCAAATGGTGAAATTCTAGTTGATCGATTGACTGAGTTATTGTATGCAAATTCTGCCATAGGTAGCACTTGATCCCAGTTTGTGATACGGTTACGCACAAGGCAGCGTAACAATTGTTCAAGACTTCTGTTTATCACTTCTGTTTGACCATTAGATTGAGGATGCTAAGCAGTGGAGAAGTTAAACTTGGTATTGAACAACATCCACAATGTCTTCCAGAAGTAGCTCATAAACTTTGTATCTTGGTCAGAAACAATAGTCTTTGGAAGTCCATATAGACGAACAACTTCTTTGAAGGACAATTTAGCCACCTTATAAGCATCAGCAGTTGCAGTATAAGGAATAAAGTGTGCCATCTCTGAAAAACGGTCAACAACGACGAAGATGAAATTAACCTTTCTGGCAGTCGTGAATAAACGTAGCACAAAGTCCATGCTAATGTCTTCTCAAGGAGTGCAGGGAACAAGCAAAGGCTGATATCCGCTGTGCATCATTCATATCATACCAAGCAAAATAGTCTTCCAAAAAATTAAGCCAGTCAACAAAATCTTCGAACCCGTATTACCACTAAAGTCAGCAATATCAATTTTGACTTTCCTTATGATGTCATCAGGTGGGGGTGTAGCAGAGAGACCCTAGTGGTCTCGTTCAGCCAGAAGGCGCTGTATAAAATCACGAATGGACTCTTGATTCTCAGGTCTTTCTAGTTGGACAGGTGTACACTAGAGACACATTGGATGATCCTTCTTGACTGACAAATTGCTTATTTTGTAGCTCAGCAATAGCAGTTTCTGCAAGTTTTTAGACGTCTCGTGACATCTTCTAATTCTTGACTTAATTTAAGAATGGTTTCATTTATCTGTCGGTCTGTCATCTAATGTTGGAGATCATCACCCTTTCTAAGCATGGTGGCTTTTTTTTTTCCTGAAAAAAAGAAGATGGGTTGGGTCGAGTTGGACTTGTGATGGGCCGGACCAACTTAGGTCCGAGTACAGCTTAGGTCTGGTTGCACCCAAGTAGGTCTACACCAGCTGTTTTGGTGTTTTGGGGGTTGTGAAGGAAAGTAAATAAAGATGTTCTTACTTGCGGTTTGACTTAGACGAAGGAGGAAGGGAAGGGGTGGGTCGCGCTGCTGGGAGGAGGTGATCAGCAGGAGATAGTGACGGGACGAAGCTGAGGCAGCTACGGTGGTGACGAGGAAAGGCTCCGCTGGCATCGTCGATGCAGGTATGCACGTTTTTTTTTCTTTTTTTGCTTTTTGTTTGCTTTTGGGCCTCTCTCCCTGCTCTGCTTCTCTCTTCTGCTGTTGTTGCTCTCTTTTTTTTTTTCACTCTGGTTTGGGGATGAGGGGGTTTGGCTGAAAAGTGGGTTTGAGGAAAAATTTCAAGGTGTGGGGATTTGGCCAGAAAGTGGGATTTCGTAGGGGTCTAGGGTTTCAGTGGTGGTCGGAAGGGAGGATGGGACTGGTTTTCAGTGGTTTCATTGATTTGGGGTGATGGGATCAAATTTTGGGAAAGCAATGGATCTCTGGCTTCGTCAGTTTTTTTTTCTTTTTCTAGGAGAGTTGAGTATTAGCGGGATTGATAAAAGAAGGGGATTTGGGAATGGAGCTGGGGCGATGGAGGGTATTGGGGCCGCCGGGGGTCTTTAGTAGCGGTGGAGAGGATTGATGAAGATGGGGTGAGAGGTTTAGGGTTCAAAATGGGGTTGGGTTAGCAAAAGGGTGTCAACAGTGGGTTTTGGGGCTGCTAGGATTCTTCGGTGGTGGTGGTAGAAAGGATTACCGGTGAACAATGGATGGAGTGACGAATTCCGAGAGCAACAGATGGCTCCTGGCGACCAGATCTAGGCTATGATACCAATCTGGCGTAGCCCCAGATCTTAAATTGGGTGTAGAACAATCTCTGAAAGGATTGTTTGAATCCAAGAAGGATTTAAGCCTTAAGGCACAATAGAACTCATGATGAACACCATCAAAAGAGAGAAATCTCACTTAAATTTGAATTTAATTGAATAAAGCATGTCTACTACAATGGGTTGCTCCTTCTCATATAGAAAGGGCTAATTCTAAATTAGGAAATACCTATCCTAAACAAGCATAACTTCATCATTATTATCATCATCATCAAAGCCTTATCCTAACCATGTTGGGGTCGGCTACATGAATTATGTTTCTCCATTCCGTTCTATTTTGAGCCAAATCTTTCGATAGGTTAAACTTATTCAAATCTAAATTAATGACTTCCATCAGTGTTTTCTTCGGCCTACCCATACTTCTTGATGGGCCATCCACCTGTATAGCCAAACATTTTCCCACTGGTACCATTACTAGCCTACTCTCAACGTGCCCAAACCATCTTAAACGGGTTTCTCTAATTTTATCCCCTATTGGTGCTACTCTTAAATACTCTCGAAAGCGCTCATTTCTAATTTTATCTTTCCTAGTTTTACAATCATAACTTACTAATTTAAATTAAAAAAGTCTTAATCTCAACTCATTATAAAAATATAAATAACTAATTACTAATTTAACTAAGGATATGGATCTTTGAGGAGATCAAAGATCAATTGGACCTGCGGGCCTGTGATTTGGGCCGGATCTAGAATCGACCTACATCAAATAGGTCTTGGGTAGCTGTTCTAAAAGGATGTTGGTGTTTTAGAAGTATCCAAAGATCAATTTGGAACCATCCCCCTCCTGGTATTTTTAAGTTTAACTTTGATGGTAGCTTTGTTCATAGTGTTCAATGGGGAGGTATAGGTGGTTTCATCAAAGATTGGAACGGAATCATTATTAGAAAATTTTCAAATCCAGTGGATTCTTTTGATGCTAATGAAGTAGAGTTGTTTGCTCCTCTAATTGGGTGTCGT
The DNA here is from genome assembly GCA_037013555.1 of Sextonia rubra. Taxonomy (NCBI): domain Eukaryota; kingdom Viridiplantae; phylum Streptophyta; class Magnoliopsida; order Laurales; family Lauraceae; genus Sextonia; species Sextonia rubra. The sequence goes on from JASUAD010000002.1 coordinate 27,978,612, forward strand.
AAGAAACGTAGAATGAGAGGTTTCAATCCTATCCTTGAAGGTGATTCTTTTTCTTCCATCCAATGGGACTTTGGAAACGCCATTCATCCTTGGAGGCTAGCGGATTGGATGGAAGAGGTGTAAGATATTTCAAGTAAGTCGGGTGCTTCTTTCCATCATATTTTAGGAGAGGATAACACTATGGCTGATGACCTTGCCAAGGAGGGAGTTTGTTGCACTACTGTTTCCTTTGATGTATAAGCTCTTTTAGGCGTTTTCCCTTGTTCATTGTAATTTCCATCATATCTTGTTTCCATCTGTTCAATGAGCAAGCCTTGAATGTGCAGATACAAAATGAAAATTTCTCATTCACATAACTTGTTTGATCATCTTCAATTAATCTTCCTCCCCATACATGGACCCTAGTGGAGCTTGAAGGAAACAAATCAGTACTGGGCCATTTCCTCAATTATTAGGTGCTGACAACATGGTGACAAACTTCCATATACTAAGACCTAAGGAAGAAGGGAAGAATGGCAAGGACTCAATCAAATTTCTAACCTCTGAAGGCAAGCTCTTAGAGAAGAGGCACAAAAACCACTCTGTAGCCACAAGAGAGACATCAAACTCCAATGCTTCCAAATGAGCAGCAATCCTGCATTTTTCAAATATGAAGAAAATTCAAACAAATAAGAGAAGCACAACACCTCCTTTTCTTCTATTTTCCTTGGTGAGTAGAGAACCAAAGATACAATAATTAGCCCATGACAGCAAAAAAACAGAAAAATTGGGCAGGCCCCAAATGTGGATAAGGATTGATCATTTCTTGGGGAAGCCTCAAAAACTTCCCCATTGGGAATTTTATCCACACAGTAATTTCATTTATTTCTACATAAATGTGGACTTCCAAATGAGTTGTCCATTTTTAGACCTCCAATCAGACAACTGATGTAGTGTTAGAGGAGCCCTATTGAAACATAAGTATATAAACCAGAAATAATTATGCTCATCTGAAGAATGAAGTCTGGGGCCAACTTTTAATTTGTTTGGTTGAAACCAAAATGACAACAATAACAACAAAAAATATTTATATAATAAATAAAAACAAAAAATAAAATTCAACTGCAAATAAAAAAGTGCATCTAAACTAAATGCATTTCTACCTTGGACACTTTTTTGCAAGCAAATCTTTAAAGACCCTTTGCTCAACATGGCATCCAGACAAGTTATCAGTATAGCAATCATTCACTAAGACATTTTCCAAGAGGACAGCAAGCATCCAAAATGCATCTTCCTCTGTTTTCATCACAAGTAACAATAATGCAGCCACATAATTTAAACCCTGCATGGTTTACAGAATAATCCAAGACAGAACCAAATTATCAGAACTAATTATACTGCAAAAGAGAATGACATCTTCATGCCCATAAATTGTCATGGCTAACCTGACAATACCCAACATCAGAATCTCGAAAAGAGTACCCAACAAGGACACGTCGAAGAGATGCATGACCTTCTGGGGTATCCAACCATGGATGACCAGGGAATGTGCGTGGTAGATCCTGCATATAGTCCACGAAAGAATTAAACATTGCACTAAAAGGATCATGAAAGAAAATATCACCAACCTATCATTATCAGCAAGATATTTTGGACATTCCCACCCGGAATCTCAGCCAGTTTGAACATTTTGAAAAATGGGCGAGAATCCAATATGACAGTTATCTTTGATTTTAATCTCAACTAACCCTAGTTGGAGGGATTAATGAGATTTCTAAGATCAAATGATCGCACAGCCACAAATTTGTAATGAATGGAAGATTGTAAGACTCACAATGAAATCCCAATAAAAAAAGGGGGAGATGACCAAAAAAAAAAAAATCCAAACTGGCACAAGGAAGAAAACATGTTAATATCCTTTTTTGTAAACAAAAAGAATGGAGAAGCAAAAACTCACAATTCATCATGCACCACTTAGAAATATAACAAATTTACTACATTTTCCATAACCAAGTAAAAAACTATTTTGCTTCAACTAAAATATCTATTTCTAGTAAATAGAGTTTCATAAAACATCTAAATATACGGGAAGGATCACGTGTGTGAGGTGTGCACCGTATCACATATTGAAAAGAACCACAGAAATATATTTATCCACGAACCTACTAAAAGAGGACAATGCTTGTTTAACAGTATATCACTAGTATTTATGAAGCAATTTATATCAGTATGAGCATTGACATGCTATACATGCTATGTAGTTGGTAATCCAAGCATGTACAAGCAACTGTGTCTATTCTACATAAAGAGATGTACTTCGAGTTGGTAGGATGAGAGGGCAAATCAACCAACTTAGGTCCCAGAGTCCAGAAATTTGTGAATAAGAACTCAAAGTTTTTGGTGAAATATTATGCATCATAAGATAAATGCCAAGTTAAAACTGTCCTTGTTGGCATTGTTTCACAGTCCAATCTAAAAAGTTAAAAACTGATCTTCCTCTTTATCCTTCACATCTATACTCTAGTATTAGGATAAAGCATCATCATTGTCCTGTTTCCATGAATAGATGCTTAATTCCTATTGAAGAACTGGATTTGGCATTGCTCGGGCCAAAGCAGATGAATGCTGCTGAATGCACCAATATTGCTATAACCATCATATGCATGAAACAATAACTCTTTTAATTGAATAAAGATTAACACTTTCCTAAAAAGTAATAAAATGAAAAGAGAGCAGGGAGATGGTAGCATTTAATACAATTCAACAGGTGATTGAGAAACTACACTAATTCATATATAGAAAGTCCTGCACCATTAATAAATGATTAGGACCCAATTCTCTTTCCTGCATCTGAAAAACGAACAAAGAGAAACAAGAACATTGAGATACTCACATGATCAATCTGCCGTGTGGCAGATGTGACCTTCCCCTCAACAGCTTTGGTTAAGTCATCGTAATAGCTCTCGGGCGCTGTCGACTGCTTCTTCGCCGCCCCAGAAAGGGAAAACCACACCTTGGGCCTCAGAAGAGGTGGAATTCCCTTCTTTATGAGCCTCTTCAAAACAATTGTATTGGCCAAAACGGATAATTTGAGCGAAGCAACTGCAATCCCTTCAGAGAGGGACGAGATCTGTGGCTGCAGGTACCAATTGGCGCCTTTGCTCGCCTCCAGCGCCCACCAGACACGCGCCTGCTGTCGCACCCTCTCCCTGACCTCGTTCAACACATTCACATCATCAAGGTTTCCTTCCACATTGAACCCGTATAGGTCCTGGAATTTCACAGAAATGGTGGCCTTTCTGGAAATGTTGGTGTTTTTGTAGCATTGTTTTCGTGTTTGCAATTCTTGAGAGATGTCTCTGTTAGCATAGGCTTTAAACATCTCTTGAGAAATAGAGATTGAGAGATAGAAAGAGGTGGAGAAGGCTATTATTGGTTTATCAATGGATAAGAGGCCTGCAACTGATTCAACAATCTACACGTTTGAAGCTTTTAAAAAGGCCCCTTCTGGAGGAAGGAGAACTGGAATCTTAGAAGATGTGGATAAAGAGAGAGATTTTTGGAAATGGGTTGTCTAAAGAAGGTCTGATCAGATTCAACGGCATAGAATCTCACCCAAAACCCGCACATTTGAAGGAATGACAGACTCCTTTTTGAGGAATTTGAGCTTGATATCAGATAAGAAAAGATGAAAGAGAAAGTGGATTTCTGAAATGGGTTTCTAAAGCAAAGAGGTGGTAAGATTCAAAAGCATTACACCTTTTTTTAAATTGATCAAAGGACCCTATATGATGGAATTGGATCATGAGAGATTGGAACCAGATGAGATGGATGCTTTAACAACAAAGTGGTTTCTGAGATGGTTCTTGGGGAGAAATCAATGTAGTTGGATATAGATATAGATATAGATATAGATATAGAGATATATATATATATATATAGGCAAGTTCTACATCAGAAAAACACCATATTTTACCCCCAAGGAGATGAAAGTTCTCTTCTCTGAGGTGGGTTGTCCCTTGAAAGCTGATAAATTAGAAAGCACCCAACAATTTCCAAGCCCTGGAAACAAGCATTTCTGCACAAGCAGCAGAACACATGAGGAGATTGGTGGAAAAAACCGGTGTTGTGAGATGGGTTTTCCCATAAGAAGGTGATAAATCAAGAAAAAGACAGCCTCTTTGTTGAAACCATTAATTAAAGAAAAGCGAAGAAAAACCTGACCTTTTAGCTGGAAGGAAAAATTGGTTTGTTGGGACTGAAGATTAGAAGAAACCAATCGTATAGTGAGAGATGGGATGAAAAGATTATATCTTTGAGATGGGTTTTTGATGGAGAAGGCAAAGGAAGAGATGAAATGGAAGAAGATGGAGATTGAAGAGGGTCCTTTTGGGTATTTTTCCGTTGCAGCGAAAGGAAGGATGGAAGGATGAGGAAGGTAGGGATGAAATATGAAATTACGCAAACGACCCTGCCGCGTTGTGTGGATTGCTGTCTCGATCCCTGATTTTGTGGTGGGGTCGGAAAAATGTCATGGACAATATTTTAATGACTCTTTTACCCTTTGGCCGGCTATGCCGATTTAAATCTCACCTGTCAGAAGCGTACCATTTTTTCTTTTTCCTTCTTTTCGTTTTAGGCTACAAGTATTGCCAAAGGCGCACAAGTTGAAATATCTTTTATTAAAAAAAAACTTGTCCCATTTGCATTTTGCAGTACCCCCCCCCCCCCCCCCCCTTTCTATTTTTTTTTTTTTTTTTTGAATGATTTTGCCTTAAGAATGTCGAAGGATAAGACACCCCATTTGCATTTTGCAGTACACCAACCCCCCCCCCCCCTCTATTTTTTTTTTTTTTTTGAATGATTTTGCCTTAAGAATGTCGAAGGATAAGACACCCAGTAGGGATCGATTTTATCCTATCTACCAAGCTAACTCTTTGAAAACTTTAGGTGGCCCATTTTATGATTTATGAGGACTGTTCATACACATGGGACCTCTCTTCATAGAAGTCCGTAGATTAGGAGTTTTGCTCCCACTTAATGCATTGGACCATTAAATTGACATTTATTTTTTTTATCTATTTTTAATATAAAGCCATTAAATTTATTAGCTATGGATCAGGGAGTTATATACCCTTTTCCCCTTTTTCAGCCACACACATAGGATACACATGATTTATGGGTCCAACAACTGATGTGCAGGGTAACACAGTGCACACCCTCCATGCACATGAATATTAACCTTCCTTTGACATTGGCATGTGAAATCAAAAGATCACCATGTATAAAAATGGCTAACAACAATTAAGAAGACCAACAATTAAGAAGACCGGTTTCGTGAATCTTCAAGCATAGTACAATTCTCTTGTATTCTGATCGCTTACATGTAGGGTGTCAATTGCTGATGAAATGGGCTTCTCTTGCTAAGAAGAATGAGATGATTTAGTAGAGAATATAAATGGGTCAAACTATGGGTTCTTTGGTTAATAAGACAATTTTATAATGACAAATATTGGATAATACTTGCCCTTGAGAAAACAATTCCATTGAACTTTTATTTACACCAGTGGGGCCAATGAAGAAGAGTATATAATATTGATAGAGATCCTTTCAACATCTTTGCAATCTAACTTAGAGATTGTGTGTTTTTCACCCACCAGTTAAAAAGATTTATCCATGTCAATTACTAGTAGCTCGAAAGGAGTAAAAGTAAAGTAAAGATCGGATCATAAATAAAGTTAAAGAAAAAAGAGTTAAAGTTAAAAATAAAAAATAAAAAAGACAAACTTTTACCCTACCTTACCTTAATAGGTTTGTAAAAAGTTAAATAAAATAGAAAAAAGTGAGGGAAAACTCCTTTTTTTTTCTAATGAATACTCCTACTTTATCTCAAATCGAAACTTTATTTTACCTTTCCTTTTTGGGACTGGCCATTTAAACTCTAAAAATGTCTCATTACACTCACCCCTTTAAAAAAACTATAATAAAACCCAAATGCCTCCTTTCTCTCCCCCACTCACCTCCCCTCCTCTCTCCTCCCCTTCGCCACATCCCCCTCCCAACCACAATCGATGGTGGATGCCGGAGCCACCAGACTCTTCCTCTTCCTCTTCTTCTCCCTTTTCCTTTCTCTTCCTCTCCTCCCTTTCTCCATCTCCCTCTTTGCCAATATTATAATATTCGGCCTCGCAGGGCCGAACATAGCGGGCACCTGGAATAGGGAGTGGAGTGGAGAGGAAGAGGGGAAGGAGAGGAGAGGAAGGTGAGTGGGGAGGAGAGGATAGGAGAGGAGAGGGAAAAGGAAAAGGGAGAGGGAGATCCAGCAGCCCCTTGGTCGGAGTTGCCAACAGTTGCTGAAGGGGAAGGTGGGAAAGGAGAGGAGATAGGAGGGGGTGGGGAGGGCAAGTGGGGAGAGACAAAGGTGGGGGTAGTTCATGTATTTTTATTTTTGAAATAAATGAGTGAGTCTATTGAGAAATTTTTTGCTTTCAAATAGCAAATTCCTCCTTTTTCCCACCAAAAGACTCATAGAGTAAAACATTTTACCCAAAGACTCATACAGTAAAACATTTTATCACCATTTTTACTTTGCTTTTACTTTTACTTTTTTCCATTCAAGTGTGTAAAAGTAATAATTTATGTCACATTAATGGGTTTTTTTTTCTTTTTTCACTCTTCTACTTTACTTTCTCCTAGTGTTCATGGTTAAGGGCCTTTGGGCACGAATTAATTGTGTGTGGGTCATGAAGTATATTTATACAGAAGAGAAAAAGGTAAAATAAGGTTTGGTTGTGTAGTGTGTTCCCATTGTTGGACCCCATTCGCGGGGAAAGAAAGAATGGTATAAAAGAGGTAATGTACCACTAAACTAAAACCTATGGACCCCTACCACAAGGATATTCCATGAGGATGCATCTATAATGTCTTGCGGGCAGGCATGATTTGATTATCTTAGAACAAATTGATGTGTTGCTTCAACAAACTTCTTATGGCTTCAAATTGATTGTTCAAATATGCTATCATTAAAAAAAATGGAAAAAACAGTATTAGACATGGTCATACACCTACTACCTAATATCAATCAAGTCACACTCTAGACGTAGGAGGAAAACTATAGAAAGCATAGTCTATAGTCATTTCTCCTTCAATAACACTCAAGTGGATGCTACAAAGAGACATACTAATATCAAATATGTTTGTCATGTAGCTATAGAGAAGCAGAAAACCCCCACCCCAAAAAAAAAAAAAAAAAACAATTCATGGCATATAATTTCATAGATGATAATATCCCTTGCTATCAAATTAGATATTCGACAATTATTAATGACAATTTCTAAGGAGTCCAAATTCAAAATGCACTTGAACTCCATTTTGGCGGCTTTAAATTCTATTGTTATTCTATCTACATTGAGAATACCCTTAAACCGATTACAAATAATTCTTCACACATATATATATATATATATATTTGGGCATTTTCTAGGATTTTGTTTTTGTGATGAACAAATTGATATACTAGTTCAAGCTGAAATATATCCCCTAATACCTAGTGCTTAAATTATCCAACTGAATTTTCACTTACATAATCTTTCTTTTTTACTTTTTCGTAATTCCGTTTCATTCTCTAACTAATTAATTTATTACTCATGTATGTTCAAAAGAAATAAGTGGATAAATAAAGGTCAAAATAGTAATAGAACAGTGCAAAGCACCTTTGGTTTATGTTGGTAACTAGGGATTAATCTTTGGTTGCATTGAAATTTTCACTCCCTACCTAGTGAGCTAAATCAATACAAAAGATAAATAAATGAAAATAAAAGAAAGAAATAAAAAAATCCCTACGGCATTCTCATCATCATCAAAAATGTTGTCCCAATTACCTTGCAATATAATGTATTATTTCTCTGTCTCCATTTCGACCTATTTCGACCTACCTATTTAGATCGAAATCCTCATATAGATGATACTTCTTATCACCAAATATACCATAACATTGTGTACCACAGAAAATAACTGGTATACAACAAACATTATTAGGCATATGATCTAAAGCCATTGTTTAACTATGAATTTGCAACGTTAAAAACTCCGAAGTTTTGGCCGACAATGTGGACTGGGCAGAGTCATGCCCAACGTCACCCAGACCCAGATCCAGTCCCAGTCCCAGTCCCAGTCCCAAACAGATTTTGGTTTAGGGATCGCAAAGGAGGGTGTTTCCGTCATTTTGTCAACTGTTCAACGCGCTCTAATTCGTCGAAGAGGAATGGCAGTTTCGTAATTATGTGAAAGAACAAGGACTAATATTCAAATGCTGCAGGTTAGTACAAGAAAAGGCCAACGCCCAACGGTTCGGAGCGAGCGACGTCACTCATGAGTCATGAGTCATGACCCTTTCGACGGAAAAATATCGCACGTGCGAGACCTTCAGCACTTGTGAACCCTTTTGACTTTTTATCTCATAATCAAATCAAATCACGAAGAGATTCAACTTTCAAGAGATGGGAATGAGATGGATGCACGTCTATTGCTAGGTGCAAAGGGACTTGCATAGGGGTCAGGTTCGATTCGGGGTTAATATTAAGGGCATGTATAGTTGGTCCTAAAAAATTCTAAGAATTCTGCTTAGGGAAAATTACTGGGTCTGTTTGTGTAAAGCCGAAATTCGGATTTCCACTTTTGTGGATTTTCGATTCTCACGTAACCAGGTGGGAAGCCGGATCTACTCCACCGACGTGGGAAGCCGGATCTACTCCACGGACGAACATTCGTATAAAAGCTAGGATTTCCATGGTTTTTTATATTTGCATTAAACAAGAAGGAGAGGACACTTCCATGCCAGCATTGTGCTTATGCGGAAAACTGTCCCCTACAAACATGCCCTTATTCTCTAAAATTTCCAAATCCCCAAGTCACAACCTATCGAGAACTAGGGGTCCCTAACCCAATTGTGCAAGGTGTGGTCCCAGATTATGTTGCTTCCCTTGTGTGTGGGCACAGGGCCGGCTCTCAAGAGCCTCGGTTCTCTTCGCTAGGTTAACAAATATATATATATATAATTCATCATTTGGTAAATCGGAATTATAAGAATTATAATGACTAAAACTGGTATTTTAAAAGGCTGAGTTTTTAGAATGCCAATGATAAAAGTTGAATTCCAAATATTGCACCATGTATTGCTAGTGTTGTTCCTCTTTGGCTCACCCACCATGGCCACCTTACTGTTGTACCGCTGGGTATACGGACAAAACGTTGGTTGGAAAAGTTGGGTTTATCTCATGTGGGTTTGTTGGATTCGGTCAAAAACTGCCACACCTATAGACTCAGTTATGGGCAAATAAATATAATCATTAAACAAAGGAAAATTCAGGATCCACAGGGCGTTCTGTACTGGGCCTGACTTCTGGTTCGTCACAGGCATCAGATTGAGCGCTGCGAAATATATTTTTAAAACTCATTTAAACTTGAGCTGAGTTAGGAGAAGTTGACCAAAAAACTTTCCGAGTTTCTCTCAACATCTTTTCAAGTTGAGTGGTTTTTAGTAAAGGGGTTTATTATTTGAAGGTAAAACTTTTCTCAGTAGGCTCACCCGTTTATTTTTTTTTTTAAATGTATAAACTATCCTTACCCTCTTCTCTCCTCACTCACCTTCCCCACTTTCCTTTCATCTATCCTTTCCTTTCTCACCTCCCCCTTCGGCGACTGTTGGTAGCTTTGGCAGAGGGAGCCGCCGGATCTCCCTCCCCTCACTCTTACCCTCCCTCTCCCTATCCCTTTAATAGAAATGTTTGGCCAAGATTAGCCTAACAAAAGATGACTGTTCAGCTAGTCTTAGCTGAAGAGTTGGGCAGGGAGATTGAGTAGGCGAAGAGGGAGAGCAGAGGGGAAAAAGGGAGGGAGAGAAAGGAAGGGGGAGAGGGGGAGAAAGGAGGAGGAAGAGGGAGGGGAGGAAGAGGAGAAGGGAGGGAGATCGAGCAGCCGTGGGAGCCGCAGATTATGGCCAAAAAGGCGGGGGGTATTTGGGTAATTTTACAATTTTTAAAAAAGGGGTGAGTGAACTAAGTGTTTTTTTTTTTTTTTTTTTTTTTTGAGTTCATATAGCCAGTTCTTTTAGTAAACCTTACTCTATGTTAGCCTGATAATGTAGATAATTTTTTTTTCTGAAATGGTAACAAATATTTCATTAAAAGAGGATGCTAATACAAAAAATGTAAAAGATAATAAGGTACAAGAGAGGCGTACCCTATTCACACCATAATTACAAAATAATCTCCTCCCATGGAATAGTCTCCTCAATCTCTTGTTTGGCAAGAGTATTTGCAATAAAGTTAGTTGTCCTAGACTCATGCCTAAAGGATTAATTGAAGAAGTTAGATTTTTGGATTTCATTGAAAATGAATTAGAATTTCTAAGGATACACCTTATTAGTCACCTATGAAATCGCATTAGAAGAGTTACTTTCCACAATAAGGTTGTCATGAAAAGATTTTGAGAAGAAATAAAAAGCTTCCAAAATAGATAGTACCTCCGTTTTATTAGAATCACAAATATCCACATGCTAAGAGAACATTAACAAAACCTTACTTCGTAATTGCGAAGTACCCTCCAATACCCCCGGTTTCGGCTTGCCTTTTGCAGCTCCATCAGCATTAAATTTGAACACACCTAGAGGAGGGGGAGGCCATAGAAAAGATCTCTTCACCTTGGATGGCCGGACATTTGAATCTATGCTTAAATATTTATGTTAATAATTGATTGTGTTAAGGTTTGAGAATTCGCTAAATCTAAACGTGGCCAGACATTTGCAATCTTCTGTTGGGAAAAGCCTCACGTCTCATATCGCCCAAGTAATGAGTTTGACATTGTTTCATATATCTGTTTGGTTAGCTTAAGCTTTTGGGTTGGTACATGGTATCTTATATTGTTTCGGAGTGAGAGTGGATGTCGTTCATGTGTAGCTTGCGTGGTTAGTCTCACGTCCCACATTCCCCAAGTACTAAGTTTGATATGGCTTCATATTTTTGTTTGGGCCTTTTACCTATCCACTTAAGCTTTTTGGTTGGTATATGGTATCTTACATTTTCATCTGAGCCTATCATTAATATCTTTCTTTCTAATAAATGTCACAAATATCAAGAGAGAGATATATATATACATATATTTTCTTAAAAAAATGGCAAATCAGTAAAATTATACAAAAATTAATTATGTTTCATATTTTTAAATATTTTAAAAAGTGATTTAAATTTTGTGACTTAATAGTTCTGATGTGTAGACCCTCTGCATGTTACCCCTACACAAAAAAATATCTACAAAATCTTGATCCTAGCCAATCCAATCTGCCATGTTTTTCTTATGCTAAATATGGATGTTTTCTGGATCTGTCTTTCTAAACCACCAACTGGCCACCAACTAAATACCATGCTGGCTAAAATAAATATAAATAGGACTATGTGAATTACCTATGAACTAAAATACGCTTTCATCAATTATTCTTATAGTGATTTGATCCAAGAGTTTGAAACAGATAGATAAAATTAAAAAAAAAATTCTCAGGAATGCCCCATTTGAAAAGCGATATTTCTTCTTTCTTTTTATCATCCAATGAGGAACAAGTCATGAGGAAATCTTTTCTTCTTTTTAAAAATAATATTAATTATTTCTCCACATTCTTAATCTCCTATTCATTGCAAAAATGGGTGTTTTCACTTTTAAAAATGCCCGCCTCAATAAAAATCAGTGAATAGCTCACAATCCTTCGTCTTGAAACTAGTTGCTTACCAATATATTATGTGTCACTTGATCATGTCAAATAAGACTTGGCATCTTACTTGCCAGGTGAAACTAGTTTTAATATAAGAAGTTAAGTCTTCTAAGTCAAGCTGATGCCGTGAAAACATGAGGCATATCCATTACATAATGTCACGAGACTTGGCCCTAACAAGTGATAAGTTTAATAAAGTCATGCTCTGACCTACCAGAACAGGCATTCCCATCACATGTATCCATTTAAGTTACATGAGTAGCAGGTTTGATGGGGAGGACCCAACATATGAGAGAGAGGTTTTCTCATGTGTATAAAAAGGTTTTCACATGTGTATAAAAAGGTTTTCACATGTGTATTTCCTTACCTACTCATTGAAGAGTAAAGCTCATGTCACCTAAACGTTTCTTTTTCCATGTATCTTACTCAGAAAGTATTTTACTTTTACTAAATTCAAGGATATTGTAGGCCATTTTATAGAAAGAAAGTGGGGTAGTTTATTCATTGGAGCATTTTTGAAGGGACCCAACATGGCTGATTTGATTTGTACTCTTGATTGAGAGCAGGGCCCAGTGTATTAGAATAGAAGCTTGCACAAGACCAATGTCTTCCCATTCATTCTTTTGCCAATGGATGAGCCTGCTACTGTCTCCTTAAACTTCAATGGCAAGGCAAGTTTTACAGGGACAATTCGTCTCTCATCCTGTTGATGAGTGGGCCTATTTCCTCGTGGATGAGTGGGCCTATTTCCTTGTGGATGAGTGGGCCAATAATTCAGGCCTCACCAATTAAGCCCTATCTATTTAACATTTGTGTATTCTCCACTGCACTACTACTTGATTAGTTCTGTTTGTTTGTGGGATAGAGTAAAATAGAGTAAAATAAACCTAAAATCAAGAAAGAATAATAAATGATGGGGTTATGTTGACTTTTTTTTAATTATTTGATATGAAATCTTTTTAACTTTTTGTGTAAAAAAAGAGAGTTTTTTATAATTTAGTTATGACTTTTTCACTTTTTTTGAAAAAAGGAGGAAAGTTTTAATTTTTAAGAAAAAGAAGGGGAGAAATTTTAAATTTAAATATTTTATTTTACTCTACTTTATTCTACCTCATAGACAAATAGGCCCGAGGCTAGGTTTGGGCTTGAACTTGAGTGTCATGGGTTGCATATCCAATACCAACTACTGGACTGGTCGAGAACCCTACAAAAGCCACGAACAAAGGATTGGCTCAGGTCTGGGCCCAGTCTAGTTGCAAGTTGTGATCTTGGTCGAGTAAATCTAAAAATCTTATTCCGAGTCACAGAATCATGTGACTCGGCTACATTTAGTAGACCGCTGAGTCGGGCGAGTCCATTGGTTTGTCTAAATTGAAAGAGCATCTAGTGGGACTCACCAGAGTTAATGGGTCCCCATGACTTTCTGCGTTGAGATAAGTTTTTGAGTTTTCAAACAATGGTGAAAAAATTAAAAAAAACTAATTGGGCCGGACGGGAACCAATTGGGTCAGAGTTCCAAGTGAGCATATTTTGAGGCTGTAGCTTCAGTGCCTAAAAAAAGATTTGGGATTATATGAGTATTTGCCCTACGGACACTCATGGTCTGCCATGTCGCCATGGGGCAGCCGGCCCAAGCTACCCATGTGCAAGGCAGGTTGCCCTCGATGACATGACAAACTATGGGTGGTCCACTTACTGTCACCGTGGGCCAAATACTCGGAGGATCCAAACTCAACCCATATTTTTAATGGGTGACACAAGCAATGTGTCTATCTAGCTCCGGCCTTGCACCGTATCCAATGGAATGCCAAAAACAGAAATGCCATGTATGAAGACAATAATTGGTGTACCAAGGAAACAATGCAGGACAAGGTCCCTTTCACAATACTCGACGGTTGGGACTTGGGACAAAACCAATTCCTCCCCAGAATAACTAGCTGAATTTTGAGGTACTGAGGGTGTTTTTATGGGCCTTTTGGGAAGGGCAGAATTTTGTTCTAACAGACTCCACTTGTTTTTTGGGTGTTAGGACCCAAGACAGAAGTTAAAGATAAAGTAGAATATGATGAGAGGATTAATCACCAAAAAGATTTAAAGACTTTTACAATTTGTTTGAAGTCGCATTGGGGTCAACGAATGACTATGGTTGTGGTCTCCTAAGTTCTACAATCTCTAATGGAAATGTGGTGTCTTTAGGGTTGTAAATGGGTCTTTGATTATCCGATTACATAAAGGTTCTGACCAATTAATAACTGAATTTGAATCCTTATTTAGGAACCGATAAGTAAAAGGGTTCGGGTTTAGATCTTACTTTTGGACTCGTGACTTAAATGGTTCTGAGTCTGTTTCTACTTTGGTTTTGGCCCATGAACCTGAAATCCAACATATTACCTAAATTTTTGAAAATTTTTCCTAATAGCTACCTTTTTTTTTAAAGCATTCTCTACACGGAGTTCGGACCTGAACCCGAACTCGCCCAATGCACTGTTTCGGTTCTGGTTTTGAGTCCATCCACTCTTTAACAGTTCCCGTTCCGAATCAAGGAAACTAGCTCCAAATTGGTTCCGATTTTAGTTTCGGATCCGTCTTTTCAGTAACGGTTCTAGTTTCAGGTCCACCATGAATCCGGATCGAAACCGACCCATTTACAACCCTAAGTATCTTGAGCTTGTAGTCAATGACGAGGAGACATGTTGAAGTCATAACGGACTCAGTACATGGGCCAGAGGAATTAGACGATGAAGCTATGAGGGTTAGGATATTATTTCTTAATTTGAATATGATTGTATTTCCTATTTTAATTAGTACTCGTGCTTAGGATATATTTTTATTATTATACATGTTTGGTAGATGTAATTGAGTTTCGTAGAACATATATAATACACGGAATTTATTTGTGTTCCCACTTTCCTCTCATCCCTTGACCCTGTACACGAGTGTTTTGTTGAATTTAGCTGGGTGGGAATCACAGTTGGGCTTAAATCGACTCCACTCAAACCAGATGATGGCCCTGTTAATGCATGGTCCAATGGGGGTATAATCCATGGTGACACATATGTTTGTGGTCCTGGGTAGAGAACGTTGAGATTCGAACGCAAAGCAATGACTAGTGATGTCCTCAGCAATCTTGCTCGCCCTTGCCCTTGTTGTGAGCCACCGTCCCTGTGGGTGTCCACTTAGGTGCCTGCCTCCATCCAGGTTAAGGGATACGACTATAGAAAAGTCTAGTTGGCCATCACATGGTGTATAAATTTATGAACCAATATCAAGTGTGGAAAAGTACATAGTCCTTTTAAACATAAAATTCAACGGGGTTATAGTTCGGATGAGTCTCAAAGTGGGGCTTAAACGAACCCACCAGAATAGTAGTTGTAAAGATTCATCTTGTATACATTTCGTTAAATTTGATACGTAAAGTTTGCATTTTCAGACTGCATTTATGGCATTCTTTGCTGTGTTTGTGACTTCTGTGAGCGTATCGTCTCCAGAAATTAAATTCCTATGTGATTAAAGTAGAATGGAAATGAATGAGGGATTGTCAGGGGAGAATGAATGAGAAGGAGAAGGAGAAGTTGAAAGGATCTTGACTTTTCAAACATTTGAATTACATGGGGGATGGTATTCATTTACCATCTCCACCTCCCCTTAATTCATTTTTTATTAAAGGTGAGATTATTTGATAGTCCTCCATCGCCAGGGTTCTAGGTAGTTACTTTTTTTTTTTTTGTGTGTGTAGACCTTTTTTTTTTTTTTTTTATATTACTTGAGTGCGCTTTCCTTTTTTATATGAGGCGTTTGGGTTCTAACTCTTTGGTTAGGTTAAAAGAAAAAAAACCTTTCATTCTTTATGGTCAACCATTTAAAAAAAAATTAATTTTCTTAAAATTCATAGGAATTCAATTTTATATAGACAAACATGCTCTCAACAGCATTGTAAGTTGGTTAAAGGGAGAAGAATATTACTTGCAATGTTCTTGATGATATTGTAGTGGCGCTGACTTGTAATAGAGGGTTGCTCATGGGTGAGTACGGCCCAGGCCGTTTAGTTATCAAGCCATAATCCAACTCATGCTATAGTATTACGCAGCCCAACCCAGCCCCATCAGTTACAATCGATTTAATTAGAATTCAAATGTTGATTGGTGAAGTTTGAAATATTTTTACCATGCATATGGACCTCTGATCTTGCACATGCAAAGGTAGGTCCTACCTTTAGGACAGTAGTCCAAATGTGCACTGCTCAGGTGCATGGCGCGAAGCTGAACGTTTTCTCATTTAACATGTTTGGATTAACCTTGGTAAAATGAACATTAATTCAATAGTCTTATTGCATTCACCTAGTTTTATATTAACAAAAAATATAAAAAAGAAAAGAAAAAAGAGAGAGGTAATTTTCACAAAAAAAAAATGTCACATTTACCATCCTTTGAGTACGTCAAATGATTAATGATTGAAAAAAAGTAGGAAAACTAGAAATGTAAAAAAGGAAAAAAATCAAATACAGAAAGAAATTATATGATTCTGTCTGCAATTCTCTTAAAAAAAAAAAAAAAAACCAAAGTACACTTCCCGCTAAGGTCTCAGTTCACACTGACAGTCGGCCAAAAAACACACAAGGCCTCAAAAGTCAAAACCCTACCACTTTTCTTTTTGTTGCCTTTGAAATAAAGCCCACCAAGGCCGAGTACTCCTGGATCACCTTCACGTCCGTCCCGCTCCGTACAATCGACGTAAAAAATAGCCAAAACCCGGTCACCACCACGAATCCCAGCGTCAGAACCCCTGATACCACGCGCGGCAACCGACACTCGCCGGTCACTGACTTTTTCGCCCACACCTCCACGCCCGTGCAAAACCCGTGCAGCACAAAGAACCACGTCACCTCCCACGTAGGCCTCTCGCACGTGAGATAGTAAAACATCAACTCGTGCATGAGCCCGGACACCACAAACGTGGCCCAGAGCCCCACCAACTGGGCCCACCTAGGCCCAGCTCTAGGTGTACACATAGGCCGTATCGGATAGTATATGGTGGGCCCGTAGAATACGCGTAACCATGAGATTCCACCTCCTCCCCCAAAAGTCCTGAAGTGAGGACGACAAGTAGGGCTCGTCAAACTGCGGCTCGAGCGCGACCCCAACCATCGCTCGAGCCGTGGTCCGAGCCATGGTTAGGACCACCTCCAAGGCTAGGTACATGTGGATGCAGTAGAGGCCCAACACCAATTTCTCATGCATATGGGCCTTGTACTTGTAGCAGTAGATCAGCAGCCCAAGGATGAGGCCCCTTAGGCCCATGCTGATGGGTGCCAGGCTCAGTGTGGGCCCCACTTGATGATGGGTCATCCTTAGATTTGATGGGGAGAGATGCTGTGGTGATGAAATGGAGGCGGCTTTGTGTTTGTGGTAGGGTGAGTGGGCCCTGGTTGAAGGAGAAGAGGAGGAGCTTGAAGTTGCCTAGCCATGTGATGAAGAAGGCTGAGATGCCTCTTAGATGGATCGATGAGAAGGTAAGGGGGAGGATGGAGAAGATGTAGAAGATGGGGAGGAGAAAGAGGAGCCTTGGTGGGCCCTTGGGAATTTTGGAGGCTATGAAGTAGGAATAAGTTAGAGATGCAACGGTCAAAGACCATACCTTGATGATGTTCTTCATCTCCTCCTCCATCATCATCATCGTCATCTTCTTCCGTGGGTTGCGATGGTTTTCTCTCCTTGATTTTTTTATTTTGGGGTGGCCCTCTCCACTTGCCTTTTTTTTATTGTGTTTGTTTCATGGGTGTTTGGATTCCTGGTTTGGAAATGACGGTCTTTGGATATTTTTATACAACCATAAATGTTCATTTATAGAGGAATTGCTTATATTTTATTGGGTGGTGGTTTATTTTGTATTAACCGGGGTTATTTCAACAACGGTCTAGGATATGTCACGACAAGTCGACAACCCTTCCAGTTGTGTCACGTGCTGACCACGATGGCTTTCATTAGGTTTAGGTCCACACTAGTACCCCTTTGGAATTTATACTGAATATATCTAACATATTTCTTGATTAGTATTAGTATTTTTATTTTATGATATAAATATAAATATATATATGAGGGATGCCAGAAAATTCCCTGTGCATCTTTTTAAAAATAAAATACTCATTTTCTGATTGGTTGATGTGTTCTTCTTGCGCTATTATTTAGGAAGTCAAAACATTTAAGTATTTTTAATTTTTTTTAATATGAGTTTGCAATTTTTAATATGAGTTTGCACATAAAGGTGAGGTGGCATCATCTTATTTGACATATCAAAAAGGGCAAAAACTCTCCTTATATCAAACAAAACAAGAAAGAGTAGGCAGCTAAAATATAATTGCACCCCATATCTCATCACTTGGATAAAGAGGTGCAAATGAGTTGGATCCTAGTGAAACCCGAGAGTATTCGGATCTGAATTCCTTTTGTATTGTATAGGATCGAAGTGGGTCCATCCTCTTTTCTTGGATCTGAAATCATGTATCAACCAAAATTGGATTTAAAAAACATGGAGATAACCAATTTTGGATCTATACCCTTAGGATAGAACAAACAAACAATTGTCTAGATTGAGACACAAAACTTTTGGATCCAAAACACATGAATTTGGATCCAAATCTGAATTTCTCCCTAAATGATATCGAACCCATGAAAACTGCCCATAATATGATAGGTCACCTATTGAACTGCCCATTCCTATTTCATGGAAGAAAAAACGCGTCATGTTGAGTTTCTGCCTGAGTACATTTAACTGAGGAGTTTTTAAAGGATTAGGGATCGCCCGGCTTTAAAACGCATTATGTTTAGTTAATACAGGGTTTGACTTATAAGTCTAGGAAACTGGATGCTTCCTTACCAATGTGGGACTTATGTAATTTTATACAGTGCAAATCTAGGCGTCGAAGGACACCCCTACAGACAACCTTCTGGAGGGAGGTCACAATAGTATGAATCTTACAAAAGTACCCTAAATTAACGTTAGATTTGCATTACACAAGAAGTAAAATTTGGAGGGCATTCAAACCTAGTGTGATCTTTGTAGTATAACAGGGTGCATTTATTCATTCTTTCAAATGCATCATACATTATTTATAAAGAAATGCAACATGGAGGTGCAAATGCAGAGTATGTGACACAACCAAACATGCTCTCTTCCACACTGTCAGCCAAAACACATGGGCATGTTCTACTTTTTTGGCTCAGCTTGGGTTTGTAAGTTAGGGGCCTCACAACAGGGCTATAAATTGGTTAGTTCTATTCCGGGTCCTTGGTAGTGTAATGTCTCGGTCTCACATATAATATTGTCCGCCTTGGGTCAAAGGACCCGCACGGCTTTGCTTTTGCCATCCCTGTGTGGGATGCACAAAATGCGTTATGTGTGGTACAAGGGCACGTCCTTATAAGGCCCAAGTCCGGATAGCCTCATAAGCAATGTGGGACTTTGTTCTCGCCCCTGCATGGGATGCATACTCAAGAGGTCCCTCCCACCCTTAGAGAAGAGCCATCTGCGACTCTGATACCAAATGTAACATCCCGGTCCCACATATAATATTGTTCATTTTGGGTCAAGGGACCTGTATAACTTTGCTTCTGTCACCCCTGTGTGGGATGCGCAAAACGCGTTATATGTGGTGCAAGGGTACGTCCTTGTCAAGCCCATGTCCTGATAGCCTCATAAGCGATATGGGACTTTGTTCCTGTCCCTGCATGTGACATACAATACGTATGTCATGACCCGAGCCCAAGAAATCGGGGATTAAGTGTAAATCTAATCAGTGACACACATACTCCCATGCATACACACTTAAACCCCGTCTAAATGCACACGCACAAGGGAAATCACACGTGCAAAATACAGTGTACGCGGAAACTGTAAGCATCATTGTATAAAACAGAGGACACACCAAAATAAAAGAAAATAGTATTACATAGTATAACATGAAAGGAGAACAGGAGAATACGTCTTTACAGGAGAGAAAGGGGTTTTTTTTTTTTTTGAAAAAACAAAAACACCAAATGCAAGGAGATATACTCCAAGACATAACAACATGCATCCCAAAATCAAAGGAGTCTTATTCTAATGTCATGTCGCTCTCTGATGGAGTGATCACAGCCACTCGTCTAGCCTTGATGGGGCTTCTACAGTCTCCTCTGGAGTCTTGCCAATCAGCGAGGGGTTGGCAGTGGGATCTGAGCCTGCAACACCAAGGACAACTAATAAATACAACAATTCAACAAAACATAAACAACAATAAGGTAACACGTGGTGTGCCTACAAGAATAATTAACAGGTGATATTGCACAGAGTTTCAAGTTAGTATACTAGGCAAATCGTGCATTTGAATAAAGCATGCTATAAGAATCAATGCATATATGTACTATACTATGTGGCTACTACATTTGCCATATCCTCCCTCTAGGGATCTATCCGTAGAGAATACCATCGACTGGGCCAGGGTACGAATGGGTCTCAAGTCTCCTGGGGTCCAGAAGCCCCAAGATATGAACATACTGCAACGGCATCATACATGCTACACTAAAGTCAACCCCGTTGGGTATCATAAGGCTGAAGTTGAGTAGTGCGTGACCATTTCGATTCAATCATATACTTGGACTTGAGTAAAACATGCAATTTATTCAGGGAATAAGAACAATACTAAATTGTATACATTCAATTCATTCGTACTAGACGTTCATACTCAAGTCAATGTCAATAGCCAATGTAAATGGAATATCAATGTTAAGGACATATAGAGTGAAGGACAATGACCGTCGTCTAATATGCCGTGTAATTCAAATTGATAGAATCAAGACAGTTTACTAGCCAAATATAAGGTTTCAGCCCTAGATAATTATGATTTATAGTAATTAAGTCGGTTTTACAGTAATTAATAGGTAATTAGGTTAATTGAGCCCAAATCTCAAGAGGTTTGGGTCATGGATATGTAGTTGGGTCGAGTTCGAACCTTATTAGGTAGTCCATGACCTTTTGTATTTAGTATTTTCATGATTTGGCACCATTAATGCATGATATTAGTTGCATTATGTGAGTTTCATCTTGCGGGACATCTTTTATGTTTGGCCCAATTTCATTTGCACTCATCTCATCCATTTTGAGCTCAGCTACTTCAAATTGAAATATATCTAAACAGAGGGGTTAATTTGTAAATTCCAGAACCTCACTCATTTTAAACCCTAACCCACCATCGATCCTTCTATTCCTCTCCTTCCTCCCCCACGTTGCAGCCGACTCCCCCTTCTTCTCTTTCCTTCGTCTTCTTTCTCCTACAGCCTCCATTTTTGGGTGATTGAAGCTTACATGCAAGAAGCTTGAGCTTTCTCTTTTTTCTTCTTTGGTCTTCTTGCTCTCTTTCTTGGAATCAAGGCACCATCTTCATTTTCTTGCTTGTAGAAAGCTTGAGGCAAGGAACCCCATTTCCCTTTTGAGTTATTGAGTGCAATAAAGGTCAAGAGAACCCATCTATTGGCATGCATGCATTCCATTCTCATTCTCTTCATTCATGTGTTAGATTCTTCATTAGAGGAGCCTTATTCTCCGTCTAATAAAGGGGCAAATTGATTTGAGTGAAGCACCAAGCTTAAGGTAAGTATAAGGATACATTTTCTTTACATGCATGGCTTTATTCTTTGATTCTTGATGGATTTTGTGATTTTACCCTCTTTACAGCTCAATGGAGAATACATGGATTGATTTGTGTTTTGTGGTGATTTTTGGATGAATAAATAGATAATGGTTCTTTAGGGAACCTGAGAGTGTGGAATGAAAGCTTTTAGATTGATTTTATTGCAAGTAGAATGGTGTATTGGAAGAGAAAACCATTTGGAAAGAAAGCCCTCCCGTAACAGAGTGTTTCAGGGCCGACCGGTCGGTCCTGAAGCCAGATCGGTTGATTGTCTCTTAAGGTAGTCCGACCGGTCGGCCACCCAACCCAACCGGTCGAATTTCCTTTCTGGATGCGGTCCGATCCATTGGACTAACACTTGATCGGTCGAATAGGCCTGACTTGTAACTTATAGAAAAGTGTTCCAAAATGAGTTCTATGCTTGACTATGGACTTCCTATAGTTGATGTGATAGCCTAATGATGGGTTACTCCCTTAAACCTTAGAAAGAGGCCAAGGTATCCACCCACACTTACTATAGGTTGTAAGTTCAACCAAAGACCATATAGGACTATAGAATTGGATCCTTTGTTACCCTAAACTAGCCTAACGGTGACTAAACATGGAGAATGAGGAGTGTTGAGCTATCACTCTTTTCTTCTTGATTCTCCGGTTAGTTTTCAATATCACGTCATGGGTGTTGGCATAAGGTGAACTGTCCTTTATATACATGAGGTAACACCAAGAATTGTAAAACTGGGACACCAAATGTTTTATGAATACACTGTATTGAATGACCTTGGAAACCCGGATTATCTAGCATAGGATTGGCTAGTAACTCTCCTTGATGACCCCACAATCTAATTGCATTCATATTGATAGTAACCTTGACCTCAAACATGTTAGTTGAAAGTGCAACAGCTAGATCTCACCAAGTCCTAGAGGGGGGGGGGGGGGGGTGAATAGGACAATTAAAAATTTCTTTTCAGAAAAGAGGTTTTATAAGTATATAATAATTAATTTTAAGATTCCACAAGCAAGATCTAGAGAGATGCTCAAAGTTGTGTGTGTTGACAGTTTATAGAAAAGCTATTCGAGTAAGGAAGATATAGCCTAAAGAGATGATCAACACAAGTAAACAAGATATAAGGCATCCACCACACACAACAAGCAATAAACACAGTAATTTATAGTGGTTCGGTCCTAGACCTACATCCACTCTCAAGAGCAATCTCTCTTGGTTGCACTAAATAGAATGTACTTACATAACATACACCTCTTGCAACAATTTTTGATTCGGTGGTTTGTCTTCTACCAACTGGGTTTTTGATCAGGTGGTTGATCCTTGATCTAGTCCACCAACTACAACAATTTTTGATGCGGTGGTTTGTTTTCCACTAAATACAACAAAGAGAATTTGAAATATTAAAGAACACCTAAATAAGGAATTGTATACCTTGGTTTTGAGTGGTGCTCTTGATGCTTGAAAGACTACCTCCAAGCTTTGACCTCTTGTTCTTGCTCCTTGGTGATGAAGATCTTGAAATGAGTGTTCAGCCAAGGGAAGAGGTTTTAAGAGGGTTTGGAAGGCTAAGATATTCTCTCAGATTTAATGAAGCTTTTCCTAAATGACCAACTACTCTTCTTGGAACAATAATGGCACTTTAAGTGTTGAAGAGTAGGTGGTTGTGGGAGCTCTAAAGATGGTTTTACTAGAGGTGCAAAGGCTCAGCTATACTGGTGATTTTCTCAGTAATAAAGTCTGTAGTTGGAGCAAAGGAGAGGTCCTTTTTAAATACAGATAAGCTTCAACGGATAGATCTACAGCTAAGAACAAAATGGTCTACAGCTTAGCCGTATGCTCTGACAACATCCAACGGCTAGTTTGACCAGATTCAACAATATTCCTTCTTACGGTTAAGCTTACGGCTTAGCCGTAAATCCTTTTACGGCTTAGCCGTGAGTACCTTTCGGCCTAGCCGTGGATCAGCTGTAAGCTGAAATTTCCAAAAAACTGCTCTCTGGAAAGTGGCTCATAAACTTTACGACTTAGCCGTGAATCACATTACGGCTTAGCCGTGAAGGCCTTTCGGCTTGGCCGCAAGGTCAACCGTAGGCATTATATGGCCAGGAGCACTCTCTGGACTGTGGCCCATAGATTTTACGGCTTAGCCGTGAAACACACTACGGCGTAGTTGTAACCCTTTTTCGGTGCAGCCGTAGGGTCAGCCGTAGAACAAAATGATTCAAAATATACTTTCTGGAGAGTGAGCCGTAGGATCTACGGCTTAGCCGTGGTCCAAGCCGTAGTACACAGACAGGGTGTTTAAAAACCCTTTTTCCCATTCTATTTCTATGGATATTAAGGGGTAATGTTACCTTATCCCTTGGCACTCATAGAGGATCTTCTTGATTTAACTTGATCTATCTTGAACTTGCTTGATCTTCATTGATGGACCTTGAGCTTCCTTGATCTGGCTTGATCTTCATTGATGTAGCTTGATTTTCCTTAGAGCAAGACTAGACTAGGGTCACGTAATTGACAACACATTCTTACAATGACACTAACAATCTCCCCCTTTGTCAATTTCGTGACAAAATTACACATAATGAAGAAGATACAACATTTTAACTCAACAAAGAAGATACAACAAGTATTACAATACTGAATACACCTTAACCTAACAAATCTATATAAGTATGAAGGTTCAATACATTGAAGCTCCCCCTTTGAAGATGCTTAACTTGCAAAAGGTTGCAAACACAATCTACTAGAAAGGTGGGAGGTTAGAGGGCTCCCCCTAAAGACATTCTCCCCCTTTTTGGCACAAGATTGACAAAGAGATAGACAAGAAGCACGATAGCCATAAAGCATAAAGAAGAGCATAAGTGCACACAAAGATAAGCAGCGGCGAAGTAATGGCCATATTATATTAGAAGTTATGAGCAGTACAAGGCACAAACATTTCAAAAGAGTGCATCACCTATAATGACAAAAGATGTAACTACAAACAAAACCATCAGGTGAAGCACAGTCAATGCCCAAAATACAGAAAGAATACAATGCTAACAAAACATGACAGAACAGACATCAATCAGAAGGAGGAGAGGGGGAAGGAATCGCCACATCGTCTCTCCGGCAGCTTTTGGAGATCTTTGACAGGTATTGAAATGATTTCTTTAAGAGCTTCTCCATCTTGGCTTGCCTTTGTTCGAGCACTGCCAACCGAGCTTCAAACGAGGAAGAGGAAGAAGCCGGGGGAGGAACCGGAACTGGGGAAGCAGTAGAGAGTGCTGCAGGATGAGGCCCATCCGGTGAATCGTCTTCGTCCCCAGAGTCATGAAAGCAGGGACCAGCCGCTTGTTGCTTGGAGAAGCGCATGTTCTGAATATTGACTGTGCCAAAGGTGGGGTGAGACTCAGGAGCTTCATCAGAAGGTAAATTGACCCCACACTGAGAGGCAAGGCGAGTCATCAGATATCCAAACACGCACGCATTGGTGCTTCTACCCGGACACAGCCAGAACCGAATGATAGAAGCACAGATAAGAGATGGAATACACACTCTGACCCCCATATGGACTGAGTAGAGGACATTAACCATGAAAGGGGTTAGGTCAGAGACATTGCCCCTCCTAGGATAGATGTTACACGTGAAGATAGCATGTAGGATCTGGTAGTGAGGAAGCAGGGAGGCTGCAGGGAGGAACCCCTTGTCTTTCCACGGGACGGTGGCTCCACATAGAGCGGAGGTGGCAGTTTGTTTTTCTTCTTCGGATAGAGAATCCTTGATGACCGAAGGGGGTATATCTAGGAGAGGAATGCACAAAAGGGTAGAAAGGATGCCAGGGGTGATGATATTGGTGCCATCAGTGAAATCAATCTCAAAAGTCAGAGAATATAACGATGCCCCCTTGATGGATGCATACATGGTTCGCACAATAGAGGGGAAGCCAGGACCACCCCATTTGAGAATGTTTTCCCACCCAACCTTTTGGAGAAGAGTATGAACTCCATAGGTCTCAACAGCGAGAATGTTGACATCACGTTCCACAGTAATGGGACGGGAAAAGAAGGACCAATTGCGAGTGGGTTCCCGTGGAACCAAAACTCGTGGAGAGGGTGTAGAGTGCTGTCGAGGCCGGGAGGAGCTACTCGAGGCCCAAGGCCTCTTACCGGCGGGATAAGTGTTTTTGGTTCGTGGAGGCATAGTGATAAACAGAGTAAAGCCAATCCACAAAACAGAAGGAAGGCCAAACACCCAAAACAGGAAGAAAAGGCACATAGGAGAATCGAGCACAGTAAAGCAAATGAAACAACGGTGAGCAAACAAGAAGAGAGAGAGAGAGGAGAACAGTACAGAGATGGGAGAAGGCCGGAAGAGGAGGATGCCAAAAATACTTGCAAGGAGAAGGCCGGAAGAGGAAGAACGACGAAAGAAGAAGGGACAGAGACCTAGGGCAGAAATTTCGTGCAGATGTAGAGTAAAAAAGAAATGAAGAGACGGAGTTAAGTACTGATCGACGCGCAGAACGAGGATGAAAATAACACTTACGGCTTAGCCGTAGAGTATGTTACGGCTGAGCCATAAACCCTGACTGTTGAGCGGTAGGGTAAATGTTTGCGCAAATATGGGTTAACCGTAAGGAGATTATGGCTTAGCCGTGAAATTGCTTACGGCTTAGCCGTAGGCCCGGGGCAAAACACAAATTAATCCAAACAGCAAACACCAATCGATTTCCTCAAAATTTCAAATTTTAACATATCAAGAGGTTTAGTCAAGATGTCTGCAAGTTGTTTTTCAGTCTGAATATATTCGAGCTCAATGATTCCTTCTTCGACCAATTCTCTAATGAAATGATGTCGGATATCAATGTGTTTGGTGCGAGAGTGCTGGACCGGATTTTTAGAAATGTGTATGGCACTCGTGTTATCACAATACAAGCTCATTATTTCTTGTTTAATGCCATAGTCCATAAGCATTTGCTTCATCCACAAAAGTTGAGAACAGCAGTTTCCGGCAGCTATATATTCAGCCTCGGCAGTGGAAAGAGATATGGAATTTTGCTTTTTACTATGCCAAGCTACTAGACAGTTTCCCACATAAAAACATCCGCCACTTGTAGATTTTCTATCATCTAAGTTTCCTGCCCAATCAGCATCTGAGTATCCAGTAATGGAAGATGATGAGTCATGAGGATACCACAGACCATATTCAATTGTATCTGCAATGTACTTAATGATTCTTTTTACAGCAGTCAGATGGGATTCTTTCGGATCTGCTTGATATCGTGCACATGCTCCCACACTAAATGCTATGTCTGATCGCGCTTAAAAGTGTAGGCGTGGAAATGAATTACGGAATCAAGGTCTGACATTCACGCACTTTAAGCGTTAAGAAGAATGGGAAAATAATTACAGTTCATCATTAATTTCCCTTTTGTTTATATGGGTTCAAGTGCCCTGACCGCGGGGATGCAGGTTGTTTACATACATTTTGAAAGTTTACAACCCCTCCCTCAAGTCTCAGATGTGATCTCAATTTGGAAAATACAAGAAAATGTACATAAGGTAGAAGACAATGTGGAAAAAGGGGAAAAAATGGGGGGTGACCGTGACCCGCGGTCACTCGGGCCTTCCAGTGACCGTGACTCACCCGCGGTCACTCGGGCCTTCCAGTGACCGTGACTCACCCGCGGTCACTCGGGCCTTCCAGTGACCGTGACTCACCTACGGTCACTGGGGCCTTCCAGTGACCGTGACTCACCCGCGGTCACTGGAACCTGCCAGTGACCGGGGATCACGGTCACTGACAGACAATGGCCTTGTGCCTCCTTTTTTTTGTGCTGTTCGCGCTGGTTCTTTCTTGGAACTTCTTTCAAGTGTCGGAACTCCATTCTCATGACTTTGGAGCGGTGGACAACCATCAAG
Source organism: Sextonia rubra (assembly GCA_037013555.1). Taxonomy (NCBI): domain Eukaryota; kingdom Viridiplantae; phylum Streptophyta; class Magnoliopsida; order Laurales; family Lauraceae; genus Sextonia; species Sextonia rubra. The sequence continues at coordinate 28,005,923 of JASUAD010000002.1, forward strand.
AAGATCACTTTTTATCATGGAATCAATTGAAACCGCTGTAACTCATCATTCGTGTTTACGGACTGCATTTTTGTTTCAAGTCCGAAATGGGCAAATTCGAAGCCGGAGTTGTGTCATTTGAACCTATCATTTTCAAGGAACAAAATGAGGCCTAGAGAGGCTTCTTTCACAACTCTTGTAATGGCTAAGAAGCCCTACGAATGAGAGAAACAGAGGTGACAATGTCATCCTCTCAAAAATTGGCGTCGTACGAACATGGTATGGACTTTGGCCATTTCCCTTCCTTCTCTCCTTCTGAATTTTCTTGCTCACCTTTGGAACTAAGAAAAGAAGGTGGGAATGGTCGTGGAAGTGCTGCTGGAGTTTGCTTCTTGTTGCCTTAGGTGGTGCCTTTCTTCAATTTCTTCACTTTTCTTCCTTATGTGTGTGTGTCCTTGTTTCTTCCAAATTCTCCCTTTTTATAGACTCCCAATCAGTTTTGTGCAGTTTTGGGGAGTTAATAGCAGTTGTGGGGAGTTGGATTTCGAAGAGGAGTGGAGGGAAACCACCCAAAATCGTGGGAAACCTCCCTTGAAGGTCCGTGACCGCAGACTGGGCCACGAACGAGGCCCAATTTCAGGTTTTTCGCGTAGGTGGCCCATTTTCATTTGTTTTGGGCTCAAACGAAGTCTGATTGCCACCAAACTTGGAGGGATGCTTCTTAACACTATTTTCTACATGTCATAAAAATTTCAGCCCATTTTGACTTCAGGAAGTTGGTCAACTTTTTCATTAATTGGGCCCCGGTCACGGACAAGGCCCACTTTTGGAACATTGCATATGCGATCTATTTTCCACTGTCTGAGGCCCGAATGATGTCCAATCATCACGAAACTTGGAGAGATGTTGCTTGACACCATCTTAAGTGTTTCATAGAAATTTCAGCTCTGTTTGACCACCTGAACATGGTCAACTCCTTTTGTTTGTGGGCCCCGGTCACTCCCAAGGCCCATTTTTGGAATTTTGCATATGTGGCTTGTTTCCGCCTGTTCGGGGCCCGAACGGTGCCCAATCGCCACGAAACTTGGAGGGATACTTCTTGACACTATTTTGAGTGTGTCACAGAAGTTTCAGCTCTGTTTGACCACCTGAACATGGTCAACTCCTTTTGTTTGTGGGCCCCCGGTCACTCCCAAGGCCCATTCTTGGAATTTTGCATATGTGGCTTGTTTTCGCCTGTTCGGGGCCCAAACGGTGTCCAATCGCCACAAAACTTGGAGGGATGCTTCTTGACACTATTTTGAGTGTGTCACAGAAGTTTCAGCTCTGTTTGACCACCTGAACATGGTCAACTCCTTTTGCTTGTGGGCCCCCGGTCACTCCCAAGGCCCATTCTTGGAATTTTGCATATGTGGCTTGTTTCCACCTGTTCGGGGCCCAAACGGTGTCCAATCGCCACGAAACTTGGAGGGATACTTCTTGACACTATTTTGAGTGTGTCAAAGAAGTTTCAGCTCTGTTTGACCACCTGAACATGGTCAACTCCTTTTGTTTGTGGGCCCCCGGTCACTCCCAAGGCCCATTCTTGGAATTTTGCATATGTGGCTTGTTTCCGCCTGTTCGGGGCCCAAACGGTGTCCAATCGCCACGAAACTTGGAGAGATGCTTCTTGACACTATTTTAAGTGTGTCACAGAAGTTTCAGCTCTGTTTGACCACCTGAGCATGGTCAACTCCTTTTGTTTGTGGGCCCCCGGTCACTCCCAAGGCCCATTTTTGGAATTTTGCATATGTGGCTTGTTTCCACCTGTTCGGGGCCCAAACGGTGTCCAATCGCCACGAAACTTGGAGGGATGCTTCTTGACACTATTTTGAGTGTGTCATAGAAGTTTCACCTCTATTTGACCACCTGAACATGGTCAACTCCTTTTGCTTGTGGGCCCCCGGTCACTCCCAAGGCCCATTCTTGAAATTTTGCATATGTGGCTTGTTTCCGCCTGTTCGGGGCCCAAACGGTGTCCAATCGCCACAAAACTTGGAGGGATGCTTCTTGACACTATTTTGAGTGTGTCACAGAAGTTTCAGCTCTGTTTGACCACCTGAGCATGGTCAACTCCTTTTGTTTGTGGGCCCCCGGTCACTCCCAAGGCCCATTCTTGGAATTTTGCATATGTGGCTTGTTTCCGCCTGTTCGGGGCCCAAACGGTGTCCAATCGCCACGAAAATTGGAGGGATGCTTCTTGACACTATTTTGAGTGTGTCACAGAAGTTTCAGCTCTGTTTGACCACCTGAACATGGTCAACTCCCCAGTTGACTTTTTATGGCAGTGGGCCCTTGTTTCAGCTGTTTGAAGCCCAAATGACCCCGGTTTGATTTGAAACTCGGAGGGACTGACGTCAAGAACATCTTGGAGTATTCATCCAAATTTCATGCAGTTTGGATTCGAGGAAGTAGGATTTCGAACAGTAACCTATTCATTGCATGCGTTAGGTCACTATTCACTCCACATTGAGATAGTTAGCCTGTTTTCAATCCGAACAGCCTCCCCTTGACTTGAAACTTTGGAAGAATAACTTGGGGCATTCTTTGAGCATTTGTTCCAAATTTTATTTGCTTTGGCTTTCTGGAAGTAAGATCTTAGCCGATGATCTCCAAATTCAGGATTACTGTCCTCTAAGCTGGCATGTAATGAAATTTAGGCCAAACAGAGTCTTTTCATTTTGAAAATTTGCAAAGTATCTTCTGAGCATGACTGAAGCTTCGCGTCTAAATTTTCATTAATTTTGGACATCGGGAAGCAGGACTTTGGTCAGTGACCCCCTGGCTTGGGGGAAATTGACTTCAGGCTGACATGCTTGTGGCTCTTGAGTTTGATGATCTCTGTTCGACCCGAAATTTGAACTTCCTCTGAGAGTTCCAGCTACCTTGACCTTCATGGAATGCCGGTTCTCACAGTGATTCCCCATAATCTGCAAATAACCTCTGTAGCCTAAATTAAGCTGGGATGAGGTGTCTTCGCTGCAGTATTTGCAATTTTTTATAGGTCAACAAGTGCCCCCTCGAGGTGCAATGATTATGGTATAATAATCATTGTGCCTCGAAATAGCCAATCTGTGGGAATGATGGATGGCTTGATGAAAAGACAGTTTGTCAAGGTAGGTTGTAGGCCTAAACTTTGGGATTTAAAAATTTTGATAAAAACCATGAAGGGTTTGATGACGGAATTTTGAAAAGACATAAGAAATCTGAATTTCTTTGCCCTATTTTTACGGATATCAAAAGTAGCATCTCCGTGGGGACTGTGGGGAACACCCACAAAGGAATCCCTTAGGTATTTAGAAAATTCAGAAGTTTATGAATTTTATTTGGATTTTGGAAATGAATTTGATTTTCTTTTGACCTATTTTTCACAGACATCCATAGTGGCGTTTCTGTGGGGATGTGGGGAACACCCACAAAAAGAATCCCTAAGGTTTTAAGAAAGTCAAAAGTTTTAGTAAAAATGGATTTGGGTTTGGATCTTCATGGATTTTTGGTTCATTTTTAAAGATCAAAGTTTTGGGTTTGGATTTGGCTTGACATGATTTAAAATGAGATGCAGTTTTGACAAAATGAAATATAATTTTGAAAAAGATTGGCCTTTATGGGTTTTGATGAAAAACAATTTGAGACATTGGTTTGAAATCAAATTTTGACCCAAAGTCGATTTGGAAAGAAACTCCGCATCTTTTTTTTTTTTTTTTGTATGATTTCCCTCGAAATATCCTAAAAAATAGGATTATTTTTTTGGTAGATTTCTCCAAGTGGACCCCTCATAGGACTTGCAAAAGATCACAGAGATCGTGGTGAAGAAGGAGGAATCCATCAAGACTTGATCTTAGACTCCACTGATTTTAATCATAACCAAATTGTATTTGTGGGAAGGACTTGAGCTCAAGGGGATTCAGCAATGGGCTCCACCAGTTCAAGTTTGCAATGACCGTGGGTAAGGAGGCCAAACAGGTTTTTTTTTTTGCTCAAATTAACAAAGAAGAAAGGGAGACCGAGCTCTTTTTTTTTTTTTTTTTTTTTTTTTTTGCTCAAATCAACAAAGAAGAAAGGGAGACCGAGCTTTTTTTTTTTTTTGCTCAAATCAACAAAGAAGAAAGGGAGACCGAGCTTTTTTTTTTTTTTTTGAAACCAACAAAGAAGAAAGGGAAGAAAAAAAAATCGAGAAAAAGGGAAGAGACCGAGAGGGAGAAACCGTGAAAGAGAGAGAAAACTGAGAGAGAGAGAAATTAGGAGAGAAAGAAACCGGGAGAGAGAGATCGAGAGAAAGGGTGGAAGCAGAGAGGTGCTGGGTGCATCTTCCTCTTAGTTATCAAGCAGGACTCGGGTTTCTTTCATCATCTCAAGCACAGACTATGGCTGGTAAGAATTTCCTTTTCATCTTCTCTTGTGTTTGTTCATGACTGAATCCAAGCCTGGATTTCTGGATGCATCTTTTTTTTTTTTTTTTTTTTTTTTACAGCCATATCCGGTTGAGAAGATCCCTTGTGTTTTAAACTCTATCAGAACTTCTTCATAATCACGGTCAATCCTGACTGTCTAATACTTGTTGCTGTTGTCACAATGAACATCCACCTGTTTTTGAGTAGTAACATGCACACCACTGAACACGCATCTAATTTTCTGTGATCAGAGCCTCTGTGAGAATTATAGAATGCAATTTTCGTGCTTGAACATGAACCTGCTGCTCCCTGAAAAGGTCTTAAGGTGCTTTGAACATCTGTTTGGACCGGGAGCCTCGGTTTTGAGACTTAAGTGTGCCTTTGATGCCAATTCTTGGTCTCAGAACTGAGTATTGCCTTCTGCTTTTGGTCTTATACTAAGGGGAGATGCTGCCGAATTTTTTTTTTTTTTTTTAGAAGTTCCATATCATTGTTACTGATATCCATCTTTTCTTTCTTTTGATCTGTTTTGCAGATAGAAGAGGTGAAGCACCTGCAACTGCAATTGCTGGGGCACCTAAAAGTCGTGCCAAGGGTAAGACCACAAGAGGGCCTGATCCGAAAGACCCAAATGAAGCATCTGATGTTAAATTGTGGCTCCAGAGGGCTAAAGCTTTGTCAACGAGAAACTGGTATTCATATTGGTGTAAGCTGGACAAGATTGACATTAGTACTGCTATCCCAGCTTATGCAAGCTACAAAGGGCGTATCCTCATGGCAGAAGTGTTAAATGCCAAGGGGCAACTGGAGAAGTTCCTGGACTGAGATTCTCTATTGCAACTCTCATTTGATGGTTTTGCTTTTTCTGATTAGCCCTGGAGGCCATGTGTACATTGACTCCACTGCTTGTATTCGAACTTTAAAATGGATATCAATGGAAAATGTTTTTCTTTCTATTTTTGTCATTGGTATGGGTGTTTGGGTTGATTTTTGTGGAGGTTTGATATGGTTTATGTGGATGGTTTGTTTGGTTTGGTTTTCTCAGACTTGTATGAGGGTGTGATTTGCGATCTTTTGGATCCACAAATCGAAAATAAGGGAGTCATATAAGTGGACGTTATCCGGTGCTCATGTGTGAGGCTTTCTCCAGGGTCCATGACTTGATCCTTTTGGTGTCGAAAGGGGTCAAACAAAGTGGATGTTATCCGGTGCCCATGTGTGAGGCTTTCCCCGGGATCCTTGACTTATTCCTTAGGACAAAGATTTGGTTTTGGTTTTTGTTTAGATTTTGGTTATACAGGGTCTGCAAAAAGACTTGTTCTATATAACCGAAGGTAGTCATATAGGGTCTACAAAAGACTTGTTCTATACAACTAAGGATTAGCTATATGGGGTCTAAAAAAAAACTTATTCCACACAGCTGAGTTTTGCTATACAGGGTCTGCAAAAAGACTTAATCTATATAGCTGGATGTTACAAGGGATCTTGTAAGGACGTTATCCAAGTAACAAAAGTTTGACTAGAGGGGTCATTAGACTTGATCCTTGTAGTCATTTTATACAAATTTGAGGGATTTTGGTTACGAGTCATACGTTGTAAGGCTCGAAACCAAAGGATTGCAATTTTGGTTGGGAGTCATAGGTTATGAAGCTCGAAACCAGAGGATTTTGATTTTGGTTAGAAGTGAGAATGTACACTGTACATGGTTTGGGTACATTGTACATGGTTTGGGTGTACCAATGACATTTAGGTATATGTTTTTTGAGAAGTTTTCCATTGATAAACATCATGCATCTGTCTCCTTCGAGTTTGAGGAGTGCGCGTGCACCATTGGAGTAAACCTTGTTGACAATAAAAGGCCCTTCCCATTTGACTTTAAACTTGCCTTTTGACATGTGTGTGGAGAACATCTGCCTTTTAACTGCAGGGACTAAGTCTCTTTTCTTGTAAGCTCTGTATTTTTGACCTTCTTATCAAAAGATCCAGTCATATGAGCGTGATAGAGCTCGATGCTTTGTCAAGCGGCAAGCCTTTTCTCATCAAGGCTCTTTAGTTCTTGGAGTTTGAGCTTGGTATTCTTTTTTTTTTTTTTTTTTCAGTGTATTTTTTCATCATAGCTACGCGAAGAGAAGGAAGTTAAATTTATAAGGGTATCACAGTTTCACAACCATAAGCCAACGAATATGGTGTTGACTTGGTCGGACTACGAACAGTAGTTCTGTATGCCCATAATGCTTCTGGAAGTTTGGTACTCCAACCTTTTGTCGCCAGAGACCATTTTCTTCAAAATTTTGCAAATAGTCTTGTTGAAAGCTGCAACAAGTCCATTAGCTGCAGTGTTCTATGCCATGGAGGGACAGCATTGGATTCTTTACAGCAGTTCATATTGAGAGAAAATAATAGATCATTTGGATAGACGATCACCCAGTGCACCAGCTTTTGTCACAAATGCCTTCAGTGGATTGGTGTTGGAAACCAAATACATTTCATTGGAAATAATATAGTGGTGTAATTTTCTCGTTTTTCTTTTGAGCTGGCAATGCCCCCAGAGAGTGATCAAGAGTTTGAATGTAGAGGATGAGAGATTTGCCTGGAGTTGAGGCTGCAAATGTAGGCAAGTTTGCCCTGCAATCCCTTGAGTTATTTAAGAGTTCTCAGAGAAGGCATCTTCAATATAGCTTTGACTTTGACTGATCTCTTTGAGAGTTAGTTCTGCATCAGTGGCAACTTCAACCAATCGGGCCAAAGACTTAGTTTTATGACTAAGTATGATAGCCTTGATTTCTGGTCGCAAATTGGTTTTACACATTTCGATCGTTGCCCTTCGAGATGGTTGTTCCAAGCATTTATATGATAATGCTCTCCATCTATTGATAAAGGCCTGTGCAGTTTCGTTATCTCCCTGCCTTGTGCTGCTGAGCATAGCAAAGGTGACTGTTTGATCCTCCTCCTGAAAATGGAGTAAGAACTCCTTTTCTGTGATCGGCCATGTCATGAATGAGAGTTCTGGTAACTGCTTGTACCAATCGAAGGCGACTCCTTTCAATGTGCCGACGAATAGTCTTATTTTTAGTGCATCTAACTCTGGCAGGCTTCCTAGGAGTGATTTGAAATGCACAATATGCTGATATGCCGACCCTTTCCCAAGGTATAGTTGGAAAGTCGGAAGTTTATAATCTGGTGGAAATGGAACCAGATCAAATTCCGGGGGATACTTGGGTGTAATACCTTTCTTTTTCATTCTGGTCTCCACTTCTGATTTTGTCAGTATCTCTTCAACTTCTTTGAAGGTCATATGTTTTTCAGGATTTGCATGAAGACCAAGGATTGATGAATGATCACTACCAGTGAAACCTGCAGCTACTACCTTGTCTGTTAGGGACTTAAATTGGGCTATGAGAAGGTCAATTTTAGTGGCATTCTCCATGATCATTGTTTGTTCTCTTCTGTTGGCGAGCAGAGGATTTATTTGAGCTCCAACCGGACCACCTATCTTATTTGTTAAGATTTTCACTTGGGCAGTTAAGTGGTCGATCATAGCTCCTTGTTGTTTGACAACATCACTGACATTGTCATTTTCATTTTCACTAGCATCTTTTTCGTCAGCATCTTTACTTCCACTAGCATCGTCATTTCCATCTTTGCTAGTTCCATTCCCTTCAGCCATAAACACAGTGTACTGACGGGGATAGGATGATGTTAATGCCTGAGGAGTAGATTGACTATCTTTTGTATCCAAGATAGTGATAGGATTATCGTCAGAATCAGTTTCAACATGACCTTCAGAAGTGTTACTTGTAACACCCCGATCCCTTTGAGCCGGATTAGTGGCTCATTAGTGTGTTTTGCTTTGATTAACTCTTTCGGATTTGGTTTTGGGCCTTGGATAGGTAGTTGAGTGACCTTTGACCTGGACTAGGTAGTTCTAAGCCCTTTTTCGTAATTTTGCTTTTGCTTTGCTCATATCATATTTGCATCATCTTGGTGTCAGCACGCGTATTTCGTTGAGCTCGACAATTTCCGTAACTGTGTCAGATCCGTTTGAAGTCAATTGGAAAAGTTAGACCTTCATGTGACTTGAACTGTAATTTGTCTAAACTCACCGGACCTTGTTTTAAACTTCCAAACCTATATAAATGAATCAGGCTCCAGATGTCCTCATTCCCTGTAAATTGTCTTCAACGTGCATGCTAGAGGAAATCTCCAGAGCTCCACGTTTTCTCTCTCTCTCTTCACTTCTCTTGCTCGATTGATGTTGGATTCTCATTTTTGATTTGGATTTCTTCATTCTCTCTCATCTCTGTGCTTAGTCTCTGTCTGTGGCTTTGGTGGTAAGTGGGTTCTCTCCCAACTCTCCCTTCTTCTTCTCCAATTGCAGCTCTTTTCCTTGTTGATGTGTCTTCATCTCATGCATGGTGTATCTCTTTGATTTGCTTTGATTTTTAGTGGATTTGGAGCTTGAGGTTGTGGATTGATAGAGCTTTGAGGCAAGTATAAGTACAAGCTTGATAACACATATGGGTATTTTGTTTGATGGCTTTGATTTCCTCTTATTCTTTGTCTAGCATGTTTTACAGCCACATTTTGTGAATTTGGAACCTCTGTAACTCATTTTGTTCAGCTTCTGTACCGAATTTCAGTTTCTGTAACTATCCCGAATTTGTGTTCTGTATTGTACGGCTAAGCCGTAAGTTTCTACGGCTCACATTCCAGAGCCTCGAAATTGCACTTTTGTTCTACGGCTAGGCTACGGCTAAGCCGTAATTTGTCCTACGGCTGAGCCGTAAGCTAGCCGTGACCTAAACCGTAACTCAGCCGTGAATTAAATCTCTGATCAGTCGAAACTTTTCCAACACAGAACTCCTACGGTGTGGCTACGGCTAAGCCGTGAAATGCTACGGCCAAGCCGTGGATTGGTCTACGGCTAAGCCGTATACTGACTGTAGCTTAGCCGAAAAAGATACCAGATCAGAGGTGAAAGGATGATCAGTTTAGCTATGTTTTGTACGGAACCAAGGTGAAGCCGTAGTGCATATTACGACGAGCGCGTAAGATGTCTCCGGCTCAACCATAGGTCCCTCATGGCTAAACCGTTAGGCATAGCAATTCTGAAACATAACTTAGGATAATGGTGAGACTTATAGGGCTCAAATACAGGTTAACCACCCTTCGTAAACCGGCCCAATGGATTCCTTGGATCACATGAATAGTCTGTTAGGCTGTGACTTATGCATGTGAGTGTTGATCACTGTTAAGCACCTCCCCATGGGTGTTGGTTTAAGGGACGTCGGTGCACGCAAAGATTACGCAACACTTTGATGGCAACGGTGCATTGACTAACTTAAAACTACATCAACATGCACGGTTAGTGACAGTGAACAACTAGCTTAGGACTGGCTTGTAATGAACCTTGACTCCGTATTAAATCTGAGATGCATTGCATATTGTTTATGGTTTTGCCCTCTGTTCTTTTAATCTATGTTATGCATTCCTCAGTCATTTTTGTTTTCGTCCTGTATATCTGTTCTATGCTTCGTTCCGCACTATGCTTTGATCTATGCTGTGCTTTGGATTTATATCTATGCTCTGTTGGCTTTGTTTATCTCTGAGTTTGGGTATTCCCTGGTGGCTCTGCCCAGAGGTTAATACGTGAGGATAAGATCCGGTCTTTGCCATCGGTGAGTCCGAAGCGGATAATCTCCCATTTCTTTGGATTTGATTTGATTGGTGTTAGTTTGGCTCTACTCAGCCTCAGCCCTAGGATGCCCGACGGGGTTACCTCTGGCTTAGATCTCTGTATCTCTGTATAACTGCAGTATTGCTTTGTCTTGGGACCCCGGAACCCAGGAAACCGAGACCCGCTTGTACCTTTGGCCTGGACAGCGGTGTTCTCCTCTGCTCTGCTCTGCTCTGCTCTCTAATTGAGAGAACATGGTTAACGTAGTAGCCAACTAGTTCAGTAATTCTATGTTTTGATTCACATATCATGCTCTACTTCTACGCACGATTTGCTTAGCATACTAAGATGAAATTCTGCAATTACTATTCTGTCCTTATTCTATTTGATACTATGAGTGTTTCACCCCTGTTACTTGTATTTGCTGGATCGTTGTATTCATTTGTGTTGTCTGTGGTGTTGCAGGCACAGATACCTTGCCCAGCTCCCCGGCGGTCGAGGAGGCTGCAGGGGCGAGTGTAGAGGCACCCTCAGGTTTGGCAGAGTGGGCCTGATCATCTCTGCCGAGTGCGTTCATGCATACTTCCAGTGGCTTTTCGTTTTGGGATTTTGAGAGACTGTATTTGGACTTTGGACATGGACTTGTATTCTGTGTATTTTGTATATATTGATTTTGGTGTGTATTTGGTTTTATATCAGTGTATTTGCCTTTGTTGTTTCCGTTTCGTATTTGCTTTGGGCTTCCGCTATTTTCTTTGTTGCTTGCTATGATATCTACAGCTTCCGCGTTCGTCTATTTCGCACGTGTTAGATCCCTTGTGTGGGTGCATCTGGACTGGGTTTGGGTGCACGTGCACGGGAGTACGTGTGTCACCGGTTTAGCTTTTCGCTAACCCCCGATTTCTGGGCTCGGGTCGTGACATACGTATTGTATGGTATCAGAGCATGCTAGTTATAGGCATGTAGGCATCTAAGATCGTGGTGAGATAACGCTATCAACTATTTGACTCGAAGTCTCATATGTTGATTGGGATTTGACTAACTCAGGGTATTTTATATTTGTGTACTATATTTCTTTTCCTTTTGCAGGATGGCATCAGGATCAGGATCTCGGGATGAGAATCAACAGGGCCATAACGGTGATAGTGGATCGGTACCCCCACACATCAGTAGTGAGGAGCGGATGATGATGATGATGCAGTCGATGCAATCATTACAGGCACAGATGGCATCCATGGTAGATAGGCAGAGTCAGGCTGCTGCAGTAGCATCACCTCGTATAGATCAACAGGTGATTTTCCAGCCTAAGGAATCAGATCCTAATGCTCTTTTTGACAAGTTCCGTAAGCGAGGGGCGACTGAGTTTCATGGGATAGAGGATGCATTACAGGCTGAGCAATGGTTGGAGCAGACTGAAGAGCTATTTGATACGATTGTGTGCAGTAACAAGCAGAAGGTAGTGCTCACAGCCTCTATGCTTCGGAGTGTAGCTAAGACATGGTGGAGGAGTGTTAAGACCTCATTCCAGACTATGCCCAGTGCCACAGTTTGGGAGACCTTCAAGCAGCAATTCCGTCGGAAGTTCATGCCTCTCCACATTCAGCGGGCCAAGGAAGTGGAATTCTTCAACCTTCAGCAGAGACAGATGCCAGTTGCAGATTATGTACACAAGTTTACAGAGCTGTCCCACTTCGCAGAGGATATGGTAAACACTGAGCATAAGAAGGTGACTCGCTTCGTAAATGGCCTGAATCCGAGACATAAATGCCACGTGGTTGCTTGTATGTGGCCGGCTACATTGGATGACGCTATTGACAGGGCCTACGATGCAGAGGCCATCTTCGAGGAGGAGCGAACTGAGGCTAAGAGGACGGCAGGCTTCAGTGGCAGAAGTCAGTTTCAGAAGAAGTTCAAGGGTAAACAGGGCAGTTCGAGCAGTACTCAGGTGATTTGCAATCACTGTGGGAAGGATCACCCCACCGACAGATGTTGGAGGAAGAGTGGGGCTTGTTTCGGGTGTGGCTCTACGGATCACAGGCGGGCCCAATGCCCGAAGTTTCAGTCCTCTCCACAGACGAGACAGGCAGGATCTACAGCGCAGGGCAGATTTCAGCCAGCTCGCCCAGCCCAGAAGCAGAACCGCCAGACAGCCCGAGCCTATGCTGCTACGCATGAGGGCGCGGAGGAGGCCACGGTAGTGGAAGGTAAAATTTTAATTTATGATGCTGAAGCTTTAGCCTTATTTGACTCCGGGTCTACGCGTTCGTACGTAGCACCCCATTTTGCTGTGCAGCTTCGACAGCGACCCACACCACTCCCGTACTTGTTGTTAGTATCCACTCCGGTTGGTAAGCGGGTGGAGTGCAGTGTTTTCTACCCTCAGTGTGATGTGCGGATAGCTGGTCATCAGCTCCCAGTAGACCTCGTGTTGCTCACGACACTGGATTTTGATGTGATCCTTGGTATGGACTGGCTTGCAAGATATCATGCGTGTATCAATTGCTACAGCAAGGCTATCTACTTTGATTTGGGCAGCGGATTCCGATTTGAGGGCAGCCAGACGAAGTGCCCAAGGCGTGTGATATCTGCTTGTAAGGCAGACAGGATGCTTCGTAGGGGATGTGAGGGATTTCTCGCATTCATCTCAGAGAAGAAAGATCAGCGACAGCTCAGTGAGATCCCAGTAGTTAGTGAGTTTCCGGATGTCTTCCCGGAGGATGTGTAACACTCCGACCCAGCTTGACCCCGTTTAGCGTCTAGTTAATCTTGTTTTTGTTGCTAATCGTGTTTTGTTGTGTTTTGGATTTTCGTTACGGGTCATGGATAGGTAGTTGGGTTGAGTTTGACCTGGATTAAGTAGACCAAGCCCTTTTTCGTAATTTTAGCTTTTCTTAGACATGGTCATTTTTGCATCATCTTGAGGTCAACACGTGTCTTTCGTTGAGCCCGTTAACTTTCGTAACTACGTCATTTGCAACCGACGTCGTGTGTTTCGATTGGACCTTGATTTGACTCAAACTGAAAATAGACTTATGACTTGGCCCTTTTTGGAATTTGGACAACCCATTTGATTATATAAGCTTCACCATCGACCCACTCTCATTTCCTTCTCTCGTTTTCTCTCTTTCCCCTCACTGTGCACGTGGAGACTTCCTTGCTTCCTTGCATTCTCTTCTCCAACCTCCATCGATCAAGCTCTATTGTGAGGTTCTTGCATGAAAGGTGAGTTGGAAACCTTTCCACTCTCTCATCTCCTTTCTCCATCTCTTCTCCCTCTTGTCTCCATCGTGCTTGGTGTGTCTGTGTTTTGATTTCTCTCCATCCCTCATGCATACATGTGGTTTTGTTTGTGTGTTAGGTTGTGTTTGGATCCAAGGGCTACCATTGTGCATTTGATTTCCAAATTTGAGGCAAGTATAACCATAACATTGAGAACCCATGTTGGTATGCTTTGATTTTGGCTAGCTCACATTGATGTGTGTGGAAAACATGTGTTTACAGCCCATTTGATACTTATTGGTTCAGTACTTGTGTATTCCCATTGATAGATTGCATTTCTGATGCATTTCCAGACATTCTGTACATGTTTCAGATTTCTGAATTCGTGCAGGTACGGCTAAGCCGTATAACACCTACGGCTCATAATCCAGAGAGGAGAAAAACCCAGTTTTCCTCTACGGCTAGGGCACGGCTAAGCCGTGGAATGCCCTACGGCTAAGCCGTAGCTCAGCTGTGGCCCAGCCGTAGAACAATACAGGGTGCAATTTCTGGAATAACTGAGAGTCAGCAACTGACAGACCTTCTACGGTCCAGCCACGGCTAAGCCGTAGACCACACACGGCTAAGCCGTAGCACACACACGGCTAAGCCGTAACCACACATGAAGAATAAGGCTAGGTGTAAAGATAAGACCTATATGACCTTCATGATAGAATGTAGAGCACCTAGACTTGCCCAACGGATGTGATACTACGCGTGAATGATCTCGAGGGCTGCGAATCATTCATGTTCGTTATCCGGATGTTAAGCACCTCCCCATGGGTGTTGGTTTAAGGGACTTCGTGCATCGCCCGATTCCAGGCAACACTAGACAACGGTGTATCGAATAACTTAAAACTACATCATCATGCACGGTTAGAAACACCGGATAATTAGATTAGAATTGGTTTGTAAACTTAAGATGATTCAATTTCGCATGATTTGTTGCATACCATATTGCATTCGATCATTGATCTCACACTCTGACATGATTACTTGTATCCCGTTACTTTACTTTCACATTGCGATTATTTACCCTGAGTATACATGTATGATATGTTCACTTCCAGATATGCACGCATGATATATGATCACGATCTACTCAGGATTTTCATGATTGACTTTGTATGGTCAGGCTCTACTTAGCCTCAGCCTTAGGATCCCGACGGGGTGAATTTGGTATAGTTATAAGGACCTGCTGCAGTATGGATTTTGTCTTGGGGAACCGGACCCCAGGAAACCGAGACCCATTGTACCCTGGCCCGGACAATGGTGTTCTTTGCATGTTACAAGATCCCTCTTTTGGGAGCATATGGTAATGTAGTAGCCACTAGTCATGTACACAGCATGTTATCCTTGATTCACACAGCATCTTTCTTTCTTGCATGATAGCCTAGTATACGAAAATGCTTTCTTTAATAACATGATGTTCTTTATTCTATTAGACACAGCGTGTGTTAACTTGCTATGGTTTATACTTTGCTGAATCTTCGTATTCACAGTTGTTTTTGGTGTTGCAGGCCCAGATCCCCCTGCCGAACCCTCGCCGGTCGGCCAGGCTCCAGTTGAGACCCCCGGGGCCCCATCAGGCCTAGAGGAGTGGATGTGATCACTCCACGGGAGCGCGTTCATGGCATGCATCATGTTGGAGTCATGTTTTGAGGATTTTCAGACTTGTATATGTCATGACATGTCACTATTGTATTTATCCTTTTGTTCTTTTGTAAACGTTCATATGTAATTATGTCAGTCCTTTCCTTGTATCCTCTTCTTGTGCTATTAGTTGTTTATGTTTCTGATATTTACAGCTTCCGCGTACTTGCTTGGCACGTGTGCTTGTTCCCTTGTGCGTGTGCATTTAGACCCGGTCTACGTGTACAGGCACGGGAGTACGTGTGTCATTAGGTTTGGCTTTTGCTAACCCCCGAACCCTGGGCTCGGGTTGTGACATACGTATTGTATGGTATCAGAGCATTCCTTGCTCATTCCTTGTTCTAGTGTGATAAGCATGTAGGCATGTAGGATCGTGGTGAGGATACGATTTTCTTTGTGCTCTTTCTAGACTTTGGGGTTTGTTGGGCGCTCTTGTGTTGTGTTTGTGTCTGACTCTTTCCATTTTACAGGATGGCATCAGGTTCTGGTTCGCAGCAGAACGCCGGAAATAACGAGAGCGGATCTGCACCATCACCGCAGACACCGAATACAGATGAACGCATCCTCATGTTATTCCAGTCCCTTCAGGCACAATCGCAATCCATGCAGAACTTGCAAGCCCAAGTTACCACTATGTTAGATCGACAAAGCCAAGTCCCAGCTCAGTCACATGTAGACCAGCAGGTGATCTTGCAGCCTTGAGAGAATGACCCGAATGCCCTCTATGGGAAATTTCGCAAGCGAGGAGCCATTGAGTTCTACGGAACCGAAGAGCCATTGAAGGCAGAACAGTGGTTAGAACAGACAGAGGATGTCTTTGAGACCGTCGTGTGCACGAACCGGCAGAAGGTCGGGCTAGCAACTTCTATGTTTAGAGATGTCGCAAAGACTTGGTGGAAGAGCGTGAAAGATTCGTACAGAGACATTCCTAGCGCGACAGTGTGGGAGATGTTCAAGCAACAGTTCAGGAGGAAGTTCATCCCGGCTCATGTGTTTCGAGCCAAGGAGGTTGAGTTCTTGGCCCTCCGTCAGCAGCAGATGACAGTAGCAGAATATGTGAACAAGTTTATGCAGTTGTCGCTTTTTGCTCCAGACATGATCAGCACCGAGGAAAGGAAGGTGAACAGGTTTGTCGAAGGTTTGCATCCCCGGTACATGCATCACGTGACTGCGTTTCAGCGTCCGGCTACGTTTGACGATGCAGTGGACAGAGCCTATTCCGCTGAGGCCATCCACCAAGCTGCTAGAGCCGTTGAGCCTAAGAGACAGCCGCCCTTCAGTGCACGAGGACAAGTACAGAAGAAGACCAAAGGCCAGCAGAGTACTTCTAGTTCATCTGGAGTGACGTGTGGGTATTGTGGCAAGAACCATGCGACTGATGCGTGTTGGAGGAAGGCCGGTGCGTGTTTTATCTGTGGTTCGAGGGAGCATATGATCGCCAATTGTCCTCGACAGAGAGCCTCCGGTGCAGCTCCATCTGGTCCTACTTCCGGTGCAGTTCCTAGCAGACCCAGTGCACCTACAGCTCCGAGCAAGCCACAGTCAGCTCGTCCAGGCTCGAGACAGCCTCGCCAGACAGCCCGTGCTTACGCTGCTACTCACGAGAGTGCCGAGGATCCACAGGTGGTTGAAGGTACTGTTTTGATTTCGCGCGTCGAAGCCTTAGCTTTGTTCGATTCGGGGTCTACACGATCTTATGTAGCACCTCATTTTGCCGAGCGGTTACCTCAGCCGTCTAAGCCGTTGCCATATGTGTTGGTTGTATCCACCCCAGTTGGCAAGCGAGTGGAGTGTAGTATGTACTACCCCCATTGCGACGTGCAGATTGCAGGTCATCAGTTACCTGTTGATTTGATCCTGTTGTCGATGCTGGACTTCGACGTGATCCTTGGTATGGATTGGCTCGCTCGATATCGTGCCTGTGTTAACTGTTACAACAGGACGATCTTCTTCGATTTAGGCAAGGGCTTCCGTTTCGAGGGCAGTCAGCAGAAATGCCCCAGGCGTGTGATTTCGGCGTGTAAGGCAGATCGCTTGATCCGCCGAGGGTGTGAAGGCTTCATTGCCTTTATCTCAGCGAAGAAGGAGCCGAAGCAGCTAGGCGAGATTCAGGTGGTCTGTGACTTTCCAGATGTCTTTCCAGACGATGTGCCAGACTTACCCCCGGTTCGAGATGTGGAGTTCGCCATTGAGCTTGTTCCCGGCACGGCACCGATCAGCAAGGCTCCGTATCGCATGGCCCCAGCAGAGTTGTCAGAATTGAAGAAACAATTGCAGGAGCTTTTGGATAAGGGTTTCGTTCGCCCGAGCGTTTCACCTTGGGGAGCACCAGTCTTGTTTGTCAAGAAGAAGGATGGTACTTTTCGGATGTGCATAGATTACCGACAGTTGAACAAAGTGACGATCAAGAACAAGTACCCCCTACCCAGGATTGATGAGTTGTTTGACCAACTTCAGGGCGCAGCATACTTTTCGAAGATTGATTTGAGGTCTGGATATCACCAGTTGAGAGTCAAAGAAGATGATATTCCCAAGACTGCCTTCAGGACTCGTTATGGTCATTATGAATTCCTCGTGATGCCTTTTGGACTAACCAACGCACCTGCAGCTTTTATGGCATTGATGAATCAGATTTTTGCTCCTTTCTTGGACCAATTCGTAGTTGTGTTTATTGATGATATACTGATCTATTCTAAGTCAGCAGAGGAGCATAGGGAGCATTTGAGAAAAGCCTTGTCGTTGTTGAGAGAACATCGATTGTTTGCTAAGTTGTCGAAGTGTGATTTTTTGCTTGAGCAGGTTGCATTTTTAGGTCATATCATTTCACGAGAGGGATTGGCAGTTGATCCATCTAAAGTAGAGGCAGTGGTGAATTGGCCTAGCCCCAAGACAGTGACAGAGGTTCGCAGTTTCCTTGGTCTAGCAGGTTACTATCGCCGATTTGTCCAGGACTTTGCTAAGATCTCTTCTCCTTTGACGAAGTTGACCAGGAAGAATGTACCATTTGATTGGACTGAGGAGTGTGAAGCCCGTTTCAGGATTTTGAAAGAGAAGTTGACTACGGTCCCAGTGTTAGCCTTGCCAGATGGTAGTGAAGGATTCGTGGTTTATTCAGACGCTTCTCGAGTTGGCCTAGGTTGTGTGTTGATGCAGCATGGGAAGGTGATTGCTTATGGATCGAGACAGTTGCGAGAACATGAGAAGAATTACGCCACCCATGATTTGGAATTGGCAGCCATCGTGTTTGCGTTGAAGCTGTGGAGACATTATCTCTATGGTGTGCAGTTTGAGGTTCGTTCTGACCACCACAGTTTACAGTATTTATTCACACAGCAGGAGCTGAACATGAGACAGCGGAGATGGCTTGAGCTTATTAAGGATTATGACTTCCCGATCAAATATCAGCCAGGCAAGGGGAATGTGGTGGCAGATGCGCTCAGTCGGAAAACAGAGTCAGTGCAGCTTTTGAGCAGTTTTCTCCTAGAGTTCCATGGTCTCCCTGTTGAAGTTAAACTAGTGGATGAGTGCGTGACTTTGGCTAGTACGCTAGTGTTTCAGCCTGAGATGATTCAGCAGATTAAAGACAGGCAGTTTGAAGATCTAACATTGAAGCACATTCGAGACCACATTGGAGACAGACCCGATTTCAGACTCGAGGATGGTGTACTCTACTTTCGGAGTAGGTTGTGCGTGCCAGCAGTTGATGAGTTCAAGGAGAAGCTGATGAACGAAGCGCATTACGCTCGCTACGCGATGCACCCAGGCAGCACGAAGATGTTTCGGAATCTCAAGGATCGCTTTTGGTGGAACAACATGAAGAGAGAAGTAGCAGGCTTTGTTGCTCGCTGTTTGACATGTCAGAAGGTGAAGGCTGATCATCAGAGACCGCCAGGCTCGTTGCATCCTTTGCATATACCGCAGTGGAAGTGGGAACACATCACCATGGACTTCGTTTCAGGGTTACCACCGACGAGCAGGAAGAACAACGCCATTTGGGTGATTGTAGATCGATTGACGAAGACAGCCCATTTCATTCCTTTTCGGAAGGGTATGACATTTTCAGAGATGGCTAGGAAGTTCGTGGATGAGATCGTCAGGCTCCATGGTACCCCCGTGTCGATTGTATCCGATCGTGACAGCCATTTTTTTTCCCTCTTTCTGGAGAGCATTCCAAGAGGCTTTGGGTACGAAGTTGAGTTTCAGCACGGCATACCACCCACAGACGGATGGACAATCAGAGCGGACGATTCAGACTTTGGAGGATATGTTGCGAGCCAGTGTGTTGAGCTACGAGAAAGAATGGGATCTTCATCTATCGTTGTGCGAGTTCGCCTACAACAACAGTTTCCACGAGAGCATTGGGATGGCACCATATGAAGCATTGTACGGGAAGAAGTGTAGAAGTCCGGTTTGTTGGGAAGAAGTTGGAACTCGAAGTTTTCACGGACCGACGATCATTGCCGAGACTACGGAGAAGGTACAGAAAGCAATTGAGAACTTGAAAGTTGCTCGGTCGAGACAGAAGAGTTATGCAGACACCCGCAGACGACCCTTAGAGTTTCAGGTTGGCGAGTGGGTTTTTCTGAAGGTCTCTCCGATGAAGGGTACGATCCGTTTCGGCCAGAAAGGCAAGTTAGCTCCACGCTATGTCGGACCGTTCGAGATCAAGAGTCGGATCGGTGATTTAGCTTATCGATTAGAGCTTCCCGAGATGTTTGCAGGAGTGCACAACGTTTTCCACGTTTCGATGCTTCGGAAATATGTTCATGATCCCTCCCATGTCATTCGCTACGACGAGGTTCAGATTCAGCCGAGTGCTGCATACGTTGAGCGACCGCTCCGTATCGTGGGAACCCGAGAGCAGATACTCCGTACCAGAACGATTCGATGGGTCAAAGTGCTTTGGGAGCATCACAATCCTGATGAGGCTACTTGGGAGCTAGAAGAGCAGATGGCACGTCAGTACCCCGATTTGTTTTCCCAGGTATGAGTGCGTTAGTGTTCATTCCGAGGACGGAATGATTCTCAAGTAGGGGAGGATGTAACACTCCGACCCAGCTTGACCCCGTTTAGCGTCTAGTTAATCTTGTTTTTGTTGCTAATCGTGTTTTGTTGTGTTTTGGATTTTCGTTACGGGTCATGGATAGGTAGTTGGGTTGAGTTTGACCTGGATTAAGTAGACCAAGCCCTTTTTCGTAATTTTAGCTTTTCTTAGACATGGTCATTTTTGCATCATCTTGAGGTCAACACGTGTCTTTCGTTGAGCCCGTTAACTTTCGTAACTACGTCATTTGCAACCGACGTCGTGTGTTTCGATTGGACCTTGATTTGACTCAAACTGAAAATAGACTTATGACTTGGCCCTTCTTGGAATTTGGACAACCCATTTGATTATATAAGCTTCACCATCGACCCACTCTCATTTCCTTCTCTCGTTTTCTCTCTTTCCCCTCACTGTGCACGTGGAGACTTCCTTGCTTCCTTGCATTCTCTTCTCCAACCTCCATCGATCAAGCTCTATTGTGAGGTTCTTGCATGAAAGGTGAGTTGGAAACCTTTCCACTCTCTCATCTCCTTTCTCCATCTCTTCTCCCTCTTGTCTCCATCGTGCTTGGTGTGTCTGTGTTTTGATTTCTCTCCATCCCTCATGCATACATGTGGTTTTGTTTGTGTGTTAGGTTGTGTTTGGATCCAAGGGCTACCATTGTGCATTTGATTTCCAAATTTGAGGCAAGTATAACCATAACATTGAGAACCCATGTTGGTATGCTTTGATTTTGGCTAGCTCACATTGATGTGTGTGGAAAACATGTGTTTACAGCCCATTTGATACTTATTGGTTCAGTACTTGTGTATTCCCATTGATAGATTGCATTTCTGATGCATTTCCAGACATTCTGTACATGTTTCAGATTTCTGAATTCGTGCAGGTACGGCTAAGCCGTATAACACCTACGGCTCATAATCCAGAGAGGAGAAAAACCCAGTTTTCCTCTACGGCTAGGGCACGGCTAAGCCGTGGAATGCCCTACGGCTAAGCCGTAGCTCAGCTGTGGCCCAGCCGTAGAACAATACAGGGTGCAATTTCTGGAATAACTGAGAGTCAGCAACTGACAGACCTTCTACGGTCCAGCCACGGCTAAGCCGTAGACCACACACGGCTAAGCCGTAGCACACACACGGCTAAGCCGTAACCACACATGAAGAATAAGGCTAGGTGTAAAGATAAGACCTATATGACCTTCATGATAGAATGTAGAGCACCTAGACTTGCCCAACGGATGTGATACTACGCGTGAATGATCTCGAGGGCTGCGAATCATTCATGTTCGTTATCCGGATGTTAAGCACCTCCCCATGGGTGTTGGTTTAAGGGACTTCGTGCATCGCCCGATTCCAGGCAACACTAGACAACGGTGTATCGAATAACTTAAAACTACATCATCATGCACGGTTAGAAACACCGGATAATTAGATTAGAATTGGTTTGTAAACTTAAGATGATTCAATTTCGCATGATTTGTTGCATACCATATTGCATTCGATCATTGATCTCACACTCTGACATGATTACTTGTATCCCGTTACTTTACTTTCACATTGCGATTATTTACCCTGAGTATACATGTATGATATGTTCACTTCCAGATATGCACGCATGATATATGATCACGATCTACTCAGGATTTTCATGATTGACTTTGTATGGTCAGGCTCTACTTAGCCTCAGCCTTAGGATCCCGACGGGGTGAATTTGGTATAGTTATAAGGACCTGCTGCAGTATGGATTTTGTCTTGGGGAACCGGACCCCAGGAAACCGAGACCCATTGTACCCTGGCCCGGACAATGGTGTTCTTTGCATGTTACAAGATCCCTCTTTTGGGAGCATATGGTAATGTAGTAGCCACTAGTCATGTACACAGCATGTTATCCTTGATTCACACAGCATCTTTCTTTCTTGCATGATAGCCTAGTATACGAAAATGCTTTCTTTAATAACATGATGTTCTTTATTCTATTAGACACAGCGTGTGTTAACTTGCTATGGTTTATACTTTGCTGAATCTTCGTATTCACAGTTGTTTTTGGTGTTGCAGGCCCAGATCCCCCTGCCGAACCCTCGCCGGTCGGCCAGGCTCCAGTTGAGACCCCCGGGGCCCCATCAGGCCTAGAGGAGTGGATGTGATCACTCCACGGGAGCGCGTTCATGGCATGCATCATGTTAGAGTCATGTTTTGAGGATTTTCAGACTTGTATATGTCATGACATGTCACTATTGTATTTATCCTTTTGTTCTTTTGTAAACGTTCATATGTAATTATGTCAGTCCTTTCCTTGTATCCTCTTCTTGTGCTATTAGTTGTTTATGTTTCTGATATTTACAGCTTCCGCGTACTTGCTTGGCACGTGTGCTTGTTCCCTTGTGCGTGTGCATTTAGACCCGGTCTACGTGTACAGGCACGGGAGTACGTGTGTCATTAGGTTTGGCTTTTGCTAACCCCCGAACCCTGGGCTCGGGTTGTGACAGGATGTGCCAGAGTTGCCACCGGTTCGGGAGGTAGAATTTGCTATTGACTTGATGCCAGGTACAGCACCCATCAGTAGAGCTCCATATCGTATGGCACCTGCAGAATTGTTGGAATTGAAGAAACAGTTGCAGGATCTGCTGGATAAAGGGTTTATACGCCCAAGTGTTTCACCTTGGGGAGCTCCTGTATTGTTTGTTAAGAAGAAGGATGGCAGTTTCCGGATGTGCATTGACTACAGGCAGTTGAATAAAGTGACTATCAAGAACAAATATCCATTGCCTAGGATTGATGAGTTGTTCGATCAGCTTCAGGGTGCAGCTTACTTCTCTAAGATTGACTTGAGGTCAGGGTATCACCAGCTCAGGGTGAAGGATGAGGATGTTCCGAAGACAGCTTTCAGGACTCGGTATGGACACTACGAGTTCCTTGTCATGCCATTTGGTTTGACGAACGCACCCGCAGCTTTCATGGCGTTGATGAATAGGGTGTTTACTTCCTTCTTGGACCAGTTTGTTGTAGTCTTCATAGATGACATATTGGTCTATTCGAAGACTGCCGAGGAACATGCAGACCATTTGAGGAAAGCATTGCAGCTGCTTAAAGATCACAAGTTGTATGCAAAGTTGTCCAAGTGTGAGTTTTGGCTCGAGCAAGTTACGTTTTTGGGTCATAAGATTTCTAGAGATGGATTGATGGTGGATCCGGCTAAGATTGAGGCAGTAGTCCATTGGCCCCGTCCTAGATCAGTGACAGAGATTCGGAGTTTTCTGGGTTTGGCGGGATATTACCGCAGGTTTGTGCAGGACTTCTCGAAGATCTCAGCCCCACTGACTCAGTTGACTCGGAAGAAGGTCCCGTATGAGTGGACAGAGAAGTGTGAGCGTAGTTTCCAGATGTTGAAAGAAAAGCTCACTACGGCGCCAGTGTTGACTCTCCCGGATGGTAGTGAAGGATTCGTGATCTATTCCGATGCTTCTCGAGTTCGATTAGGCTGTGTACTGATGCAGAATCAGAAGGTGATTGCCTATGGATCCCGACAGCTGAAAGAACATGAGAAGAACTATGCCACACATGACTTGGAGCTAGCAGCCATTGTATTTGCACTGAAGTTGTGGCGGCATTACTTGTACGGTGTGAAGTTCGAGGTCCATTCCGATCATCACAGTCTGCAGTACTTATTTGATCAGCATGACTTGAATATGAGGCAACGGAGATGGTTGGAGTTCATCAAGGACTACGACTTTCCTATCAAGTACCACCCAGGCAAGGGGAATGTAGTTGCAGATGCACTTAGCAGGAGAACAGACAGTCTTCAGGTATTGGCAGGATTCTATATGCTTGTGCATGATCAGCCTGTTGAGGTTCGGACGGCAGGTGACTTGGTGACATTAGCTACTACCGTCGTGTTTCAGCCTGAGGTGATTCAGCAGATCAAGGATCGCCAGTTTGAGGACCCCCTCCTGGTGAAGTTCAGAGATCGGATTGCAGATCGACCGGATTTCAGCTTGGTAGATGGAGTTTTGTACTTCAGGAATAGGTTGTGTGTTCCCGCTGTGGATGAGCTGAAAGATAAGTTGATGACAGATGCGCACGATGCCCGATATGCGATGCACCCCGGGAGTACGAAGATGTACCGGAACTTGAAAGATAGATTTTGGTGGAACAATATGAAGCGGGAGATCGCAGGGTTCGTAGCTCGATGTTTGACCTGTCAGAGGGTAAAAGCTGACCATCAGCGACCTCCAGGATCATTGCATCCATTGCATACTCCGCAGTGGAAGTGGGAGCACATTACGATGGATTTCGTCTCCGGTTTTCCGCCGACCAGCAGAAAGAACGATGCGATCTGGGTCATAGTGGACAGATTGACCAAGTCAGCGCATTTCCTTCCGTTCAGGAAAGGGATTACATTCACAGAGATGGCCAGGAAGTTTGTTGACGAGATAGTCAGATTGCATGGCACCCCAGTATCGATTGTGTCGGATCGTGATAGTCGTTTTGTGTCTTCATTCTGGAGAGCATTTCAGGAAGCTATGGGCACGAAGTTGAGTTTTAGTACGGCATACCACCCCCAGACTGACGGACAGTCGGAGCGTACCATTCAGACATTGGAGGATATGCTCAGAGCTAGTGTGCTGAACTTCGAGAAGGAATGGGATACGCATCTAGCATTGTGTGAGTTTGCCTACAACAACAGCTTCCACGAGAGTATTGGTATGGCACCATATGAAGCCCTATACGGACGCAAGTGCAGGACTCCAGTGTGCTGGGAAGAAGTTGGAACTAGAAGTTCCCATGGTCCGACGATCATAGCTGAGACGACAGAGAAAGTGCAGAAGGTGATAGAGAATCTGAAGATTGCTCGATCCAGACAGAAGAGCTATGCGGATACTCGGAGGAGACCTTTGGCATTTCAAGTCGGAGATTGGGTGTTCCTTAAAGTTTCTCCGATGAAGGGCACGGTGCGGTTTGGTCAGAAGGGCAAGTTAGCTCCGAGATATGTAGGACCGTTCGAAGTCAAGAGCCGAGTTGGAGATTTGGCTTATCGGTTGACGCTTCCAGTTGAGTTCTCCGGTGTGCACGATGTTTTCCATGTGTCGATGCTCCGTAAGTATGTGCCAGATCCGAGCCATGTGATTCGCTACGATGATATTCAGATTCAGCCTAATGCCACTTACGTTGAGCGTCTGCTTCGCATCGTTGGCACACGAGAGCAGATTCTCCGTACCAGGACTATCAGATGGGTTAAAGTGTTGTGGGAACATCATGGTCCAGATGAGGCTACTTGGGAGCTAGAGGAGCAGCTAGCGCGCCAGTACCCACAGCTCTTTGCGCAGGTAGGTAGTCATTCCGAGGACGGAATGATTCTTAGTGGGGGAGGATGTAACACCCCGATCCCTTTGAGCCGGATTAGTGGCTCATTAGTGTGTTTTGCTTTGATTAACTCTTTCGGATTTGGTTTTGGGCCTTGGATAGGTAGTTGAGTGACCTTTGACCTGGACTAGGTAGTTCTAAGCCCTTTTTCGTAATTTTGCTTTTGCTTTGCTCATATCATATTTGCATCATCTTGGTGTCAGCACGCGTATTTCGTTGAGCTCGACAATTTCCGTAACTGTGTCAGATCCGTTTGAAGTCAATTGGAAAAGTTAGACCTTCATGTGACTTGAACTGTAATTTGTCTAAACTCACCGGACCTTGTTTTAAACTTCCAAACCTATATAAATGAATCAGGCTCCAGATGTCCTCATTCCCTGTAAATTGTCTTCAACGTGCATGCTAGAGGAAATCTCCAGAGCTCCACGTTTTCTCTCTCTCTCTTCACTTCTCTTGCTCGATTGATGTTGGATTCTCATTTTTGATTTGGATTTCTTCATTCTCTCTCATCTCTGTGCTTAGTCTCTGTCTGTGGCTTTGGTGGTAAGTGGGTTCTCTCCCAACTCTCCCTTCTTCTTCTCCAATTGCAGCTCTTTTCCTTGTTGATGTGTCTTCATCTCATGCATGGTGTATCTCTTTGATTTGCTTTGATTTTTAGTGGATTTGGAGCTTGAGGTTGTGGATTGATAGAGCTTTGAGGCAAGTATAAGTACAAGCTTGATAACACATATGGGTATTTTGTTTGATGGCTTTGATTTCCTCTTATTCTTTGTCTAGCATGTTTTACAGCCACATTTTGTGAATTTGGAACCTCTGTAACTCATTTTGTTCAGCTTCTGTACCGAATTTCAGTTTCTGTAACTATCCCGAATTTGTGTTCTGTATTGTACGGCTAAGCCGTAAGTTTCTACGGCTCACATTCCAGAGCCTCGAAATTGCACTTTTGTTCTACGGCTAGGCTACGGCTAAGCCGTAATTTGTCCTACGGCTGAGCCGTAAGCTAGCCGTGACCCAAACCGTAACTCAGCCGTGAATTAAATCTCTGATCAGTCGAAACTTTTCCAACACAGAACTCCTACGGTGTGGCTACGGCTAAGCCGTGAAATGCTACGGCCAAGCCGTGGATTGGTCTACGGCTAAGCCGTATACTGACTGTAGCTTAGCCGAAAAAGATACCAGATCAGAGGTGAAAGGATGATCAGTTTAGCTGTGTTTTGTACGGAACCAAGGTGAAGCCGTAGTGCATATTACGACGAGCGCGTAAGATGTCTCCGGCTCAACCATAGGTCCCTCATGGCTAAACCGTTAGGCATGGCAATTCTGAAACATAACTTAGGATAATGGTGAGACTTATAGGGCTCAAATACAGGTTAACCACCCTTCGTAAACCGGCCCAATGGATTCCTTGGATCACATGAATAGTCTGTTAGGCTGTGACTTATGCATGTGAGTGTTGATCACTGTTAAGCACCTCCCCATGGGTGTTGGTTTAAGGGACGTCGGTGCACGCAAAGATTACGCAACACTTTGATGGCAACGGTGCATTGACTAACTTAAAACTACATCAACATGCACGGTTAGTGACAGTGAACAACTAGCTTAGGACTGGCTTGTAATGAACCTTGACTCCGTATTAAATCTGAGATGCATTGCATATTGTTTATGGTTTTGCCCTCTGTTCTGTTAATCTATGTTATGCATTCCTCAGTCATTTTTGTTTTCGTCCTGTATATCTGTTCTATGCTTCGTTCCGCACTATGCTTTGATCTATGCTGTGCTTTGGATTTATATCTATGCTCTGCTGGCTTTGTTTATCTCTGAGTTTGGGTATTCCCTGGTGGCTCTGCCCAGAGGTTAATACGTGAGGATAAGATCCGGTCTTTGCCATCGGTGAGTCCGAAGCGGATAATCTCCCATTTCTTTGGATTTGATTTGATTGGTGTTAGTTTGGCTCTACTCAGCCTCAGCCCTAGGATGCCCGACGGGGTTACCTCTGGCTTAGATCTCTGTATCTCTGTATAACTGCAGTGTTGCTTTGTCTTGGGACCCCGGAACCCAGGAAACCGAGACCCGCTTGTACCTTTGGCCTGGACAGCGGTGTTCTCCTCTGCTCTGCTCTGCTCTGCTCTCTAATTGAGAGAACATGGTTAACGTAGTAGCCAACTAGTTCAGTAATTCTATGTTTTGATTCACATATCATGCTCTACTTCTACGCACGATTTGCTTAGCATACTAAGATGAAATTCTGCAATTACTATTCTGTCCTTATTCTATTTGATACTATGAGTGTTTCACCCCTGTTACTTGTATTTGCTGGATCGTTGTATTCATTTGTGTTGTCTGTGGTGTTGCAGGCACAGATACCTTGCCCAGCTCCCCGGCGGTCGAGGAGGCTGCAGGGGTGAGTGTAGAGGCACCCTCAGGTTTGGCAGAGTGGGCCTGATCATCTCTGCCGAGTGCGTTCATGCATACTTCCAGTGGCTTTTCGTTTTGGGATTTTGAGAGACTGTATTTGGACTTTGGACATGGACTTGTATTCTGTGTATTTTGTATATATTGATTTTGGTGTGTATTTGGTTTTATATCAGTGTATTTGCCTTTGTTGTTTCCGTTTCGTATTTGCTTTGGGCTTCCGCTATTTTCTTTGTTGCTTGCTATGATATCTACAGCTTCCGCGTTCGTCTATTTCGCACGTGTTAGATCCCTTGTGTGGGTGCATCTGGACTGGGTTTGGGTGCACGTGCACGGGAGTACGTGTGTCACCGGTTTAGCTTTTCGCTAACCCCCGATTTCTGGGCTCGGGTCGTGACATTACTTGAATGAGAGTTTGAATCAGACTCTTGTAATTGAGTCCGAGCCATACTCCGAGTAATTCTTCGAATTGAACCTGGCCCGACCATGCAAGACGAGGTCAAGTCCGGATCATCTTCTTTAACCACCCATTTTTTAGTGATCTTACACTGTGACAGCTTCTGAGTTTGGTCCTTGTAATGGGCTAAAGCTTTCTTCTTGAGTTGGTTAGCCATTCTGGCTGCTAAGGTCTGATCTTTAAACTTGGTAACCAACGGCCTGGAAGTGCTCGTCACTTGTTCCCAATCCATGGAATCTGAAGTGGGAAGTGAAAGGATGTCAATAGGATCCCCCTTGTTCTTTTTCTTTTGCACTTTCTTCTGTTGGAGCGAATCTTTGAAATGAGCGAGATCGGTCGAATTATGTATGACCAATCGCTCAGCCAGTTTGTTGCCTTCAGCGCCATATGATAAGCCTTGGGGTGAAGATAGCGGAGAAGGTGCCATTATGATAGAAGGTAGATGCCCCCTGCCAAACCTCCGTCCTTCTTTTTGAGTCAGAGGATAGAAAGTATTATCTTCAACTGAGGCCAAGAGTTTGTTCTCAGCCATATTGGATTTTGGAGTGTGTGGTTGAGGTGACCACGTGCTGTATCTGGGGATGGATGCACCCTTCTGGACCTTCTTACGAGTTAGGAATTGCCGAAAGTCCTTTGGTGTTTGCTTGGTAATGACCCGCTGTTTGGGCCTAGTAAATGGTGACTTTAAGCATTGAGCAGTCATTAAATGTGACTTGTTAAGTACCATTGATTTATGATCCGTGGACCGGACCAGCCTTGCCCCCAAACGAGGCTTGGTGATATGAAGATTGCTGCTGCCTTCTGACTTCAGTTTGTGATTTGGTTCCTTCTGAGCCTTGTTGAAAACTCCAAACGGATTCTGAGCGTATTTGGAAACCCAAGATTTGGGAGTTTTAGTCTTCTTGATGAATTTAAGGGTCACTGATGACCCATTTGGATCAGCCGAAGTTATAGAGCCTATTGGAATAGAGAGTCTCTGAAATACTGAGACTCTTGACATAGGGGCAGTAAAGTCCATTCGAGCCTTTTTTGATGCTCTTACAATTGGTTTGTTTTGGGTCATGGATATTTTAGAGAGCCTCTCCTTGACCTCATCAAAAGTGATGATCAGGGAACCCATGATGTCTCTGCAAAAAGTAAGCCCACAGGACTATATTAGTGGTATAACCAACATGGCTGCCTCTTGGGCTAGCCGGAATGGTTTATAGATGCCATCCAGACCAACATGGTTTTGAACCGAAATGGTTAGATATAGGCATAAATCCCATCTCATTATGCTTTGCTGACTATCCCTACTGTCAGAATTTCTGCAGCATTTCGGGTTTATCGAGTCAGGCTTAAAAGCACGCTATGCTGACTAGTCCTTGCTACCAAAATTTCAGCAGCATATCTGGACTATCAGTGTCAGACTTATAAGCAAGAGAGGGTTGGATCAATCAAAGGGATAGGGCCCACAGGATCAAGCCTGCACCACTATCACAATGACCACACGAGATCCATCAGTGGTTAACGCCGGACAATGCATAATTACAATGTCGTTGGTCTTATCACTGATTTAATAAACATTTTATATAGGTCAGAAGCCCTTTGAACTGAATCATCACTCTTCTAAAGTGAAAAGGGTGATGATTTGGTCCATGCACATCAAGGTGCGAATTCATTCAATCAAGTTATGTACATCAAAGTGCAAATTCTTCCAATTAAATGGCAAGTGTACGCACATCAAGGTGCCTAATGCCTTCATTTGTATGAACAATATGCACTTCAAGGTGCAAAAGTCCTTTAATGATATTTTCAAACCCATTGCAGACATCAAAGGTCTTGTATGGGTGTAATTGGAGGTTAAATAAGCCTTTGTTATCATAAAAATAGGTAAGTGACCGTGTGCCCCGGTCACAGGCTTTTAGCAGCAGTTTTTAGTGAAACAGCAGCAGTTTCCACACAATAGCAGCAGTTTCCAGTGCAATAGCAGCAGTTTCAGTGAAACAGCAGCATTCTTTAACACAACAGCAGCACTTTTAGTGCAATAGCAGCAGTTACAGTGCAACAGCAGCAGTCACAGTGCAACAGCGGCACTTTCAGTGCAACAGCAGCAGTTACAGTGCAACAGCGGCAGTTTTCAGGGCAACAGCAGCACTTTCAGTGCAACAGCAGCAGTTACAGTGCAACAGCGGCACTTTCAGTGCAACAGCAGCAGTTACAGTGCAACAGCGGCAGTTTTCAGTGCAACAGCGGCACTTTCAGTGCAACAGCAGCAGTTACAGTGCAACAGCGGCACTTTCAGTGCAACAGCAGCAGTTACAGTGCAACAGCAGCAGTTTTCAGGGCAACAGCGGCAGTTTTCAGGGCAACAGCAGCAGTTTTCAGGGCAACAGCAGCACTTTTCAGTAATTTTCAGCGCTTTCATGCATTTTTCATCAAATTTGATCACAAATTAGGGCATATATTCCCCACAGACGGCGCCAATCTTCTGATCGCGCTTAAAAGTGTAGGCGTGGAAATGAATTACGGAATCAAGGTCCGACATTCACGCACTTTAAGCGTTAAGAAGAATGGGAAAATAATTACAGTTCATCATTAATTTCCCTTTTGTTTATATGGGTTCAAGTGCCCTGACCGCGGGGATGCAGGTTGTTTACATACATTTTGAAAGTTTACAACCCCTCCCTCAAGTCTCAGATGTGATCTCAATTTGGAAAATACAAGAAAATGTACATAAGGTAGAAGACAATGTGGAAAAAGGGAAAAAAATGGGGGGTGACCGTGACCCGCGGTCACTCGGGCCTTCCAGTGACCGTGACTCACCCGCGGTCACTCGGGCCTTCCAGTGACCGTGACTCACCCGCGGTCACTCGGGCCTTCCAGTGACCGTGACTCACCTACGGTCACTGGGGCCTTCCAGTGACCGTGACTCACCCGCGGTCACTGGAACCTGCCAGTGACCGGGGATCACGGTCACTGACAGACAATGGCCTTGTGCCTCCTTTTTTTTGTGCTGTTCGCGCTGGTTCTTTCTTGGAACTTCTTTCAAGTGTCGGAACTCCATTCTCATGACTTTGGAGCAGTGGACAACCATCAAGAAGATCACTTTTTATCATGGAATCAATTGAAACCGCTGTAACTCATCATTCGTGTTTACGGACTGCATTTTTGTCTCAAGTCCGAAATGGGCAAATTCGAAGCCGGAGTTGTGTCATTTGAACCTATCATTTTCAAGGAACAAAATGAGGCCTAGAGAGGCTTCTTTCACAACTCTTGTAATGGCTAAGAAGCCCTACGAATGAGAGAAACAGAGGTGACAATGTCATCCTCTCAAAAATTGGCGTCGTACGAACATGGTATGGACTTTGGCCATTTCCCTTCCTTCTCTCCTTCTGAATTTTCTTGCTCACCTTTGGAACTAAGAAAAGAAGGTGGGAATGGTCGTGGAAGTGCTGCTGGAGTTTGCTTCTTGTTGCCTTAGGTGGTGCCTTTCTTCAATTTCTTCACTTTTCTTCCTTATGTGTGTGTGTCCTTGTTTCTTCCAAATTCTCCCTTTTTATAGACTTCCAATCAGTTTTGTGCAGTTTTGGGGAGTTAATAGCAGTTGTGGGGAGTTGGATTTCGAAGAGGAGTGGAGGGAAACCACCCAAAATCGTGGGAAACCTCCCTTGAAGGTCCGTGACCGCAGACTGGGCCACGAACGAGGCCCAATTTCAGGTTTTTCGCGTAGGTGGCCCATTTTCATTTGTTTTGGGCTCAAACGAAGTCCGATTGCCACCAAACTTGGAGGGATGCTTCTTAACACTATTTTCTACATGTCATAAAAATTTCAGCCCATTTTGACTTCAGGAAGTTGGTCAACTTTTTCATTAATTGGGCCCCAGTCACGGACAAGGCCCACTTTTGGAACATTGCATATGCGATCTATTTTCCACTGTTTGAGGCCCGAATGATGTCCAATCATCACGAAACTTGGAGAGATGTTGCTTGACACCATCTTAAGTGTTTCATAGAAATTTCAGCTCTGTTTGACCACCTGAACATGGTCAACTCCTTTTGTTTGTGGGCCCCGGTCACTCCCAAGGCCCATTTTTGGAATTTTGCATATGTGGCTTGTTTCCGCCTGTTCGGGGCCCGAACGGTGCCCAATCGCCACGAAACTTGGAGGGATACTTCTTGACACTATTTTGAGTGTGTCACAGAAGTTTCAGCTCTGTTTGACCACCTGAACATGGTCAACTCCTTTTGTTTGTGGGCCCCCGGTCACTGCCAAGGCCCATTTTTGGAATTTTGCATATGTGGCTTGTTTCCGCCTGTTCGGGGCCCGAACGGTGCCCAATCGCCACGAAACTTGGAGGGATACTTCTTGACACTATTTTGAGTGTGTCACAGAAGTTTCAGCTCTGTTTGACCACCTGAACATGGTCAACTCCTTTTGTTTGTGGGCCCCCGGTCACTCCCAAGGCCCATTTTTGGAATTTTGCATATGTGGCTTGTTTCCGCCTGTTCGGGGCCCAAACGGTGTCCAATCGCCACGAAACTTGGAGGGATACTTTTTGATACTATTTTGAGTGTGTCACAGAAGTTTCAGCTCTGTTTGACCACCTGAATGGTCAACTCCTTTTGTTTGTGGGCCCCCGGTCACTCCCAAGGCCCATTCTTGGAATTTTGCATATGTGGCTTGTTTCCGCCTGTTCGGGGCGCAAACGGTGTCCAATCGCCACGAAACTTGGAGAGATGCTTCTTGACACTATTTTAAGTGTGTCACAGAAGTTTCAGCTCTGTTTGACCACCTGAGCATGGTCAACTCCTTTTGTTTGTGGGCCCCCGGTCACTCCCAAGGCCCATTCTTGGAATTTTGCATATGTGGCTTGTTTCCGCCTGTTCGGGGCCCGAACGGTGCCCAATCGCCACGAAACTTGGAGGGATACTTCTTGACACTATTTTGAGTGTGTCACAGAAGTTTCAGCTCTGTTTGACCACCTGAACATGGTCAACTCCTTTTGTTTGTGGGCCCCCGGTCACTCCCAAGGCCCATTCTTGGAATTTTGCATATGTGGCTTGTTTCCGCCTGTTCGGGGCCCAAACGGTGTCCAATCGCCACGAAACTTGGAGGGATGCTTCTTGACACTATTTTGAGTGTGTCACAAAAGTTTCAGCTCTGTTTGACCACCTGAGCATGGTCAACTCCTTTTGTTTGTGGGCCCCCGGTCACTCCCAAGGCCCATTCTTGGAATTTTGCATATGTGGCTTGTTTCCGCCTGTTCGGGGCCCAAACGGTGTCCAATCGCCACGAAAATTGGAGGGATGCTTCTTGACACTATTTTGAGTGTGTCACAGAAGTTTCAGCTCTGTTTGACCACCTGAACATGGTCAACTCCCCAGTTGACTTTTTATGGCAGTGGGCCCTTGTTTCAGCTGTTTGAAGCCCAAATGACCCCGGTTTGATTTGAAACTCGGAGGGACTGACGTCAAGAACATCTTGGAGTATTCATCCAAATTTCATGCAGTTTGGATTCGAGGAAGTAGGATTTCGAATAGTAACCTATTCATTGCATGCGTTAGGTCACTATTCACTCCACATTGAGATAGTTAGCCTGTTTTCAATCCGAACAGCCTCCCCTTGACTTGAAACTTTGGAAGAATAACTTGGGGCATTCTTTGAGCATTTGTTCCAAATTTTATTTGCTTTGGCCTTCTGGAAGTAAGATCTTAGCCGATGATCTCCAAATTCAGGATTACTGTCCTCTAAGCTGGCATGTAATGAAATTTAGGCCAAACAGAGTCTTTTCATTTTGAAAATTTGCAAAGTATCTTCTGAGCATGACTGAAGCTTCGCGTCTAAATTTTCATTAATTTTGGACATCGGGAAGCAGGACTTTGGTCAGTGACCCCCTGGCTTGGGGGAAATTGACTTCAGGCTGACATGCTTGTGGCTCTTGAGTTTGATGATCTCTGTTCGACCCGAAATTTGAACTTCCTCTGAGAGTTCCAGCTACCTTGACCTTCATGGAATGCCGGTTCTCACAGTGATTCCCCATAATCTGCAAATAACCTCTGTAGCCTAAATTAAGCTGGGATGAGGTGTCTTCGCTGCAGTATTTGCAATTTTTTATAGGTCAACAATGTCTGGCCTACTGGCAGTGAGGTATAACAGGCTACCGATCATACTTCTATATAGGCTAGAGTCAACCCCTTTACCATTAGCATCTTTAGTAAGTTTGATGGTTGTACTCATGGGAGTTTTGACATGTTTTCCAGTCATCAGACCAAGTCGTTTTACTAGTTCTTTAGCATACTTGGACTGGGAAATGAAGATACCATCACGTAATTGTTTAACTTGCAAACCCAAGAAGAAATTCAGTTCGCCAACTATACTCATTTCGAATTCAGATTGCATTAGATTAGCGAACTGAGCAGTCAATTCATTACACGTGGAGCCAAAGATGATATCATCTACATATATTTGCGCTATTAAAACTGACTTTCTTGTCTTTTGGATAAAAAGAGTTTTATCAACACTACCTCTTTGAAAATCATTATCTAACAAAAATTTTGTCAATCTTTTATACCAAGCACGTGGAGCTTGCTTAAGACCATACAGAGCTTTCTTTAATCTAAACACGTGATTAGGGAATTTTGTGTCTATAAAACCTTTAGGTTGTTCAACATATACTTCCTCATTCAAAATTCCATTTAGGAAAGCACTTTTAACATCCATTTGATACAATTTGAACTTTAAAAAGCAAGCTATAGATAATAAAATCCTAATTGATTCTAAACGGGCAACTGGAGCAAAGGTCTCATCAAAGTCAATAGCTTCAATTTGCGAATATCCCTGCGCTACCAACCTAGCTTTGTTCCTAACAATGACGCCATTTTCATCAAGTTTATTTTTGAAGATCCATTTAGTGCCTATCACATTTTTATCCTTTGGTCT
This sequence comes from Sextonia rubra, assembly GCA_037013555.1. Classification (NCBI taxonomy): domain Eukaryota; kingdom Viridiplantae; phylum Streptophyta; class Magnoliopsida; order Laurales; family Lauraceae; genus Sextonia; species Sextonia rubra. The sequence continues at coordinate 28,041,115 of JASUAD010000002.1, forward strand.
TGGAACTAGGTACTAAACATCACTTCTTGTAAATTGATTCAATTCTTCTTGCATAGCTTTTATCTAATCATTGTCTGAAAAGGCTTCATCAACGCAGGTAGGTTCTAAAACTGAAGTAAAGCACAGGTGACTCATAATGTTCACCAATTGTTTCCTAGTTTTTACACCTGTTAGAGGGTCACCAATAATCTGATCTATAGGATGATCTCTTACATTCACCAAATTTTCAGTGGAAGCAGGTGCATCAGTTTTTATTGTGGATCGTGTGGGTTCAATCATTGAGGGCACTTCCACTTCATCAACATTATCAGACACTGTGGATTCATCATCTATAATAACATTTATTGACTCTTGGATGACTCCGGTTCTCATATTTAGAACACGATAGGCTCGACTCCGTGTTGAATAGCCTAAGAATACACCTTCATCACTTTTTGAGTCAAATTTACTCAGTTGTTCTCTATCCTTCAAAATGTAACATTTACTTCCAAAGACCTTAAAATATTTCACATTTGGTTTCTTCCCATGCCACAATTCATAAGCTGTCTGATTTGTACCAGTCCTAAGATAAACTCGGTTAATAATGTAGCAGCTGGTATTAACAGCTTCGGCCCACAAGTCTCTAGGAAGATTCTTATTATGAAGCATGACTGTGGCCATGTCTTGGAGAACTCGATTTTTCCTTTTATCTACCCCATTTTGTTATGGAGTTTTGGGTGCTGAATATTCATGATGAATCCCATATTTCTCATAAAATTTGTCAAATTAATCATTTTCAAATTCTACACCATGATCACTTCTGATTCGGGCTACTGAAGTCCCTTTTTCAATTTGAATTTGTTTTACAATCCTTTTAAATTCTCCAAAGGCTTCAGATTTTTCTCTCAAGAATGCAACCTAAGTGAATCTAGAGAAATCCTCTGCCATGACAAGAAAGTACCTTTTCTTACCTCGACTCTCTCTTTTAGTTGGTCCAACCAAGTCCATATGAATAAGTTCTAGAGGTCGAGTAGTTTTCATAGCATTCACCATTTTATGGGCACTTCTAATTTGTTTTCCTTGAAGGCACTCTCCACAGATCATCTTTTCTTGACTACTGATCTTGGGCAGTCCTTCAACATATTTGTTTAGATGGGATAAATCCCTGTAGTTTACATGCCCAAGTCTTTGATGCCACAACTTAGCTTCATCAATACTAGTTAATAGGCAAGAAGCGGAGGATGAAGTATTTGTTTTTCCCACCACATCACAGTTATCGGTAGTTCTAAGACCTTTCAATATTATCTTTCCATTCCTTGAGATCTCACAACTATGACTACTAAAGTTTACGACATAATCTTTATCACAGATTTGAGATATGCTAAGTAAATTATGTTTCAACCCATCAACGCACAAAACATTCTCAAAAGGTGGTAGGTTTGGAACATTTAAAGTTCCTTTCCCAATAATTTTCACAGTACTACCATCACCAAAAGTAACCGTGCCTCCATCGAATTCAATCATTTTAGACAAACAAGATTTATCACCAGTCATATGTTTTGAGCATCCACTATCCAGATACCATCTTGATTGTTTTGCAGCTTTAAAAGCTGTGTGGACCACTAGATTCTTGTTTTTAGGTATTCACTTAAGTGTACTAGTGGTGGGGATCACAATTGGCTTTTGGTGGTTCACTTGAAAAGTTTTATGTTGGGGAATGAGAATGTTTGCTCTATCCTTTTTGTATATTTCAAATTGTTAATGTTTGCTCCATCCTTTTTGTATATTTCAAATTGTTTTCTTAACTTTTGGACTTCTTTTAACAGATTATCCATCTTTTGGTTCAAGGAGAACTTATTTATTTGAGACTTCAGCTTTTTGTTTTCAAGTTTCACTTTCTTAGAGGTGTTTTTCTCAATTTTTTGACTAAAGTTATAATGAATTTTTCTTAACTTGTACTCCATTTTGAAATGACCTCTTTTTCCACAATAATGACAGAAGACATTTGATGAAACAGTATGAGTACTAGTAGATGCCTTATCCAAAGTGTTTTTAACACTAGTATCTTCTTTCTTTAAAGCACTTTTGACAAAAATAGTTCCGGAACTTGGAGACTGATTAGCATTTTTGTCATATCCAAGACCGGTCATATCCCTATAAGCTTTCCCAATTTTGAATAGTCTAATGTATTTCTCATCATTTTGGGTAAATTTGTACTCATACTTTTCTTTATACCGTTTCAGAATAGTCACTTCATTGTGGAGAGCATTATTTTCATCTTTTAATTTCAAAAGGGATTTTTCATTTTCTCTTAATTTGATTGCATTTTCTCTTTCTGTTGATAATTGGGTTTTTACACTTTCAAGTTCTTTGATTAATTCCTCTTTTTCAACATTAATACTATCAACCTTTTCTTTTAAATTCTTAATTTTGTTTTGTTGATTGCTTACAGTTTCAACGAGCCTACAGGTTCCCTCATAGAGTAGTTCATAGGAATCCGTGGTGTTGTCATTATCCTCATCATCTGAATTTTCATATTCACTTTCTGACTCACTTCTTGAGATTTCTTCATTCAATATTTTAATCATTTCCTCAGAGAGATTGAATGTTGCAGTGGTAGCCATCAGAACTGTATATTTGTCTGATTCATTTTGATGTGATTCATTTGAGTCAGAATCTGATTCAGATGAATCGTCCTAAGTGGCTACAAGATTCTTTTTTTTGAATTTTCCTTTTAGTGGACAATCGGTGGATATGTGTCCAAATTTCTTACATCTGTAACACATAGGCTCCTTATGTTTACTTCTAGAGAGGGAACTTGACCGACCTTTGTATTTATCATTAGTGTTTTCATTTTTATAATCTTTCACCCTCTTTTTCTTAAATTATTTCAAAAATCTTTTAGCTAAAAGGGCCACATCTTCATCCTCGTCATTACTAGTTATTCCTATGTCATCTTTAGAGGAAGATGTGTTCTGAGAGGTGATTAGAGCAATTGATTTCTTTTTGTCATTGTTAAATTTAAGTTCAAAGGTTTGAAGGGATCCCACTAAATCTTCAATTTTCATTTGTTCCGAATCCTTGTGTTCTTCTATAGAGGTTACCTTAGGATGGAATCTTTTCGGAAGTGATCTCAAGATTTTACTACAAATTTTACCTTCCGGAAGAGTTTTCCCTAGAGCCCACATTTCATTTACAATTTTCATGAGCTTAGTATGAAAGTCAGTAAACATTTCATTTTCTTCCATGCGAATGTTTTCAAACTGACTTGTGAGCAGTTGAAGTTTAGATCTTTTGACAACAGAGGTACCCTCATACGTCACTTCAAGGATTCTCCATGCCTGTTTTGCATTAGTGGTTGTCATGATCTTTTTAAACACTTTTTAATTCATGGCACACACTATAACATTGTAAACTCTAGCATTATTTTGTCTAAGAAGTAGCTGAGCAGGAGACCATCTAGCTGGATCCAATGGTCTAGTGGTTGTGACACCATTTATAGTCACATCTTCAGTGGGTTCCATCCAGCCTTTCTCTATAGCCTCCCAAACAGCCCAGTCCATGGATTTCAAAAATGCTGTCATCCGGGCTTTCCAGAAGGCATAATTTGTTCCATCAAAGAAAGGTGGATGGGTGATAGAGCTTCCTTCAGGATTTATGGTGAATCTAGCAAAAGATGGATCTACTTCAGGTTATTACACCCTTAAGAAGTAACCCGCTTTGATACCAATTGAAAGTGCAACAGCTGGATCTCACTAAGTCCTAGAGGGGGGGGGGGTGAATAGGACAATTAAAAATTTCTTTTCAGAAAAGAGGTTTTATAAGTGTACAATAATTAATTTTAAGATTCCACAAGCAAGATCTAGAGAGATGCTCAAAGTTGTGTGTGTTGACAGTTTATAGAAAAGCTATTCGAGTAAGGAAGATATAACCTAAAGAGATGATCAACACAAGTAAACAAGATATAAGGCATCTACCACACACAACAAGCAATAAACACAGTAATTTATAGTGGTTCGGTCCTAGACCTACATCCACTCTCAAGAGTAATCTCTCTTAGTTCCACTAAATAGGATGTACTTACATAACATACACCTCTTGCAACAATTTTTGATTCGGTGGTTTATCTTCTACCAACTGGGTTTTTGATTAGGTGGTTGATCCTTGATCTAGTCCACCAACTACAATAATTTTTGATGCGGTGGTTTGTCTTCCACCAAATATAACAAAGAGAATTTGAAATATTAAAGAACACCTAAACAAGGAATTGTATACCTTGGTTTTGAGTGGTGCTCTTGATACTTGAAAGACTACCTCCAAGCTTTGACCTCTTGTTCTTGCTCCTTGGTGATGAAGATCTTGAAATGAGTGTTCAGCCAAGGGAAGAGGTTTTAAGAGGGTTTGGAAGGCTAAGATATTCTCTCAGATTTAATGAAGCTTTTCCTAAATGACCAACTACTCTTCTTGGAACAATAATGGCACTTTAAGTGTTGAAGAGTAGGTGGTTGTGGGAGCTCTAAAGATGGTTTTACTAGAGGTGCAAAGGCTCAGCTATACTGGTGATTTTCTCAGTAATAAAGTCTGTAGTTGGAGCAAAGGAGAGGTCCTCTTTAAATACAGATAAGCTCCAACGGATAGATCTACGGCTAAGAACAAAATGGTCTACAGCTTAACCGTATGCTCTGACAACATCCAACGGCTAGTTTGACCAGATTCAACAATATTCGTTCTTACGGTTAAGCTTACGGCTTAGCCGTGAGTACCTTTTGGCCTAGCCGTGGATCAGCCGTAAGCTGAAATTTCCAAAAAACTGCTCTCTGGAAAGTGGCCCATAAACTTTACGGCTTAGCCGTGAATCACATTATGGCTTAGTCGTGAAGGCCTTTCGGCTTGCCGTAAGGTCAACCGTAGGCATTATATGGCCAGGAGCACTTTCTGGACTATGGCCCATAGATTTTACGGCTTAGCCGTGAAACACACTACGGCGTAGCCGTAACCCTTTTTCGGTGTAGCCGTAAGGTCAACCGTAGAACAAAATGATTCAAAATATACTTTCTGGAGAGTGAGCCGTAGGATCTACGGCTTAGCCGTGGTCCAAGCCGTAGTACACAGACAGGGTGTTTAAAAACCCTTTTTCCCATTCTATTTCTATGGATATTAAGGGGTAATGTTACCTTATCCCTTGGCACTCATAGAGGATCTTCTTGATTTAACTTGATCTACCTTGAACTTGCTTGATCTTCATTGATGGACCTTGAGCTTCCTTGATCTGGCTTGATCTTCATTGATGTAGCTTGATCTTCCTTAGAGCAAGACTAGACTAGGGTCACGTAATTGACAACACATTCTTACAATGACATTAACATTAGTCTATATCAGTATGCTGATTGATGAAAGTATTATACTTAATTGTGATTCTTTGATTGATATTTCCAACAAGATTGAGTATACTTTTGTACGAGTACAAACAGATCAGCATACGTTAAACAAGGACATTGGATTATTTCCAATATGTTTAGAGTCGGTGCCACTTGGCTTATACCCCATAGGAGGTTCGACGGGACCCCATGGGAGTATTCTATCGGTTACCTATTGCAGTAGTATCAGGAGAGTGAGTCGACGCTCTCGCGGGCAGTTAGTCGGTCCTAGCCTGGCCGCTAGTGGTTTCCAAAGGATTAGTTCACTCTCTTTTAGAGAGGAGATAGCGGATGTGGTTGCCATGTTGGTATGATATATTCTTTATTTATGATTCCCTATTTATGCTAACTTATATGCATCAGTACCTAGGTTTTGATATTGATCTCTTTTAATCAGTATGTCATTTTAATTCCATTTATTTATCATATTAAGCTCATATATCCTTATCTTTGCTTAACAGTCGTGTTAAATAGAATTACCATGGTGTTACAGGTGCAAAACCAGAGGCCAATCCGACATTCAGTACGCCCCCGGAGGGAACCCCGGCGTTATCTCAGGATGTAAACGAGTGAAACGAGGAAGACATCTTTCTGTGATTCTCCTCAACAGAGTGCAACAGGGATTATTTTGGGATTAGACTTAGGGTCATCTTGCATTGGATATATTTGTATTTTATTATGGACTTCCATATTTATGCATGTAGTCAAGTTAATTAACAGACTTGTCTATTTAATGAATTGAAATGAATGTTTTATAGATGCTTATGATATATATGCAGGTGAAATCTCCAGGTTTCCGCTTAAATGACTTATATTGATAATACGTGTTTGTGAAATTTCCTCACACGTACCTGTGGGATCACCCTTATGACAGTTCGTACGTGTCTGGTCATGGCACGAATTGTCACGAGTACGTGTGCCATTCCTCGGAACCTATAACTAAACCCCAATTATCGGGTTTGGGGCATGACACCAACCCTAATCTAGTCATCCAGTGTTTCTAACCGTACATGATGATGTAGTTTGAAGTTATCCGATACACAGTTGACCTTCGTTTAGTGTTACATTGTATCGGGAAGCTGTATCGGAGTCCCTTAAACCAACACCCATGGGGAGGTGCTCAAAAACTAGACAACACACATGAATGAGTTATAGCTCTCAAGACCTTTCATGCCATTCATGTATTCCATTGGACAAAGTAAGGGGTACCTGAATTTCAACACGAGGGCCCTATAAGGTCTCTGAATTATACCTACCTTTTTCCTTCATTTTTCAGTGACTTCACAGCTTAGCCATGGGTGGGCTTAGCCGTAGGCATCTCACGGCTTAATCGTATTATGCACTACGGCTCAGCCATGGTTCCCTAGAATTTCTCCTGCATTGACGGCGGGCTATGGTTGAACAGTGCATGACCATATGGCTGGACTGTGATTGTTCTACAGTTTAGCTACGGTTGGGTACGGCTTAGCCGTAGTACACCACACGGCTTAGCCGTGGCTAGATTGTAGAATAGTTTATTCAATTTCTACTCTCGGGACATCAAGCCATAGCTTGACCTACGATTAGGTCACGGTTAGCTTATGGCCTAGTCGTAGTACATTCTATGGCTTAGCCATAGCCTGACCATAGTGAAAAGTCAGAATTTGCTACCTTATGGAGTGTGAGCCGTGGAGCTCTACGGCTTAGCCGTAGGCTTCAAAAATTCACGATTTGAGCCTATCACAAACAGAACTGAATTTGAAGGACTTTGAAACAGAGGGAAATAAGAGTGTATATTCAGATACAAAAGGGCTGTAAAATATGAAAAACTTGAAAAATGAAGAAGAATAATAGCAATCATCATTTACCAACATGTGTTCATCTATAACGTGCTTATACTTGTTTCACTTAAGCTTTTTCACGTGAATCAATGTCTTTTGGCTCAAATTAGATGTCTATATGGAACCTTTGTAACCATGCATATGAAGAGGAAGAAACAATGAGCACATGCAGTGCATGAAGAGAGTCCCTTAGACTCTAAAGCTAGAAAAAAATTTTCACCTCCATTACAAAAGGAGATGAACCGTAAGGGAGGTGTACGCAGGCTCCTAGAAACGGAGAGAAGAAGAGGATCAAAGAAGAAAAGCACGTTGAGAGGAAAAGACGTTGAGTTGAAAGGGAAGAAATGAGAGAATAACTAAGTCGGTACATGCATATTCTTTTATAAGATAAGTATGGCATGTAATTTATAAGAAAGCCCTTGTATTTCAAGGAAATTTCAGTTTAAGTCAACGAAACATCCAACGGAGATAAACGAAGTTAGTTACGAAAATCAACAAGCTTGATGAGATACACGTGATGACACTAATATGATGCTTGAATGACGAAATCTTACAAAATCTAAAATCACGAAAAAGGGCTCATATCTACCTAATCCAGGTTAAACTCAACTCAACTACCTCTCCATAACCTAAAACATGCCTCAAAAGGATAAAATGACATGCATTAAACTAATTTACTGGAAAATGACAAAAAAGAACATTAATTAGTCGTTAAACTGGATTACTTTGGGTCGGAGTGTTACACCTCTTCCTCTTCTGCTTTCTTTTGGTTTGGCCCTGTGAGGCAGAACAACTCTTTCCCATTCAGCCTCGTAAGGCTAAACATGGCAGATATGAGAGAAAGAGGGAGAGAAGAGGAGAGGAGAGGAGAGGAAAGGAAGGGAGGGGAGTGGAAGAGGAAGATGAAGGGAAAGAGAGAAGAGAGCCCTCTTGGTTCGGCCCGATGTTGAGCTGTTCGGCCTCCAGGGCCGAACAAGGTGGAGATGAAAGGAAGAGTGAGAGGAAAGGAAAGGAAGAGGGAAGGAGAGGAGGAGAAGAATAATAAGAGGAGGAAGAGGAGGAGGAAGAGGGAGAGGAAGAAGAGGACGAAAAGGAAAAGGAAAAGGAGGAAAAGAAAGAGGAAGATGAAGATAGGGAGAGAGAGGGAAGGGAGACTCCTCCACTGGGTGGAGGTCGCTGCCAGCCTGAGGTTGTTGCTGGCCTGGGGGGAAGGGGGAGGAGAGAGGAGTGAAAGGGGAGGTGTGTGGGGAGAGAAAGGGATGGGAGTAGTTTGGGGAGTTTTTTTTTTTTGAACGTGCTATGCAAGAAAAGTAAAATGTAGTGTATGAATAGCCTCACGTACCCAACAATAAATCTCATCAAGATTTGGGTGCACAGTAATGGTTGTATTTTTTTAATTGCATCTAATTGGGGAGCATCGAGCGACGAGTTTGATGCTTCTGTTAGGGTAAGAAAAAAAAAACCCGTTGCAAATTAGGAGGGTGGAGGAGGTAGCTAGGGTGATTAGAGGAGATGAAGGAGAGGGGAAACACATCATGTGCCCAAATTTCAAACCCCCCAACACCCAATTTCCTCATCCATTTTAGCGACGAATTGGGTCATATTTCAAACACCACCATAATAAAGCATTCAATTTGAATGTTTTTAATGACAGAAGAAGAAGGAAAAAAAAGGGGGCAAGTTTACTTTTTCTTTTTCTTTTTTTTGCCTCTTAGATTGGATGAGATGATGAGAGAAGGGGCTTTGGTTGCTTTGGCTTCAAGTAACACACACTTGGCATTCCTATAGTGGGCCACGCCGTCTACAATGAGACCCCACTCCTCAGATAAAAGTGCCTTATCGATCTACTCCTTGTCCAAATTGAAGTATCCCTTCAGTTTGTAGGTGACCCTCTCGTTGGAAATGGATGGTGGTCCGATGGGGCTATCCATGGTTCTTCGATCACGATTTGATGAAGCTGAGGCTGAGGAGGGAGGAGGGAGGAGGATTGTCATCTCCAGGGCTTAGGCTTAGAGCAGAGAGGAAATTGCTGAAAGAATCAGAAACCCAAAGTTGCAATGAATACGGTTTTTTCTTTTTTTTTTTTTATAACTTGCAACAAAATCATCGAACTCCCCAATTAAATGGGGAAAAAAATGGTGACCACTATTGTTCACCCATACCTTGAGTGAGGTTTATGGTTTGAGAGTTCTCTTACTTGAATTTTTCGTAAACTCCTCTATTTTGTTTGTATGGGTTAGGTGGCCCTCTTCCTATAAATGGGGATCCTATGAGACTCGAAGAAGAAGGAGAAGCCTAGGGTAAAAGGTTGGAATAGATTGGTGCCTTAACTCATACGTTTCTTATAAAAGGAAAAGGAGAAGGGCCCTTTCTTAGACCTTAGTTCAATAGGGCTTTCTTCTTGTTTGTTTCATCAAAATAGAGAAAAAAAAAGAGGGATGGGAGAAAGAGAGGAGGAAAGTGAGAGACGAAGAATGGAGAGAAGACACAGAATTAAGGAAAAGCAGCACAGATAGAAAGAGGTACTCTATAGGTTCTAATTCCGATTGATTTCAACAACCGAGAGTTACCCAATCAAATGTCTAAATCTCCTTTGCATTTGCAGCGTGTTTCTTCTATTGGTTTCCTATTCAACTAGGCTTTCTTTTAAGAACATATTCTTGTGTGATTAGACACTCACTTTAAAAAAGCATTTTAATTATTCCGAACAAAACCCTCCAGGCTCAAATTTCTCTAACGAGTTATTACAAGAGATTTTGCATAATAATCCTTTGATGAGATGGGCCCATTTAATCAAGTGGGTATCTTCAAATCAAATCCAAGGACAGGGCTGCGTTGGATACTGGTTGTGAGGTATGCTTAATTTTTCGTAATTAGATCTTCCATTCAGTGGTGAAAGCAAGATTTTCATTTGAGGGGTTGGTTAGTTGGGGATTGCAAGAAGTGTCCGAAGCACATAAAATTAAGTAATATAAATTGGAAAAACAAACTTTGGGTCTAAGAAAACTTAATTAAAATAGGAAACTACTCTAATTACAATTCAATTAGAAATCTACTAATCAAAATAAAAATACTCCTAAACTATCTTGAATGGAGACCACTTGTAGGTCCTTTCTGCATCATGGACCGAAAGTAAATTTATCTCAATAGTCTTTTGTCCAAATATGGCTTCATTTTTACATTTTTGTTTTTTCTTCTTCTACTTTTTTTTTCCTATTTACATATTGCTGGATGTGCATGTTTCAGTCTATGCATTTCTTGAGCATTTCAAATGTATTCATTCATAACTTATAACTGTCATGTGGGCCACTAAGATAAAAACACCTTCACCATTCTGGCGAGTGTGGTTACGACTTACGAATGTTTTTTGTTTGCAGAATTTACTTGGATCTCTCCCAAATCTAAAACTCATTAATCTGGATTTGCCAAATTCACAAGCATGTTGAAACCTTGGACGAGAGAAGTGATAGTTTTTACTATGGGCATGTTGCATCATACAAATAGGATCCAAAGAAGAACTTGGATAACGAGAATTGAAATGTTTTATATTCTTTGTGTTCTATTTGTTTTCGCTTTTGTTCATTGTTGGAGTACTTAGACATTTTTCATGGCAGCATATTCAATTTGATGTTATACCGTTACCTGTTCAAACCATTAAAAATGCCCTCAAATTACATGTAATGAGGCACAAGTATGCCTTAATGCAACCAAATTATGTCATTTTATTTTACATTTTTTTTAACACTGTATATTGTCAAATGAGCCGCCTCAACATGATTGGGATAAGGCTTTAATGATGATGATGATGATGTGTATTTTCAAATGACTACTACTTTTTTAAATTTTATTTTAAAAGGACATATACCCCTACCCTATATGTCACAGAGTATGATGCCTGGATACGGCATAGTTACAATAGGGACATAGCAAGGATACGGAAGAGACATGAATTTACATATGAAAAGTAAAGTATCGGATATGATATAATATGTTGCCCATTTTGAAGTTTCCGTATATCATAGGCCACAGACCTTTACAGCACTAACTGTGGACTAGTACTGACTCATATGCTATTATTAGAACTTTTAGACTAAAAAAATGTTTATGAAGTTAAAGTTTTTTCCTTTTATGTAGTATTGGATTTGGGCTTTTTTTGTGAGTGAACTCAACAAAGGATATAGCTGCAGGGATTTTCTTCTTCTTCTTTGTTTGAGTCTGATAATCTTGGATTTTAATGTGTATATTAAGATTTATTTAGGCAAAACTTTATGTGTCAATTTTGAATGGTGATTAGGTATGTGGGGATTTATTTGGGGTTTTTTTAAACTTATCCTAAATTCTCTAGTTATCCTAATCAAATATAACATAATTCATTAAATTCTTTCTTAATGAATGCTCACATAAATTTCTATTTTGGTGGCTGCATTTTGTTTTTGCCCCTTATTGTGTTTCAGTGGCTGGGGTTCTTTTTACTTAATTGTTAATTTTTTTTATTCCATTACGGACACTTTAGAAATTGAATTTCTGTAATTTTTTATTTTGACCTTTTTTTCAGTGGATCTTGCTATTCTTTATAGTTTATTTGAATCTCTCTCTTTTGATTTTGGAAATAATTGGGTATCTAGATTTTATTGGGCTTTGCATTTAATGTTATTGTTTTTTTTTTTTGTTTAAGATTTTTTAAAGGTCTCTCATTTTAAAATTAATTACTTTTCTTTTAGTGCTTGGGCTTAGACATGGGCCTCATATGCTAGTGTTTTATCAAAGGCTTTAGTGGGGCACGCCTTTTCAGCATTCAAGCCAATTACCTGCCCTAATGCCCGTTGTATTTATATCCAAATATTGTTAGTTTCTTTTTTGAAAACGTTAAAACTTGTTAATCAGAGGCACAAAACATAGAAAAACCGTTAAAACAAACTGTACTTCAAATGATAAAGAAAAACGACACACCCATTCCTTAGCAAGCTTATCCGCCAAAACATTAGCCTCACTTAATACATGATGAAAAATAACACCCAACTGTCCCGAAATATTTGCACCTCTTCTACCAAATCATCCAACCTCCAAGTGTTCTTAGATTGATCTCTGCTTTTACACTAGGGACGCCCCCCGTTCCTATCTGGAAGAAAGAGAAAAGTGAAGGAAGTTCATCACGTGTTAAATGACATCCAATAGTAGCCATCTTACTGCTTTGAGTAATAATTTTTATGTTCACCACTGCAAGGGTGTTGGGCATGCAGGTGATTTGGATTTTGAAATGGTGATCACCACTCATACATTTACGAAGGCTGCTATTACACTCTAGTTCTGCACATGCAAATTTTGAAAGTGCAAGCTAGGCCAATGCAAGTCCTAGTGGGGATTTGTGTTGGTTGTGTGTGTGTGTGTGTGTGTGTGGTTGTGGGGGGGGGGGGGGGGGGGGGGGGGGGGGGGGGTGGTGGGGTGTGTTTGAACAGGATTACTCAACTTTTTGCCTTATTAAAATAGATTAGTCCAATTATAGTTTAACTACAAATCACACAATCAAGATATATCTGAGATGCAATAAACAAGTGAATTGAAGTTATTTGTAAGTGCTAATCAATTATAAAGTCACCAATGTGTGAATTGTGAGTTAATTCATGCACAATAGATATTCCAGCATATGCTGGGGGCATTAAAACTTTTTGCCTTATTAAAATAGATTACTCCAATTATAGTTTAACTACAAATCACACAATCAAGATATAACTGAGATACAATAAACAAGTGAATTGAAGTTATTTGTGAGTGCTAATCAATTATAAATTCACCAATGTGTGAATTGTGAGTTAATTCATGCACAATAGATATTCTAAAACATATACATAAGAATGAAGGAATCAACCAAGGAGGTAGATAAGTACACACAAGATTTATAGTGGTTTAGTCTTAGACCTATATCCGCTATCAAGAGCACAACACACTTGGTTCCACTATTTGAGGTTCCACCACAATTACACCTCCAAATACAATTTTTTGATATGGTGGTTCGATCCCTATGGTCTATTCCACAAATTATAATTTTTTTGATGTGGTGGTTCGATCACGAAGTTCTATGTCCACCAATTACAAGTTTTTTGATGTGGTGGTTCAATCACTAAGTTTTATGTCCACCAATTATTATTTTTTGATGCGGTGATTCAATCACGAAGTTTTACATCCACCAATTACAATAAGAGAATTGAATTTAAAAAGAAAGAACACTTGCCTCTTGATGATGAACAAAGTCTTGAGGATGTTCTTATTGCTTGAATTCAAATCTTCAAGCTTTGACCTCTTTCAATGCACCTTGGTGATGATGATTTTCCAATGAGTGCTCGACCACTTGTAGATGAGGATCTAACTTGTAAGGCACAACGTTTTCCCAAGATGCAATGGATTCCACTAATCACACTCTCTTGAACGAAGGAAGCTCTTGAACGTGACTATGATAGTGTTAAGTGTGAGTGGAGTAAGTGTTGGAGGCTTTGGAGAGTTATCCTAAGTAATGAGAGTGAAATGGAGAATAGCTATTGAGTTTTTTAGTTGTTAGCCCGTCAAATAGTGACCTACTTATTGCATATTCTAAGTCAATATTCTTTTGTATTGTAGGCAGTTAACTTGTTTTCTAACTGAATGATTTTTAATTGATTTGAAGCACTGATGAATTCACTTTGAGCACATTTTGAATTTCTGATCAAAGTTTCATCAGCTTTAGCCTCCTAAAAGTAGGAATTTTAGTCAGTAACCCCTATGACTTAGGAGTCACGGACTCCTAGTTAACATGTAGTTAAAGTAGGGTTGACGAAGTCCTTTTGGCACAAAATTTGTATAACCACCTCTGTCACAACTTGAGCCCAAAAATCGGGGATTAGGAGAAAACCTAATCAGTGACACACGTACTCCCGTATATGTACCCCTAAGCCTGGTTTAAGACCACATATACAAGAGATCTATCACATATGCAATCCTTGTATGCGGAAGCTGTAGATAGTATCAGTGCACAAAAGAGCATAATCACTAGGAAAATTAGATGAACAAGAAATACATGAAGGAATATACAATGTATACATATACAATTGATGAGACACTAACATGTAGTAAATGTGAATGAGAAATGCGAGGCGCTATCTGGAGTAGATCAAACACACCCACTCCCCGTCCCACTGGGGTCTCAAAGATCTCCTCCGAAGTCAGGTTGATCTTCGAGGGATCAGGAACTGACGCTAATCCTGAAACACCAAGAACGACGAGTGAGTACAACGACTCAGCAAAGTATATGCAACATAAAGGTAACACGTGCTGTGTCTAGAAAGAATTACTGACAGGTAATCATATAAGATGTCAATTCCATATACTAGGCAAATCGTGTAATGAGTAAAGAATGCCATACGAGTCAATAATAGAAATACCGTACTGGGTGGCTACTACATATGCCATATTCTCCCTCCGTAGATAGAGCACACATATAATGAGAACACCATTGGCCAAATGGGTCTCGGTTTCCTGGGATTTGGAAGCCCCAAGACATAAACTCACTACAGTGGTGCTATATATATTACGCCAAATTCAACTCATCGGGTATCGTAAGGCTGAGACTGAGTAGTGCCTGACGAAATGGAATCAAACAAATAGTAGAACTTGAGTAGATCATGCGTATCATATCATATCAAATATATAGCATACGTGCATACAGTCAATTCATACATACAATGCTCAAGTTCTTGAAACATATCGAATAATCGAACCAATCGAACAAACGAACCAATCGAACTTACTATATCAAATGGGCACACAAATACTATGCGAACATACGGAAGAGTAAAGGTCACAATCCGTCCATACAAGATGTCATATATGAGTAATGTTCGACATTTATGCAATTCAACGGGTAGATGGATAATGCATTGTCTATGTCAAGGTCATGTCAAGATTAAAATATCTAAAGTACCATAAAACGTGTTAAGGCTTATCGACTCACATTAATCAGACGGGTAGCATCGAACATGGAAGTCAATTGTTTCCGCCCGGAATTAACCATGGACAGAGCCCTTAGGGAATATCCAATCGTTGCCCCAGTGCAAAATGCGTACCATGTGAATAGGAGGGCAAGACCGAAATCAATATGCAATACAAATCGGATTATTGTGCAGGAATCATGATCTTTTACTAGCCAACCCTAAGCTAATTATCCATTGTCACTAACTGTGCATGATGATATAGTTTTAAGTTATCCGATACTCGGTTGTTCTTCCTTTGGTGTTTCATTGTAGAAATAAGAGTATCGGAGTCCCTTAAACCAATATCCATGAGAGGTGCTTAACAACTGGATAACACATATGAACAAGTCACAGCCTTAGAAACCCTGCATGCGATTTCTTACATTCCATTGGGCATGTTCAGGTTACCTACATTCTAGCTCGAAGGCCCCACAAGGTCTTACATGAAACCTATCCTTTTTATTCATTTCTCTAAGGGGTTGTACGGCTTAGCCGTAAGTGAATGTACAGCTTAACCGTAGGCATCTTACTGCTTAGCTGTAATATGCACTGCGGCTCAGCCGCGGTTCCCCTTACATTCATCCACATTTACGGTTCAACCGTATTTTGTTATGTGGCTCAGCCTTGTTCTGTTCTACGGCTAGGGTACGGCTTAGCCATAGAACATTGCACGATTTCAACATGGCTGGACCGTAGAAAGTTGTCTGCATTTCAACCCTGACCTACGGCTTAGCTGTAGTAATCTGTACGGCTTAGCCGACCTTTAGCTATAGTTTAAAATGTAATGGTTTGCTTCTTTGGATTATGAGCCATAAACCTCATGGCTCAACCGTAAGCTTAGCCGTACACGTCAGAACACCCTGAAACGCAGACTATCCAGAGCTTCCAAATCACTCAGTTTCTCTTTTAACAGATGGAAACAGTCACACAAGGGGGCTGTTATGCACATGCTAACATAATAAATGAATAGAATCAAAACAATCACGACATACCAAAATGTATTCAACCAATATTTGCTTATACTTGCCTTTACTAATGACGAATCAAACTCCATTCGTTTCTAAACCCAAAGCGAGAAAACCTGGTGTGAGAAATCGGAGCTTGACACCGGCCACTCGCGAAGATGGAAAAAAGAACGAGAGGGAGGGTGACACAGCAGAAGACTGAACAGGAGAAGAAAAATCAGAAGAAGATAAGAACGAATGAGGTGGTGGAATGTATATATAGATATTTTAGCCATTTACAACCAAGTCCAAAAGTTACATAAATTACAGTTCAAGTCAAATGAGTACTTAAACATTTCAAACGACTCCAGGTGATTCCGAGTTAATTATAGCAAATAACAAGCATTACAAAAGACACACGATGACATCAAGATGACATCGAAATGACAATCTCCATCATAACCGAAAATTACGAAAAAAAGGCCCGAAGCTACTTAATCCAGGTAAAACTTAACCCAACTACCTAACCAAAACTCTAAACCTAACCCAAACAAGAATAAAATGTAATGACCTAAGAAAATCCTCCACATAATTGACTACGAAATCTGCTAATTGGGGTCGGGGTGTTACAACCTTTTGTTGACCTATAAAAATTGCAAATACTGCAGCGAAGACACCTCATCTCAGCTTAATTTAGGCTACAGAGGTTATTTGCAGATCTTGGGGAATCACTGTGAGAACCGGCATTCCATGAAGATCAAGATAGCTGGAACTCTCAGAAGAAGTTCAAATTTCGGGTTGAACAGACATCATCGAACTCAAAAGCCACAAGCATGTCAGCCTGAGGTCAGTTCCCCCAAGCCAGGGGGTCACTGACCAAAGTTCTGCTTCCCAATGTCCAAAATTAATGAAATTTAGACGCGAAGCTTCAGTCATACTCAGAAGATACTTTGCAAATTTTCAAGATGAAAAGACCTTGTTTGGCCTAAATTTCATTACATGTCAGCTTAGAGGACAGTAATCCCGAATTTGGGGGTCACCAGCTAAGATCTTACTTCCAGAAGGCCAAAGTAGATAAAATTTGGAACAAATGCTCAAAGAATGCTCCAAGTTATTCTCCCAAAGTTTCAAGTCAAGGGGAGGCTGTTCGGATAGAAAACAGGCTAACTGTCTCAATGTGGAGTGAATAGTGACCTAACGCATGCAATGAATAGGTTACCGTTCGAAATCCTACTTCCTCAAAACTAAACTGCATGAAATTTGGATGAATACTCCAAGATGTTCTTGACGTCAGTCCCTCCAAGTTTCAAATCAAACCGGGGTCATTTGGACTTCAAACAGCTGAAACAAGGGCCCACTGTCATAAAAAGTCAACTGGAGAGTTGACCAAGTTCAGATGGTCAAACAAAGCTGAAACTTCTGTGACACACTCAAAATAGTGTCAAGAAGTATCCCTCCAAGTTTCGTGGCGATTGGACACCGTTTGGGCCCCGAACAGACGGAAACAAGCCACATATGCAAAATTCCAAGAATGGGCCTTGGGAGTGACCGGGGGCCCACAAACAAAAGGAGTTGACCATGTTCAGGTGGTCAAACAGAGCTGAAACTTCTGTGACACACTCAAAATAGTGTCAAGAAGTATCCCTCCAAGTTTCGTGGCGATTGGACACCGTTTGGGCCCCGAACAGACGGAAACAAGCCACATATGCAAAATTCCAAGAATGGGCCTTGGGAGTGACCGGGGGCCCACAAACAAAAGGAGTTGACCATGTTCAGGTGGTCAAACAGAGCTAAAACTTCTCTGACACACTCAAAATAGTTTCAAGAAGCATCCCTCCAAGTTTCGTGGCGATTGAACACCGTTTGGGCCCCGAACAGGCGGAAACAAGCCACATATGCAAAATTCCAAGAATGGGCCTTGGGAGTGACCGGGGCCCACAAACAAAAGGAGTTGACCATGTTCAGGTGGTCAAACAGAGCTGAAACTTCTGTGACACACTCAAAATAGTGTCAAAAAGCATCCCTCCAAGTTTCATGGCGATTGGACACCGTTTGGGCCCCGAACAGGCGGAAACAAGCCACATATGCAAAATTCCAAGAATGGGCCTTGGGAGTGACCGGGGCCCACAAACAAAAGGAGTTGACCATTTTCAGGTGGTCAAACAGAGCTGAAACTTCTGTGACACACTCAAAATAGTGTCAAGAAGCATCCCTCCAAGTTTCGTGCCGATTGGACACCGTTTGGGCCCCGAACAGGCGGAAACAAGCCACATATGCAAAATTCCAAGAATGGGCCTTGGGAGTGATTGGGACCCACAAACAAAAGGAGTTGACCATGTTCAGGTGATCAAACAGAGCTAAAACTTCTGTGACACACTCAAAATAGTGTCAAAAAGCATCCCTCCAAGTTTCGTGGCGATTGGACACCGTTTGGGCCCCGAACAGGCGGAAACAAGTCACATATGCAAAATTCCAAGAATGGGCCTTGGGAGTGACCGGGGCCCACAAACAAAAGGAGTTGACCATGTTCAGGTGGTCAAACAGAGCTGAAACTTCTATGAAACACTTAATATGGTGTCAAGAAACATCTCTCCAAGTTTCGTGATGATTGGACATCATTCGGGCCTCAAACAATGGAAAATAGACCGCATATGCAATGTTCCAAAAGTGGGCCTTGTCCGTGACCGGGGCCCAATTAATGAAAAAGTTGACCAACTTCCTGGAGTCAAAATGGGCTGAAATTTTTATGACATGTAGAAAATAGTGTTAAGAAGCATCCCTCCAAGTTTGGTGGCAATCGGACTTCGTTTGAGCCCAAAACAGATGAAAATGGGCCACATACGCGAAAAACCTGAAATTGGGCCTCGTCCGTGGCCCAGTCTGCGGTCACAGACCTTCAAAGGAGGTTTCCCACGATTTTGGGTGGTTTCCCTCCACTCCTCTTCGAAATCCAACTCCCCACAACTGCTATTAACTCCCTAAAACTGCACAAAACTGATTGGGAGTCTATAAAAAGAGGAAATTTGGAAGAAACAGGGGACACACACACATAAGGAAGAAAAGTGAAGAAATTGAAGAAAGTCACCACCTAAGGCAACAAGAAGCAAGCTCCAGCAGCACTTCCATGACCATTCCCACCTTCTTTTCTTAGTTTTAAAGGTGAGCAAGAAAATTCAGAAGGAGAGAAGGAAGTGGAATGGCCAAAGTCCATACCATGTTCGTACGACGCCAATTTTTGAGAGGATGACATTGTCACCTCTGTTTCTCTCATTCGTAGGGCTTCTTAGCTATTACAAGAGTTGTGAAAGAAGCCTCTCTAGGCCTCATTTTGTTCCTTGAAAATGATAGGTTCAAATGACACAACTCCGGCTTCAAATTTGCCCATTTCGGACTTGAAACAAAAATGTAGTCCATAAGCACGAATGATGAGTTACAGCGGTTTCAATTGATTCCATGATAAAATGTGATCTTCTTGATGGTTGTCCACCGCTCCAAAGTCATGAGAATGGAGTTCCAACATTTGAAAGAAGTTCCAAGAAAGAACCAGCGCGAACAGCACAAAAAACGGAGGCACAAGGCCATTGTCTGTCAGTGACCGTGACCCCCGGTCACTGACAGGTTCCAGTGACCGCGGGTGAGTCACGGTCACTGGAAGGCCCCAGTGACCGTGGGTGAGTCACGGTCACTGGAAGGCCCCAGTGACCGCGGGTGAGTCACGGTCACTGGAATGGGCAGTGACCGCGGGTCACGGTCACCCCCCAGTTTTTTCCCCTTTTCCACATTTTCTTCCACCTTATGTACATTTTCTTGTATTTTCCAAATTGAGATCACATCTAAGACTTGAGGGAGGGGTTGTAAACTTTCAAAATGTATGTAAACAACCTGCATCCCCGCGGTCAGGGCACTTGAACCCATATAAACAAAAGGGAAATTAATGATGAACTGTAATTATTTTCCCATTCTTCTTAACGCTTAAAGTGCGTGAATGTTGGACCTTGATTCTGTAATTCATTTCCACGCCTACATTTTTAAGCGTGATCACCTTTGAGTATGACTTAAGCCTTGTATGCAAATCTTATCAACTTCGATCACCTGGAAATAGCTGTAACACTTTGACCCAGCTTAATCCGGTGTAGTGACTAATTATGGTAGCTTCGAGTACTTTTTGGGCGAATTAGTCTTATATTTGTTGTTTTGTCCTTTTGAGTTTCGTTCCGAGTCATTGATAGGTAGTTGGGTAGAGTTTAACCCGGTATAGGTAGATATGAGCCCTTTTTCATAATTTTAGGTTTTGTCATCTGTTGTTGTTCATGCATCATCTTAGTATTAGCACGTGTATCTCGTCGAGCTTATTAAGTTTCATAATTGCCTCGCATGCAAATGCTATCGTTTGCTTTTGTCAGACGATTATTTGACTCAAAACTATAAGTATCTTAACCATTTGGACTTTTATGTAATTTCTATCATCCTTATCTTTATACAAGAAGTCATGCACCGACTTCCTCTTCATCTTCAGTATTTTCTTCTTCTTTCTCTCCTTTCCTTCGTTTCTTCCTTTCCTTTTCTTTTTCTTCTTACGATCAAAGAGAGGTTGGGGGGGGGGGGGGGGGAGTTCTTGTGCACCAGTTATTCGTCATCTTGTGGTTTCAATGGTAAGAGTTGAGCTTTTTTTCTTCTCTACTCGAAGTTCATTGCCCTTTTCCTCGACTTATTTTTCTCTTTGCCTCTTCATCGTTGACAAAATTCAAGCACCACCTTCACGGTTCATTTAAGGTGAGACGTTGAGTCCTGGTCTCCGCTATGAATCTTCGTTATGAGTCTAGAATGTGATTTCAATGCATGCACACCTTTTCTTCTGCTCACTCTTAGCATGCATGGTGTTAAGATTGCATCTCGAAGGTCAATTTGGGCAAAAGAACAACTAAATTTCAAAAAAAAAAAAAAAACTTAATCGAGGCAAGTTTAACCACAATTTGGGTGAACACATGTTGGTACACGGTGATTGTTATTATTTTCCTTTAATCTCACATGTGTGACGTGACTTACAACCCTTTGTAATTGTATGATTTTGATACCTAATGTTTCCGTGGTGCAAGATTCAGTTCAGTCATTTTGTACAGAGTCCTATTACCCAACCGATTGGGTATGAGGTTTGACCGATCGAACACTTCCAGAATCGAAATCCTACCGATCAGGCTTCAGAATAGACCAGTTGGCCCTAAAGCAAGTTTGCTGTCACAACCCGAGCCCAGGGTTCGGGGGTTAGCGAAAGCCAAACCTAATGACACACGTACTCCTGTGCATGTACACGTAGACAGAGTCTAAATGCACACGCAAAAGGGAACATTCACACGTGCTAAACATGTACGTGGAAGCTGTAAATATCAGAAACATCAAACTAACAGTGCAAGAAGAGAATACGAAGAAAGAACTGACATAATTACATGTGAAGGTCTTACAAAATGAACAAAATAATATATACAATCATGACCAATCATGACAGATACAAGTATGAAGATCCTCAAAACAAGAAACAAGACTCCAATGCCATGCATATCAAGAACGCTCTCCCGTGGAGTGATCACATCCACTCCTCTAGGCCTGATGGGGCCTCAGGGGTCTCATTTGGAGTCTGGCCGACCGGCGAGGGTTCGGTTGGGGGGGGGGGGGGGGGAGTTCTTGTGCACCAGTTATTCGTCATCTTGTGGTTTCAATGGTAAGAGTTGAGCTTTTTTTCTTCTCTACTCGAAGTTCATTGCCCTTTTCCTCGACTTATTTTTCTCTTTGCCTCTTCATCGTTGACAAAATTCAAGCACCACCTTCACGGTTCATTTAAGGTGAGACGTTGAGTCCTGGTCTCCGCTATGAATCTTCGTTATGAGTCTAGAATGTGATTTCATTGCATGCACACCTTTTCTTCTGCTCACTCTTAGCATGCATGGTGTTAAGATTGCATCTCGAAGGTCAATTTGGGCAAAAGAACAACTAAATTTCAAAAAAAAAAAAAAAACTTAATCGAGGCAAGTTTAACCACAATTTGGGTGAACACATGTTGGTACACGGTGATTGTTATTATTTTCCTTTAATCTCACATGTGTGACGTGACTTACAACCCTTTGTAATTGTATGATTTTGATACCTAATGTTTCCGTGGTGCAAGATTCAGTTCAGTCATTTTGTACAGAGTCCTATTACCCAACCGATTGGGTATGAGGTTTGACCGATCGAACACTTCCAGAACCGAAATCCTACCGATCAGGCTTCAGAATAGACCAGTTGGCCCTAAAGCAAGTTTGCTGTCACAACCCGAGCCCAGGGTTCGGGGGTTAGCGAAAGCCAAACCTAATGACACACGTACTCCTGTGCATGTACACGTAGACAGAGTCTAAATGCACACGCACAAGGGAACATTCACACGTGCTAAACATGTACGTGGAAGCTGTAAATATCAGAAACATCAAACTAACAGTGCAAGAAGAGAATACGAAGAAAGAACTGACATAATTACATGTGAAGGTCTTACAAAATGAACAAAATAATATATACAATCATGACCAATCATGACAGATACAAGTATGAAGATCCTCAAAACAAGAAACAAGACTCCAATGCCATGCATATCAAGAACGCTCTCCCGTGGAGTGATCACATCCACTCCTCTAGGCCTGATGGGGCCTCAGGGGTCTCATTTGGAGTCTGGCCGACCGGCGAGGGTTCGGTTGGGGGGGGGGGGAGTTCTTGTGCACCAGTTATTCGTCATCTTGTGGTTTCAATGGTAAGAGTTGAGCTTTTTTTCTTCTCTACTCGAAGTTCATTGCCCTTTTCCTCGACTTATTTTTCTCTTTGCCTCTTCATCGTTGACAAAATTCAAGCACCACCTTCACGGTTCATTTAAGGTGAGACGTTGAGTCCTGGTCTCCGCTATGAATCTTCGTTATGAGTCTAGAATGTGATTTCATTGCATGCACACCTTTTCTTCTGCTCACTCTTAGCATGCATGGTGTTAAGATTGCATCTCGAAGGTCAATTTGGGCAAAAGAACAACTAAATTTCAAAAAAAAAAAAAAAACTTAATCGAGGCAAGTTTAACCACAATTTGGGTGAACACATGTTGGTACACGGTGATTGTTATTATTTTCCTTTAATCTCACATGTGTGACGTGACTTACAACCCTTTGTAATTGTATGATTTTGATACCTAATGTTTCCGTGGTGCAAGATTCAGTTCAGTCATTTTGTACAGAGTCCTATTACCCAACCGATTGGGTATGAGGTTTGACCGATCGAACACTTCCAGAACCGAAATCCTACCGATCAGGCTTCAGAATAGACCAGTTGGCCCTAAAGCAAGTTTGCTGTCACAACCCGAGCCCAGGGTTCGGGGGTTAGCGAAAGCTAAACCTAATGACACACGTACTCCTGTGCATGTACACGTAGACAGAGTCTAAATGCACACGCAAAAGGGAACATTCACACGTGCTAAACATGTACGCGGAAGCTGTAAATATCAGAAACATCAAACTAACAGTGCAAGAAGAGAATACGAAGAAAGAACTGACATAATTACATGTGAAGGTCTTACAAAATGAACAAAATAATATATACAATCATGACCAATCATGACAGATACAAGTATGAAGATCCTCAAAACAAGAAACAAGACTCCAATGCCATGCATATCAAGAACGCTCTCTCGTGGAGTGATCACATCCACTCCTCTAGGCCTGATGGGGCCTCAGGGGTCTCATTTGGAGTCTGGCCGACCGGCGAGGGTTCGGCAGGGGTATCTGGTCTTGCAACACCAAAAACAACTGTGAATACGACGATTCAGCAAAGTATAAACCATAACAAGTTAACACACACTGTGTCTAATAGAATAAAGAACATCATGTAAATTAAATAAGGCATTTTCGTATACTAGGCTGTCATGCAAAAAAGAGATATGCTATGCGAATCAATGTATACATGCAGTGTACATAACTAGTGGCTACTACATTGCCATATGCTCCCAAAAGAGGGATCTTGTATCGTGCAAAGAACACCATTGTCCGGGCCAGGGTACAATGGGTCTCGGTTTCCTGGGGTCCGGTTCCCTAAGACGTTTCCTTACTGCAGCAAGGCCATGTAAACTATACCAAATTCACCCCGTCGGGATCCTAAGGCTGAGGCTAAGTAGTGCCTGACCATACAGAGTCAATCATGAAAACCCTGAATAGATCGTGACAACATATCATACGTGCATATCTGTGGACATGTCTTATACGTGAAATTACACATGCATACTCAAGGTAAAGAACCACAATGTGAAAGTAACAGAAAACAAGATATCAGAGAGTAGAGATCAATGATCGAATGCAGTATGTTATGCAACAAATCATGTGAAATCGGATCATCTTTATTTACAAGCCAATTCTAATCTAATTATCCGGTGTTTCTAACCGTGCATGATGATGTAGCTTTAAGTTATTCGATGCACCGTTGTCTAGTGTTGCATTGAATTGGCGGTGCACGAAGTCCCTTAAACTAACACCTATGGGGAGGTGCTTAACATTCGGATAACGAACATGAATGATTCGCAGCCCTCGAAATCATTCACGCGTTGTATCACATTCCGTTGGGCAGGTCTAGGTGCTCTACATTCTATCATGAAGGCCATATCGGTCTTTCCCTTACACCTATCCTTGTCCTTCATTATTCTAGTGTGGATACAGCTTAGCCGTAGGTGAACGTACGGCTTAGCCATAGGCATCTTACGGCGTAGCCGTAGTATGCACTGCGGCTCTACCGCGGTTCCCTTTACTGTTCATCTGCAGTTACGGTTCACCCGTATTTTGTTCTACGGCTTAGCCTTGTGTGTTCTACGGCTTAGCCGTGGCCGGGCCGTAGAAGGTCTGTCAATTTGGTTGCTCTCAGTTAATCCAGAAAAAGGCACCCTGTATTGATCTACGGCTGGGCCACGGCTGAGGTTCGGCTTAGCCGTAGTGCAATACACGGCTTAGCCGTGCCCTAGCTGTCACGACCCGAGCCCAGAATTCGGGGGTTAGCGAAAAGCTAAACCGGTGACACACGTACTCCCGTGCACGTGCATCCAAACCCAGTCCAGATGCACGCACACAAGGGATCTAACACGTGCGAACTAAGCGTACGCGGAAGCTGTACATATCATAGCAAGCAACAAAGGAAAATAGCGGAAGCCAAAACAAATGCGAAACAGAAAAGACAAGATAAATACAATACTGGAAAACTAAATACAAGTCTGAGTACACGACAAAATAAAGATGTACAATTATACAGAGTACAAAGTCCAAAGTGCCAAAGTACCAAAATACAAAATCTCAAAAACCAACTCAAAACCAAAGGCCACTGATATGCATGCACGCACTCGGCAGAGGTGATCAGGCCCACTCTGCCAGACCGGAGGGTGCCTCTACACTCGGCCTGCAGCCTCCTCGACCGCCGGGGAGCTGGGCAAGGGATCTGTGCCTGCAACACCACAGACAACACAAATGAATACAACGATCCAGCAAATACAAGTAACAAGGATGAAACACTCATAGTATCAAAGTGAATAAAATAATGACAGAAGATTAAATGCAGAGTTTCATCTTAGTATGCTAAGCAAATCGTGCATAGAATTAAAGCATGATAAGGGAATCAAAGTATAGAAATACTGAACTAAGTGGCTACTACGTTAACCATGTTCTCTCCAATAGAGAGCAGAGCAAAGCAGAGCAGAGGAGAACACCACTGACCGGGCCAGGGTACAAGTGGGTCTCAGTTTCCTGGGTTCCGGGGTCCCAAGACAAAGCAACACTGCAGTTATACAGAGATACAGAGATCTAAGCCAAAGGTAACCCCGTCGGGCATCCTAGGGCTGAGGCTGAGTAGAGCCAGACTAATACCAATCAAATTAAATCCATAGAAAGGGAGATTATCCGCTTTGGACTAACCGATGACAAAGACCGGATCTTATCCTCACGTATTAACCTCTGGGCAGAGCCACTAGGGAATACCCAAAATCAGAGATAGACAAAGCCAACAAAGCATGAATATTACGTCAAAGCACAGCATAGATCAAAGCTTAGTGCAGCACGAAGAATAAAACAGATATACAGAACGAAAGCAAAATGACTGCGGAATGCATATACATAGATTGGCAGAACAGAGGGCAAAACTATAAACAATATGCAATGCAACTCAGATTAATACGGAGTCAAGGTTCATTACAAGCCAATACTAATCTAGTTGTTCACTGTCACTAACCGTGCATGTTGATGTAGTTTTAAGTTATTCGATGCACCGTTGCCATTAAAGTGTTGCAATGTAATCTTTGCGTGCACCGACGTCCCTTAAACCAACACCCATGGGGAGGTGCTTAACAGTGATCAACGCTCACATGAAATAGTCACAGCCTAACAAACTATTCATGCGATCCACAGAATCCATTGGGCCGGTTTACACGGGTGGTTAACCTGTATTTGAGCCCTACAAGTCTCACCATTATCCTAAGTTATATTCAGAATTGCCATGCCTAACGGTTTAGCCATGAGGGACCTATGGTTGAGCCGAAGACATCTTACGCGCTCGTCGTAATATGCACTACGGCTTCACCTTGGTTCCATTCAAAACATAGCTGAACTGGTTATCATCCACCTCTGATCTGATACCTTTTTCGGCTGGGCTACAGTCAGTATACGGCTTAGCCGTAGACCACTCCACGGCTTAGCCGTAGCAGTTCACGGCTTAGCCGTAGCCACATCGTAGGCACACTGTCTCTGGAAAGTTTCGACTGATCAGAGATTTAATCCACGGCTGGGTTACGGTTGGGTCACGGCTAGCTTACGGCTCAGCCGTAAGACAATTTACGGCTCAGCCGTAGCCTAGCCGTAGAACAAAAGTGAAATTTCAAGTCTCTGGAAATCAAGCCGTAGAAGTTTACGGCTTAGCCGTACAATACAGAAACAAAATCGGGCTGAATACAGAAGCTGGAAAATTGGTACAGAAACGTTCCAAACAAGCTCAATCACTCTCTACATCTTAGAAATTGGCTGTAAAACACTCTACACAAAGAATAAGAATGAATCAAAGCAATCAAACAAACACCCATATGTGTTATCAAAGCCTGTACTTATACTTGCCTCAAAGCTCTAACAATCCACTGAATCAAGCTCCAATCAACTAAAATTCAGACAAAGCAAAGCAAATGACAAATCCATGAGCATGCACAGAGAGAGGAAGAGATGGGAGATCAAATTTGGAGAAGAAACACAAAGAACCCACTTACCAAAACAAGGACAGAGATAAGAGAGAAAGAGGAAGAACCAAATCAACAAGGGATCCAATCCTCAATCGAGCAAGAGAAGGGAAGAAGAGAGAGAGAGAGAGAACGTGGAGCTCCTGGAGATCTTCTTGCATGCAGTCGACTAAGGGAATGAGCAAGAGAGAGAGACACCTAGAGCATGACTCATATTTATAGATTTGGAAGTTTAAAACAAGATCCAATGAGTTTAAGCTATTTACAGTTTAAGTCACACGAAGGTCCAACTTCTCCAATTGACTCCGAACGGATCTGACACAGTTACGAAATATAACGAGCTCAACAAAATACACGTGCTGACACCAAGATGATGCAAATATGATGCAAGCAAAGCAAAAGCGAAATTACGAAAAAGGGCTTAGAACTACCTATCTCAGGTCGAAGGTTACTCAACTACCTATCCAAGGCCCAAAACCAAGTCCGAAGGAATAAAACAACAGAAAAACACGCTAATGAGTCACTAATCCGGCTCAAAGGGGATCGGAGTGTTACACTAGCCGTAGAGGAAAACTGGATTTTTACCCTCTTTGGACTTTAAGCCGTAAGTGACATACGGCTTAGCCGTACATGTACGAAGTCAATGTTCTAAATCACGTACAGAAAATCTGTGAAATCATCAGAATTGCAAATATCCAATAGAGATAGATAAGGTACTAATCAAATGGGCTGTAAACATATTTTTCCTTACAAATTCATGTGAACTAACTAGAATCAAATGCATACCAACATGGGTTCTTACAGGTTATGGTTATACTTACCTCAATTGAATTCAATTACACAACTGATGTCCTTGGGTCCAAACACAACCTAACACCAACCAAACAACATGCATGCATGAGAAATGGAAAGAATCTCAAAGCACAGACACGTCATGCAACAGGGAAACAAGAAGGAGGAGAAATAGAGGAAGGAGATGAGAGAGAGATGAAAGGATCCCCAACTCACCTCACAATCAACACAATAGAGCTTGCAAAGAACCAAAATCCCTCAATTGAGCTTGATCGATGGAGGAGAGAATTCAGGAGAGGGAGAGAAAGCTCTTCACGTGCACAGTGAGGAAAAATGAGAGAGAACGTGAGTTTTAGTCGATGGTATGAAGTTATATAAGCTAAGGGGAAGTCCAAATTACAATGAAGTCCAAGTCAGAATTTTATTTTCAGTTTGAGTCAAATCCTTGTCCAATGGAATCATATGGCATCGTTTGCAAATGACGTAGTTACGAAAGTTGACGAGCTCAACGAAAGACACGTGTTGACATCAAGATGATGCAAAAATGACCATATCTTAGAAAAGCTAAAATTATAAAAAGGGGCCTGGTCTACTTAATCCAGGTCAAACTCAACCCAACTACCTATCCATGACCCGCAACGAAAATAAAACACAAACAAAACACAATTAGCAACGAAAACAAGATTAATTAACCGTTAAACGAGGTCAAGCTGGGTCGGAGTGTTACATTTGCTCCGCGAGGTTTAGTGTCCGACTGAATCCTATTCTTGCTCATCCTCATTCTCCTGCTTTTAACCACTAAGAAGACCCTTTGTATACTACATTTATGGGTCTATCTGCTCTCTAATGAATTGGAGGAAAAGATAGGGTTACTGATAAGACCAAATAAGGCCTTCACATGGGTTTCTCAACCTCTTAACTTGCCCAATGGACTACCTTAAACGCATGAATGGTCTTGAGGGGCTGTGACTCATTCATATGTGTTGTCCACTTGTTAAGCACGTCCCTATGGGTGTTGGTTTAAGGGACTCGATACATGTTTCTCGATACATTGCAACACTTAAAAGTTGAACAACTGTGTATCGAACAACTTAAAACTACATCATCATCTACGGTTAGAAACAATGGACAATTAGTTTATGATTGGCTAGTAAGCAATCATGATTCCCTGCATTTCCTGAATAACTGGCCTTACATTGCATATTGATTTCGATTACGGCCTTCCACGCTGTCACAACCAGAGCCCAGAAATCGGGGGTTAGTAAAAGCCTAACCTGTGACACACGTACTCTCGTGCACGTATACCTCAACCTAGTCTAAGTACACGCACACAAGGGATGTTTACACGTGCAAACCAAGTGTACACAGAAACTGTACGTATCATAGCAAGCAAGGAAAATAAACAGAAGGCATACCAACATAGGTTCAACAAAAACATTGATTACAAAATACATAATACAAAATGAAGAGATGGCTCTTTAGAGACCACTACAAGATAAGATGTACAAGAAACAAAACAAACAAAAGGAAAGGCAATATATGGATGCAAGGCCAAGCCGCTCTCCGTGAGAGTGATCAAGACCACTCCTCTAGCCCTGACTGGGTCTCCCGGATCTCTCCTGGAGTTTGGCCAATCGACGAGGGGTCGGTAGAGGAATCTAGGCCTGCAACACCAAGAACAACCAATGAGTACGACGGCTCAGCAAAGCATAAGCTCCAATAAGTTAACATGTATTGTGTCTAGTAAAATCATTAACAGTTAACAATTAATAGTGCATAGAGATCATGTTCGTATACTAAGCAAGTCGTGCATATCAATAAGCATACTGTAAGAATCATAAAACAGATAAACTGGCTAGGTGGCTACTACATTTGCCATATTCTTTCAATCGAGAGCAGTCAGTATGAGAATACCATCAACTAAGCCAGGGTACGAATGGGTCCCTAGTTCCGGGGGTCCAGAATCCCAAGACATGAACACTCTACAGAGGTAGTAAATAGTTTACGCCAAAGTCAACCTCGTCGGATATCTTAAGGCTGAGGCTGAGTAGAGCCAAACAGACAAGATCAGTCATATCAAGTGGATGCACGTCAATCAATGTCGGTTAGTCCGTCAGTTCAGTACAGTATAGGTCATGTCACAGTCAGACAGTACAGTACGTGCATCAAGCTAGATCAATACTGTTACACTTAAACAATTACATGTCGAATAAGGAACAAGACAAAGAGCATGAAAGACAGCTGTTTTCGCCTAGGATGTACCATGGACGGAGCCCTCGGCGAATATCCAATTGTTGCCTCAGTGCAGAACGCGTACCATGTGAATAAGAGGGCAAAACCGAAGTCAATATGCGATGCAAATCAGCTTATTTTGCAAGAGTCACGATCTTTTACTAGCCAACCTTATTTTTGTTATCCATTGTTACTAACCGTGCATAATGATGTAGTTTTAAATTATTCGCTACACAGTTGTTCATTTTTGGAGTGTTACACTGTATCAATACACGTGTAGTGAAGTCCCTTAAGCCAACACCCATGGTGAGGTGCTTAACAAATGGATAACGTGTATGAATGCGTTACAACCCACAAAACCATTTGTAACACTCCGATCCCCTTTGAGCCGGATTAGTGGCTCATTAGTGTGTTTTGTTTTGTTTATTTCTTTTGGACTTGGTTTTGGGCCTTGGATAGGTAGTTGAGTGACCTTTGACCTGGACTAGGTAGTTCTAAGCCCTTTTTCGTAATTTTGCTTTTGCTTTGCTCATATCATCTTTGCATCATCTTGGTGTCAGCACGTGTATTTCATTGAGCTCGACAATTTCCGTAACTGTGTCAGATCCGTTTGGAGTCAATTGGGGAAGATGGACCTTCATGTGACTTGATTTGTAAATAACCCAGACTCTTTGGACTTTGACTTAAACTTCCAAAACATATATAAACAACTCAGCTCCAGATGTCTCTCATCTCTGCCCATTTGTTTCCACGTTGCATGCAAGAGAAAACTCCAGGGAAGCCTCTCGTTCTCTCTCTCCCTCTCCCTTTCTCTTCACTTCTCTTGATCGATTGTAGATTGGGATCCTTTGTTTGATTTGGGTTCTTCCTCTCTCTTCTCCATTCTCTCATCTCTGTATATTGCTTAGGTAAGTGGGTTTTGCATTCTTCATCTTCGATTGGATTCCTTCTCCAAGCTATGTGTGTTTCCCTCATCTCATGCATGTGCTATTGCTTTGATTTGTTTTGATTTTTAGTTGCTTTGGAGCTTGATTCAGTGGATTTCCAGATTTGAGGCAAGTATAAGTACAGGCTTTGATAACACATATGGGTGTTTTGTTTGATGGCTTTGATTCACTTCTTATTCTTTGTCTAGCATGTTTTACAGCCACATTTTGTGAATTTGGAACCTCTGTAGCTTGTTTGGATATGTTTCTGTACCAAATTTCAGTTTCTGTAACTATCCCGAATTCGTGTTCTGTATTGTACGGCTAAGCCGTAAGTTTCTACGGCTCACTATCCAGAGACTTGAAATTTCACTTTTGTTCTACGGCTAGGCTACGGCTAAGCCGTAATTTGTCCTACGGCTGAGCCGTAAGCTAGCCGTGACCCAACAGTACCCCAACCGTGAATTAAATCTCTGATCAGTCGAAACTTTTCTGATATCAGTACTCCTACGGTGAGGCTACGGCTAAGCCGTGGAATGCTACGGCTAAGCCGTGGATTGGTCTACGGCTAAGCCGTATACTGACTGTAGCTCAGCCGAAAAAGGCACCAGATCAGAGGTGAAAGGATGATCAGTTTAGCTGTGTTTTGTATGGAACCAAGGTGAAGCCGTAGTGCATATTACGACGAGCGCGTAAGATGTCTTCGGCTCAACCATAGGTCCCTCATGGCTAAACTGTTCGGCATGGCAATTCTGAAACATAACTTAGGATAATGGTGAGACTTGTAGGGCTCAAACACGGGTTGACCACTCATGTAAACCGGCCCAATGGATTCTTGGATCGCATGAATAGTCTGTTAGGCTGTGACTTATTCATGTGAGTGTTGATTTACTGTTAAGCACCTCCCCATGGGTGTTGGTTTAAGGGACGTCGGTGCACGCACAGATTACATTGCAACACTTTGATGGCAACGGTGTATTGACTAACTTAAAACTACATCAACATGCACGGTTAGTGACAGTGAACAACTAGCTTAGGACTGGCTTGTAATGAACCTTGACTCCGTATTAATCTGAGATGCATTGCATATTGTTTATGATTTTGCCCTCTGTTCTGTTAATCTAAGTTTATGCATTCCGTAGTCATTTTTGTTTTCGTCCTGTATCTCTGTTCTATGCTTCGTTCCGCACTATGCTTTGATCTATGCTGTGCTTTGGATTTATATCTATGCTCTGCTGGCTTTGTTTATCTCTGAGTTTGGGTATTCCCTGGTGGCTCTGCCCAGAGGTTAATACGTGAGGATAAGATCCGGTCTTTGTCATCGGTGAGTCCAAAGCGGATAATCTCCCTTTCTATGGATTTGATTTGATTGGTATTGGTCTGGCTCTACTCAGCCTCAGCCCTAGGATGCCCGACGGGGTTACCTCCGGCTTAGATCTCTGTATCTCTGTATAACTGTAGTGTTGCTTTGTCTTGGGACCCCGGAACCCAGGAAACCGAGACCCGCTTGTACCTTTGGCCTGGACAGCGGTGTTCTCCTCTGCTCTGCTCTGCTCTCTATTGGAGAGAACATGGTTAACGTAGTAGCCAACTAGTTCAGTATTCTATGTTTTGATTCACATATCATGTTTTACTTCTATGCACGATTTGCTTAGTTTCCTAATATGGAACTCTGTATTTAATCTTCTGTCATTATTATATCCTCTTTGATACTATGCGTGTTTCACCCCTGTTACTTGTATTTGCTGGATCGTTGTATTCATTAGTGTTGTCTGTGGTGTTGCAGGCACAGATACCTTGCCCAGCTCCCCGGCGGTCGAGGAGGCTGCAGGGGCGAGTGTAGAGGCACCCTCAGGTTTGGCAGAGTGGGCCTGATCATCTCTGCCGAGTGCGTTCATGCATACTTCCAGTGGCTTTTGTTTTGGGATTTTGAGTTTTGGTTTCAGGGGATGTGTATTTGGACTTTGGACTTTGGACTCGTATTCTGTATATTTTTGTATATATTGATTTTGGTGTGTATTCGGTTTTATATCAGTGTATTTGTCTTTGTCTTTTCCGTTCCGCATTTGTTTTAGCTTCCGCTATTTATTTTCTTTGTTGCTTGCTATGATATGTACAGCTTCCGCGTACGCTTAGTTCGCACGTGTTAGATCCCTTGTGTGCGTGCATCTGGACTGGGTTTGGGTGCACGTGCACGGGAGTACGTGTGTCATAGGTTTAGTTTTTCGCTAACCCCCGATTTCTGGGCTCGGGTCGTGACATACGTATTGTATGGTATCAGAGCATGCTAGTTATAAGCATGTAGACATCTAAGATCGTGGTGAGATAACGCTATCAACTATTTGACTCGAAGTCTTATAGGTTGATTTGGGATTTGACTAACTCAGGGGCATTTCATATTTGTGTGTTGTGTTTCTTTTCCTTTTACAGGATGGCATCAGGATCAGGATCTCGGGATGAAAACCAACAGGGCCATAACGGTGATAGTGGATCAGTACCTCCACACGTCAGTAGTGAGGAGCGGATGTTGATGATGATGCAGTCTATGCAGTCATTACAGGCACAGATGGCATCCATGGTAGATAGACAGAGTCAGGCTGCTGCAGTAGCATCACCTCGTATAGATCAGCAGGTGATTTTCCAGCCGAAGGAATCAGATCCGAATGCTCTTTTCGACAAGTTTCGTAAGCGAGGGGCGACTGAGTTCCATGGGATAGAGGATGCATTACAGGCTGAGCAATGGTTGGAGCAGACTGAAGAGCTATTTGATACGATTGTGTGCAGTAACAAGCAGAAGGTAGTTCTCACAGCCTCTATGCTTCGGAGTGTAGCCAAGACATGGTGGAGGAGTGTTAAGACCTCATTCCAGACTATGCCCAGTGCCACAGTTTGGGAGACCTTCAAGCAGCAATTCCGTCGGAAGTTCATGCCTCTCCACATTCAGCGGGCCAAGGAAGTGGAATTCTTCAACCTTCAGCAGAGACAGATGCCAGTTGCAGATTATGTACACAAGTTTACAGAGCTGTCCCACTTCGCAGAGGATATGGTGAACACTGAGCATAAGAAGGTGACTCGCTTCGTCAACGGTCTGAATCCGAGGCACAAACGCCACGTGGTTGCTTGTATGTGGCCGGCTACATTGGACGACGCTATTGATAGGGCTTATGATGCAGAGGCCATCTTTGAGGAGGAGCGAACTGAGGCTAAGAGGACGGCAGGCTTCAGTGGCAGAAGTCAGTTTCAGAAGAAGTTCAAGGGTAAGCAGGGCAGTTCGAGCAGTACTCAGGTGGTTTGCGGTCACTGTGGGAAGGATCACCCCACCGACAGATGTTGGAGGAAGAGTGGGGCTTGTTTCGGGTGTGGCTCTACGGACCACAAGCGGGCCCAATGCCCGAAGTTTCAGTCCTCTCCACAGACGAGGCAGGCAGGACCTACAGCGCAGGGCAGATCTCAGACAGCTCGCCCAGCCCAGAAGCAGAACCGCCAGACAGCCCGAGCCTATGCTGCTACGCATGAGGGCGCGGAGGAGGCCACGGTAGTGGAAGGTAAAATTTTAATTTCTGATGCAGAAGCTTTAGCTTTATTTGACTCCGGGTCTACGCGTTCGTACGTAGCACCCCATTTTGCTGTGCAGCTTCGACAGCGACCTACACCACTTCCCTACTTGTTGTTAGTATCCACTCCGGTTGGTAAACGGGTGGAGTGCAGTGTCTTCTACCCTCAGTGCGCTGTGCGGATAGCTGGTCATCAGCTCCCAGTAGACCTCGTGTTGCTCACGACACTGGATTTCGATGTGATTCTTGGTATGGACTGGCTTGCAAGATATCATGCGTGTATTAATTGCTACAGCAAGGCTATCTACTTGATTTGGGCAGCGGATTCCGATTTGAGGGCAGCCAGACGAAGTGCCCAAGGCGTGTGATATCTGCTTGTAAGGCAGACAGGATGCTCCGTAGGGGATGTGAGGGATTTCTTGCGTTCATTTCAGAGAAGAAGGATCAGCGACAGCTTAGTGAGATCTCAGTAGTCAGCGAGTTTCCGGAGGTTTTTCCAGAGGATGTGCCAGAGTTGCCTCCAGTCCGAGAGGTAGAGTTCTCGATTGACGTGATACCAGGTACAGCACCCATCAGTAGAGCTCCATATCGTATGGCACCTGCAGAGTTGTTGGAATTGAAGAAACAGTTGCAGGATTTGTTGGATAAAGGGTTTATACGCCCAAGTGTTTCACCTTGGGGAGCACCTGTGTTGTTTGTTAAGAAGAAGGATGGCAGTTTCCGGATGTGCATTGACTACAGGCAATTGAACAAGGTGACCATCAAGAACAAATATCCATTGCCTAGGATCGATGAGTTGTTCGATCAGCTTCAGGGCGCAGCTTACTTCTCTAAGATTGACTTGAGGTCAGGATATCACCAGCTCAGGGTGAAGGATGAGGATGTTCCTAAGACAGCTTTCAGGACTCGGTATGGACACTACGAGTTCCTGGTCATGCCATTTGGTTTGACGAACGCACCCGCAGCTTTTATGGCGTTGATGAATAGGGTGTTTACTTCATTCTTGGACCAGTTTGTTGTGGTTTTCATAGATGACATATTGGTCTATTCGAAGACTGCTGAGGAACATACAGACCATCTGAGGAAAGCATTGCAGCTGCTTAGAGATCACAAGTTGTATGCCAAGTTGTCAAAATGTGATTTCTGGTTAGAGCAAGTTGCATTTCTGGGTCATAAGATTTCTAGAGATGGGTGATGGTGGATCCGGCTAAGATTGAAGCAGTAGTCCATTGGCCCCGTCCTAGATCAGTGACAGAGATCCGGAGTTTTCTGGGATTAGCGGGATATTACCGCAGGTTCGTGCAGGATTTCTCGAAGATTTCAGCCCCGCTGACTCAGTTGACTCGGAAGAAGGTCCCGTATGAGTGGACAGAGAAGTGTGAGCGCAGTTTCCAGATGTTGAAAGAAAAGCTCACTACGGCGCCAGTGTTGACTCTCCCGGATGGTAGTGAGGGATTCGTGATTTATTCCGATGCTTCGCGCGTTGGACTAGGCTGTGTGCTGATGCAGAATCAGAAGGTGATTGCCTATGGATCCAGACAGCTGAAAGAGCATGAGAAGAACTATGCCACACATGACTTAGAGCTAGCAGCCATTGTATTTGCACTGAAGTTGTGGCGGCACTACCTGTACGGTGTGAAGTTCGAGGTCCATTCCGATCATCACAGTCTGCAGTACTTGTTTGATCAGCATGACTTGAATATGAGGCAGCGGAGATGGTTGGAGTTTATCAAAGACTACGACTTTCCGATCAAGTACCACCCAGGCAAGGGCAATGTAGTTGCAGATGCACTTAGCAGGAGGACAGACAGTCTTCAGGTGTTGGCAGGATTCTATATGCTTGTGCATGATCAGCCTGTTGAGGTTCGGTTGGTAGGTGACTTGATGACATTAGCTACTACCGTCGTGTTTCAGCCTGAGGTGATTCAGCAGATCAAGGATCACCAGTTTGAGGACCCCCTCCTGGTGAAGTTCAGAGATCGGATTTCAGATCGACCGGATTTTAGCCTAGTAGATGGAGTTTTGTACTTCAAGAATAGATTGTGTGTTCCCGCTGTGGACGAGCTGAAAGATAAGTTGATGACAGATGCGCACGATGCCCGATATGCGATGCACCCCGGGAGTACGAAGATGTACCGAAACTTGAAGGACAGATTTTGGTGGAACAATATGAAGCGGGAGATCGCAGGGTTCGTAGCTCGATGTTTGACCTGTCAGAGAGTGAAAGCTGACCATCAGCGACCCCCAGGACCATTACATCCATTGCACACTCCGCAGTGGAAGTGGGAGCACATTACGATGGATTTCGTCTCCGGTTTTCCGCCGACCAGTAGAAAGAATAATGCGATCTGGGTCATAGTGGACAGATTGACCAAGTCAGCACATTTCCTTCCGTTCAGGAAAGGGATGACATTCACAGAGATGGCTAGGAAGTTTGTTGACGAGATAGTCAGATTGCATGGCACCCCAGTATCGATTGTGTCGGATCGAGACAGTCGTTTTGTGTCTTCATTTTGGAGAGCATTTCAGGAAGCTATGGGCACGAAGCTGAGTTTTAGTACGGCATACCACCCCCAGACTGATGGACAGTCGGAGCGTACCATTCAGACGTTGGAGGATATGCTCAGAGCTAGTGTGCTGAACTTTGAGAAGGAATGGGATATGCATTTGGCATTGTGTGAGTTTGCTTACAACAACAGCTTTCATGAGAGCATTGGTATGGCACCATATGAGGCACTTTACGGACGTAAGTGCAGGACTCCAGTGTGCTGGGAGGAAGTTGGAACTAGAAGTTTCCATGGTCCGACAATCATTGCTGAGACGACAGAGAAGGTGCAGAAAGTGATAGAGAATCTGAAGATTGCTCGGTCCAGGCAGAAGAGCTATGCTGATACTCGGAGGAGACCTTTGGCATTCCAAGTCGGAGATTGGGTGTTCCTTAAAGTTTCTCCGATGAAGGGCACAGTTCGATTTGGTCAGAAGGGTAAGTTAGCTCCGAGATATGTAGGACCGTTCGAAGTCAAGAGCCGAGTTGGAGATTTAGCTTATCGGTTGACGCTTCCAGTTGAGTTCTCCGGTGTGCACGATGTCTTCCATGTGTCGATGCTCCGTAAGTACGTGCCAGATTCGAGCCATGTGATTCGCTACGATGATATTCAGATTCAGCCTAATGCAACTTACGTTGAGCGTCCGCTTCGCATTGTTGGCACACGAGAGCAGATTCTCCGTACCAGGACTATCAGATGGGTTAAAGTGTTGTGGGAGCATCACGGTCCAGATGAGGCTACTTGGGAGCTAGAGGAGCAGCTAGCACGCCAGTACCCCCAGCTCTTTGCGCAGGTAGGTAGTCATTCCGAGGATGGAATGATTCCTAGTGGGGGAGGATGTAACACTCCGATCCCCTTTGAGCCGGATTAGTGGCTCATTAGTGTGTTTTGTTTTGTTTATTTCTTTTGGACTTGGTTTTGGGCCTTGGATAGGTAGTTGAGTGACCTTTGACCTGGACTAGGTAGTTCTAAGCCCTTTTTCGTAATTTTGCTTTTGCTTTGCTCATATCATCTTTGCATCATCTTGGTGTCAGCACGTGTATTTCATTGAGCTCGACAATTTCCGTAACTGTGTCAGATCCGTTTGGAGTCAATTGGGGAAGATGGACCTTCATGTGACTTGATTTGTAAATAACCCAGACTCTTTGGACTTTGACTTAAACTTCCAAAACATATATAAACAACTCAGCTCCAGATGTCTCTCATCTCTGCCCATTTGTTTCCACGTTGCATGCAAGAGAAAACTCCAGGGAAGCCTCTCGTTCTCTCTCTCCCTCTCCCTTTCTCTTCACTTCTCTTGATCGATTGTAGATTGGGATCCTTTGTTTGATTTGGGTTCTTCCTCTCTCTTCTCCATTCTCTCATCTCTGTATATTGCTTAGGTAAGTGGGTTTTGCATTCTTCATCTTCGATTGGATTCCTTCTCCAAGCTATGTGTGTTTCCCTCATCTCATGCATGTGCTATTGCTTTGATTTGTTTTGATTTTTAGTTGCTTTGGAGCTTGATTCAGTGGATTTCCAGATTTGAGGCAAGTATAAGTACAGGCTTTGATAACACATATGGGTGTTTTGTTTGATGGCTTTGATTCACTTCTTATTCTTTGTCTAGCATGTTTTACAGCCACATTTTGTGAATTTGGAACCTCTGTAGCTTGTTTGGATATGTTTCTGTACCAAATTTCAGTTTCTGTAACTATCCCGAATTCGTGTTCTGTATTGTACGGCTAAGCCGTAAGTTTCTACGGCTCACTATCCAGAGACTTGAAATTTCACTTTCGTTCTACGGCTAGGCTACGGCTAAGCCGTAATTTGTCCTACGGCTGAGCCGTAAGCTAGCCGTGACCCAACAGTACCCCAACCGTGAATTAAATCTTTGATCAGTCGAAACTTTTCTGATATCAGTACTCCTACGGTGAGG
This sequence comes from Sextonia rubra, assembly GCA_037013555.1. NCBI lineage: Eukaryota > Viridiplantae > Streptophyta > Magnoliopsida > Laurales > Lauraceae > Sextonia > Sextonia rubra. The sequence goes on from JASUAD010000002.1 coordinate 28,080,497, forward strand.
CTACGGCTAAGCCGTGGAATGCTACGGCTAAGCCGTGGATTGGTCTACGGCTAAGCCGTATACTGACTGTAGCTCAGCCGAAAAAGGCACCAGATCAGAGGTGAAAGGATGATCAGTTTAGCTGTGTTTTGTATGGAACCAAGGTGAAGCCGTAGTGCATATTACGACGAGCGCGTAAGATGTCTTCGGCTCAACCATAGGTCCCTCATGGCTAAACCGTTCGGCATGGCAATTCTGAAACATAACTTAGGATAATGGTGAGACTTGTAGGGCTCAAACACGGGTTGACCACTCATGTAAACCGGCCCAATGGATTCTTGGATCGCATGAATAGTCTGTTAGGCTGTGACTTATTCATGTGAGTGTTGATTTACTGTTAAGCACCTCCCCATGGGTGTTGGTTTAAGGGACGTCGGTGCACGCACAGATTACATTGCAACACTTTGATGGCAACGGTGTATTGACTAACTTAAAACTACATCAACATGCACGGTTAGTGACAGTGAACAACTAGCTTAGGACTGGCTTGTAATGAACCTTGACTCCGTATTAATCTGAGATGCATTGCATATTGTTTATGATTTTGCCCTCTGTTCTGTTAATCTAAGTTTATGCATTCCGTAGTCATTTTTGTTTTCGTCCTGTATCTCTGTTCTATGCTTCGTTCCGCACTATGCTTTGATCTATGCTGTGCTTTGGATTTATATCTATGCTCTGCTGGCTTTGTTTATCTCTGAGTTTGGGTATTCCCTGGTGGCTCTGCCCAGAGGTTAATACGTGAGGATAAGATCCGGTCTTTGTCATCGGTGAGTCCAAAGCGGATAATCTCCCTTTCTATGGATTTGATTTGATTGGTATTGGTCTGGCTCTACTCAGCCTCAGCCCTAGGATGCCCGACGGGGTTACCTCCGGCTTAGATCTCTGTATCTCTGTATAACTGTAGTGTTGCTTTGTCTTGGGACCCCGGAACCCAGGAAACCGAGACCCGCTTGTACCTTTGGCCTGGACAGCGGTGTTCTCCTCTGCTCTGCTCTGCTCTCTATTGGAGAGAACATGGTTAACGTAGTAGCCAACTAGTTCAGTATTCTATGTTTTGATTCACATATCATGTTTTACTTCTATGCACGATTTGCTTAGTTTCCTAATATGGAACTCTGTATTTAATCTTCTGTCATTATTATATCCTCTTTGATACTATGCGTGTTTCACCCCTGTTACTTGTATTTGCTGGATCGTTGTATTCATTAGTGTTGTCTGTGGTGTTGCAGGCACAGATACCTTGCCCAGCTCCCCGGCGGTCGAGGAGGCTGCAGGGGCGAGTGTAGAGGCACCCTCAGGTTTGGCAGAGTGGGCCTGATCATCTCTGCCGAGTGCGTTCATGCATACTTCCAGTGGCTTTTGTTTTGGGATTTTGAGTTTTGGTTTCAGGGGATGTGTATTTGGACTTTGGACTTTGGACTCGTATTCTGTATATTTTTGTATATATTGATTTTGGTGTGTATTCGGTTTTATATCAGTGTATTTGTCTTTGTCTTTTCCGTTCCGCATTTGTTTTAGCTTCCGCTATTTATTTTCTTTGTTGCTTGCTATGATATGTACAGCTTCCGCGTACGCTTAGTTCGCACGTGTTAGATCCCTTGTGTGCGTGCATCTGGACTGGGTTTGGGTGCACGTGCACGGGAGTACGTGTGTCACAGGTTTAGTTTTTCGCTAACCCCCGATTTCTGGGCTCGGGTCGTGACACCATTCATGCATTTGAGGTAATCCGTTAGATAGGCTATATGGTTGAGCAGTCCATGGGGAAGGCCCTATATGGTCTCATTATGAACCTAGAGGTAGCATAAAAGGTCCTATGGTGTTACAAGAATAAGAAAAGGAAAATAAGTAAGCATAGGATTTAGTTGGACCCTAAATCTCCTGGAGCAGAAATACATCAGAGCCGATCGGTCGGCTCTGAAGCCCGATTGGTCAAATTTCAGTTTTGGGAGTGTCCGATCGGTCGGACCCCAGTCCCGATCGGTCGAACTACTGGGTTCTATAAAGAACAGGGTCACTGTCTTACATGATTTCCATTTACAAAAACAATGTATAACCAGGTTAGATAAGACTAAAGGGCTGTCCAACACCACACACTTACAAAAAAGAATAGAAGAATATAACAATCAACGTGTATCAACATGTGTTCATCCATACTATGCTTATACTTGCCTTAACTGTACTCTTTCCTTAATTTAGCTGTTCTTAGGCCCAAACAATCCCGTAGATGCAATCCTAAAACCATGCATGCCAAGAATAAGCAAAAGAGAACCAATGCATGTGGTGTAATCACAGTCTAAACACATAACGGAGATCGTGAGTCAACTACTTACCTTAAACGAATCGTGAAGATGGGACGAGGGTCTCATCCACAACGAGAAGACAAGAAGGAAAAAAGCAAAGATGAGAGAGAGACGTCGGGTAGAGAAGATACCAGCGAACCCAATGAGAAGGCAAACAACCGGTGCACACGATTTTATCCCCTTTGCTCTACGTTGTTCGCAAGGAAGAAGAAGAAGATCAAGAAGAAAAAATGGAGATCTGGGAGAACAAGAGAAAATGTGAGAGGAAGAGAGAACTGGGATGAGAAAGAGATGAAGTTGGGAGAGAAATAGTCAGTGGATATATATATATATCTATAAGATAAGGATTACCACTTTTATATAAAAGTCCAGTGGTTCGCGAGAATTACAGTTTAAGTCAATTAACGGTCCAACGGAAACAAACGATCTCGTTCGCATTCGAGCCAGTTATGGAAGTTAACGAGCTCAATGAAAAACACGTGTTGACATCAAGATAATGCATGCATGATGAACTCGTACAAAATCAAAAACTATGAAAAAGGGCTCAAAACTACTTAAACCAAGTTTAACTCAACTCAACTCCCTACCCATGACCCAAAACGAATTTCAAAAGAATAAAACCACAAGTTTAACTTAAAATTGCTATAAATAGTACCGAAACCTCATTAACTAATCATTAATTAATTGTTAAACCGGATTAAGTTGGGCCGGAGTGTTACACATGCTCTTATTCTTGTTCGGCTTGTAATTGTTCGACTTGTATCGAAAGAATTGATTCTGCTGTTTAACCCTTGTGTGATGCATACACTGTATTGCCTGATTGTGATATGACATGATACATGCACTGTTGTCACACCCCGATCCCGGGAATTTGGGGATTTGAGTGGGCCCTCAGGGCGTGGATACGTAATCCCATGGAAATCCGTGCCCTGAAGAATTATGCACGAATTCCTACAAGGGAGATTCCACAGGAACGTGTGAGGTATGCTGACACACGTACAAACATAACTTATCATAAACGACATCCTGCGAAATACTCAATAACTATCAAGAGCACAAGCTTTCATAAGTAAACATATAACATACAGGAGAGTTAAAGTCTTTAAGTACATTTCCCAAATGGATTCTTAAAAGACTGATACAAAAGTCCCTGCATAATATCCCTAGAATAGACGTTCTCCGTAGGATGGCTAGTAGTAGACGTCGCCATCCATCCATTCGCCTACACCCCGAGGTACTGTTGGGGTACCCTCCGAGGCCGCGTCATTGTCCTCGTTGGGACCGGGTGCTGGATCTGCAATACCAAGGGTAACACTGTTAACACAACGGTTAAGCAAGTACTAAGGCATATGAAACGAATACGACCTGATATAGTAACAAGAACAATCACTAAACATGATGCATGAGTGAGGAATTATCATTGAAACATCATATATATTGATTGGCAACCACGATGCTCTATTCTCCTAATGGGGAGCATATATATCGTATGGGTCGCTAGGGGATCAGGCTAACTTCCCGAGGAGCGTCGACAACCCCTTCGTAAACCTACTGCAATGGTGACATACATATACTCAAAAGGGCAAAAGCTAAGTGGTGCCGACTCGGAATCAATCATACTAGTCATATCATGTGCAAGGAAATGAACCATATACATAATGAAATGAAGCATATACATTTGAGATGCAAGGCTTGAACCTCGGCTATACCCTGGCTAGCAAGCACACACTCAATAGAAGCTCTGGCTTATCAGACGCGCACTCATTAGAAGCTCAGGTCTGAATTGCCGCGGGGTTTGCTAGAGGAAGTGAACTCGATAACAATTCATGTCAATGGTAGTATAGCGTAACAATATGAATGCATTCTAACGAAGTAGTTTTTTCCGATCCCCAAGGACATTCAACACGATGTATTCATAAGACGTCCGGTGTCAATGTGTTGCCATTTCTTGGTATTGCTTTGTGTACGTAAGGAACACCCTTTCTTATGTCAACATCCATGACTTGCCTTTGGGGGGGATCATCCGGAATTCATTTATCCTCTTACTGTGTCCTTACCATCGGGCCCGTGTAGAGGTAAGAGGGTGCCAACACAAGGGCCTACAAATCATTGAGGTTCCTAATATCCTACATTCATTGGGTTCTTACGGCTTAAACGTAACAAGACTACGGCTTAGCCGAGTGGGTCAGAATTCCATCCGCATTTTCGGCGTAGTTACGGTCCAACTGTATATTGGACTACGGCTTAGCCGAGCTAAGCCTACGGCTAGGGTACGGGAAGGCCACGGTGTAGTCGTAGCGTGTTCCACGGTGCAGCCGTCTGCAAGCCGTAGAAGAAACTAGGTTTTATGAGCTCTCTGGAAAGCTCGCCGTAGGGAGACCTATGGCTAGGGTACGGTTGGATACGGCGTAGCCGTAGTCAATTTCACGGCATAGCCGTAAGTGAACCGTAGTACAAAATCCCATTTGATTGCTCTCTGGACTTTGAGCTGTAAGTGCTTACGGCTTAGCCGTATATTCGCCGTAAGCTTCACCTGAATTTGGTTCTGTAACTCAGTCCAGTTCGGGAGCCATGCAGAACTTAACTTGGGAAATGGTATCTATACTCAGTTGAATTATTCCTGAAGTTCTCAACACTCACACAGACACACCAATTCCATTCTAACCACCCTGACACAACCCAATTTCATGTATGCTCTGACAACAATAAAATAAAGAATGAAGTTGAAATGTGTATGAAACTAATTCAGTAATCCAGAACTTAATTAGACATGCAACAACATGACTCTAGTACTTGCCTTTTCACCAGTGCTAGCCCCCCCTTAGTTCTCCTTGTCGTTTGTTGTCGTGTGGGTAGAGAGAATACTCCAAATCAAAGGGGTTCTCTACAATAAAACGTGAAAGTGTGGAATACGGGCTTAGATCCACATGCATGTCGTGTAAATTAATTCCTCATGGCTCTCATGACTCTAATTACATGAAAATGAAGATGGATCTCTACCTTAGACAGCTAACTTGCAAGAGAGGACAGTACAAGATGATGGCTCAGGGAGGAGAAAGAGGAAGAAGATGATTCTCCCTCAACACTACATGCAAGATCTTCCCCAACCGAGTGGCTCCTTGAATCTCTAGAAGGAAGAAGTGAAGGAAGAGAGGGAAGATCACTGCTCCAGCAACCCAGAAGAAACGAAACGAAAGAAGGAGAGTGTACGTGGGATCTTTCCTTTTAACATACTTTCTCTTGAGTTACATGCAAGCCCATAAGTTTTAGATAATTTATAGTTTGGGCCAAAGGGACCTTAATTAGCCCAAGATGAGTCCGGATTAACTCGGGGCCAACATGAAAGACGATTTATATAAAAAATTACACGAAAGGGAATGGACGAGGTGTCCAAGAGGCGCAAGGACAATTTACGAAAGGTCCTTACTACCCAAGGTGGGGTCCAAACCCAACAGTTTCACACCAAATTAACCCTCAACTAACCCTCAACACTTCTTAATCAATATAAAACAGGGTTAATTAACGTAACCAAGATTAGTGGGGGTTCGGGTCCTTACATCCTCCCCCACTTAAAATCATTCGGTCCTCCGAATGCAACGTACCTGGGGTAGTAGCTCTGGATATTTCGCCCGAATTTGGTCTTCAAGCTCCCAAGTGGCCTCTTCTTGCCCATGGTGCTCCCATAACACCTTAACCCATCTGATCGTTCGTGTACGCGGCACCTGTTCCTTAGTTTCAACGATCCGAAGGGGTCTCTCTTCATAGCTCACGTCAGGCCTCACTTGTACGTTGTCTAACTCAAGGACATGTGAATGATCTTGGAGGTACTTCCTGAGCATTGACACATGGAACACATTATGAACTCCCGCAAGCGGGGGTGGTAGCTCCAACCGATAAGCTAAGTCTCTCACTCTACTCTGTATCTCGAAAGGTCCTACAAAGCGTAGAGCTAGCTTACCCTTCTGTCCAAACCTAATGGTACCCTTCATTGGGGAGACTTTCAAGGAGACTTTATCCCCCCACTTGGAACTCGAGGGGCCGGCGGCGATTATCTGCATAACTTTTCTGGCGTGATCGTGTAGTTTTCAACCTATCTTGCACCTTTCGCACCTTTTCTGCCGTATCCGCCACTAAAGTGGATCCATGGAAACTCCTAACCCCAATTTCTTCCCAACAGACGGGCGTACGGCATTTATGCCCGTACAAGGCTTCAAATGGAGCCATTCCGATACTCGCATGAAAGCTGTTATTGTATGCGAACTCGCATAAGGAGAGGTGCTCATCCCACTCCTTTCCGAAGTCCATTACGCTAGCTCGTAGCATATCTTCCAGTGTCTGTATCGTTCGCTCCGATTGCCCATCTGTCTGAGGATGGTAAGCCGTGCTGAAACTGAGTTTGGTGCCTAAGGACGTCTGAAAAGACTGCCAAAAGGAAGACACGAACCTACTGTCTCGATCAGACACAATCGAGGCTGGAGTACTATGTAGCCGCACGATCTCATCAATGAAGATCTTTGCCATTTCCTGAAATTTCATCCCTTTCCTGATGGGAATAAAGTGGGCTGATTTCGTTAGTCGGTCGACAATCACCCACACTACATCATGGTGTCTACTTGTTTGGGGCAGTCCGGAAACAAAATCCGTCGTGAGATTCTCCCATTTCCACTTTGGTATCTGCAGGGGATGTAACAACCCGGGAGGCTTCCTATGTTTAACCTTCACTCGTTGGCAGGTAAGGCATTTTGCCACAAAGCCCGCTATGTCCCTCTTCATGTTATTCCACCAAAACCTGCCATGTAGATTCCGGTACATTTTTGTACTCCCTGGGTGCATGGAATACCGAGCATGGTGTGCTTCAGTCATAATTGCCCTTTTTAGATTATAATTTTGAACTGCTTGAACACAAAGCCGATCTCGAAAGTATAACACACCATCTACTATCCTGAAATTAGGTTTCTCAGATATGTGGTCACGGATCTTGACAAACTCCGGGTCCTCAAACTGTCTCTCCTTGATTTGCTGAATTAGAGTGGGTTCGAAGATTGACATAGCCACTAACATGACCTTATCATTTACGAATTCAACTTCGATATCCAGATCTCGGAATTCCTCTACTAGAGACCATTCACCACACAAGGCTTCCAACTCGGTGGTGGACTTCCTGCTTAAAGCATCAGCTACTACATTCCCTTTTCCGGGGAAGTATCTAATCGGGAAATCATAATCCTTTATAAATCCCAACCACCTGCGCTGTCTCATGTGAAGATCATGCTGCGAAAACAAATACTGGAGACTGCGATGATCGCTATGGACTTCAAATTTCTCTCCATATAAATAATGTCTCTACATCTTTAGTGCGAAGACTACTGCAGCTATTACCTTCCCATTTTGCATGAGTACACAACCTAGCCCAATCCCCGAAGCATCTGTATAGATAACAAATCCGCCACTCCCTTCTGGTAGGGATAAGATTGGGGCTGAGGTTAATTTCTCCTTGAGGAGTTGGAAACTAGACTCACACTCTGTTGTCCAAGCAAATGGTTCGTTCTTCCGGGTTAGTTTGGTCAAAGGTGTGACTATTTTGGAAAAGTCTTTCACAAACCTCCTATAGTAACCTGCCAAGCCAACAAAGCTCCTAACTTCTGCAACGGTCTTGGGGCTCTGCCAAGTAGTTATAGCCTCAATCTTAGCTGGGTCTACTGCAAGCCCATCCATTGAAATGATATATCTCAAAAAGGCGACTTGTTTCAGCCAGAATTCACACTTGTCTAGTTTGGCATATAGTCAGTGGTCCCTTAGCAATTGCAGAGAAGTCCTCAAATGTTCCACATGCTCGTCTTGAGTCCTAGAGTAGACCAAAACATCATCAATGAAAATCACCACGAACTGATCAAGGTCTGGCTAGAAGATCTTGTTCATCAAAGCCATAAACACTGCGGGAGCATTTATCAATCCAAAAGGCATAACCAGGAATTCATAGTGCCTATATCTTGTTCTGAAAGCTGTTTTCGATGTATCTTGGTCCCTAACTCGCAGCTGATGGTATCCGGACCCGAGATCAATCTTAGAAAAATGTGTCACACCCTGTAACTGATCAAACAATTCATCAATTCTAGGTAGTGGATATTTGTTTTTGACTGTCACCTGGTTCAACTGCCGGTAATCAATACACATCCTGAGGGTGCCATCCTTCTTTTTTACAAATAAAACTGGGGCTCCCCACGGTGATGTGCTAGGACGAATGAACCCCTTATCCAATAAGTCCTGTAGCTATATTTTCAGTTCACGTAACTCTGCCGGGGCCATTCTATATGGGGCCTTAGAGATGGGAGCAGTACCGGGTACTAGCTTTATAGTAAAATCTACTTCCTTAATAGGAGGAAGACCGGGCACTTCATCCGGGAATACATCCGGAAACTCACAAACCACCAGTATCTCTTCCAGCTTCTTAGGTGCTTTCTTTTCCACAATGAAGGTAATATAGCCCTCACAATCACTATGGATTAATCTTTCAGCTCGAAGTGCTGAAATTAATCTAGTATTCGAACTCTTCTTATCACCTTGGAACACAGCACTTGGGCCATCTTCACTCACCTTTACGGTTAGGAATAAGAGAAGGAAGAAAGAAGACATGGAGACAGGAAGGAAGCTTAGGTTCATAGAGAGACTGTTGCTTCTGCAGATCTAAGAGATCCCTAGGGATGCCAAAATCCGAATCCATCGATTTTCTTTTTCTTCTCTGTTCGTTGTGTTTTCCACTGCTACTTCCGTGCTCCCCTTTTTCCTATTTATGCAATGTTTTAGTTGCGGCAATGGTACCGAGAGGACCATGGAAAGAAATAATAAAAATAGGGCAAGCGTATACATGGGTAAATTCCTTAAAAAAAACCTTTAAAAAATGGATTTTAACCACTAAAACAATTAATAGTGCCTGCCGAAATCCATAAAAAGTTAAAGCCACTGGACAACAAGCCCAATAACTTTGAAAAACTTAGACCGGTCAAGTTAAACGTTTTTTTATTTCTCACTCAGTCACTCGTGACTCACGCACCTCACTTCCCATTTCCCAACGTAGTAAACCCTAAACCCTCACGGAGCAAGAACAGAACTGAACAGAACTACCCCAGTTCCCATCTTGCCCCTAGAAACTACCCTAGGCTAGGCCGAGAGAGAGAGAGACAGAGATGGGTTGTCTTCAGGTGATGATGAATGCTAGCCCTAGGCAGCAGCAGCTGATGATGATGTCTTCTTCTTCTTCTTCTTCTTCCTCGGCCTCTGTTGGGTTCTCTGCTCGCCGTTTCCGCATCGGCTTCGACCCCAAGAATAATCAAACAACAAGTGTGGGCCCAAGGAGAAGCAGCGATTGCCGTATCATCTTTTGCTCCACCTCGTCGTCTCCGTCTCCATTCAGTGCAGTAGAATCTGCTAGGATTAAGGTGGTCGGAGTTGGAGGTGGCGGAAACAATGCCGTCAATCGCATGATAGGAAGCGGGCTCCAGGTCGCATTTCTTGTTTGTCTTCTTCTTCGTCTCTTTCAATTCAAACCCCCGTTTCTTGTATTTTTTTTTCTTCCTTTCATTTTGATTTTCTTTCTCTTAAATTATATCTCCTAATCTCTACTTTATGGTTCAATCACCGATACCATGTTTCATGTTTTGTGCTCAGGGTGTCGACTTCTATGCGATAAACACGGATGCCCAAGCACTGGTGAATTCTGCCGCAAGGAACCCACTTCAAATTGGAGAGCTTTTGACTCGCGGACTAGGTCAGACACTCATTGTTATGTTTGTTTATAAAAATACTCTCCAGTAAAGTAAAAGTATTCTTTTGGCATGTTTGTTTGTTTGCATATAGTGCCTGCCTAGCGAGGATTTTAGTAAGTACATACGGATTGATTATTCATGCTCAAACGAGCTCCACCCTAGCAGTGTTAAAGAGGTGAGGTGAAGGGTGCGGTATATAATCTAGCGTCCATTGTACATTGGAACTCAACTTCCTTATGATTTGAATTACCAGAGTATTCATTGCCTATCTTTCCTCTGTTCAATTTCCAGGAAAGGAGAGCTTATGTGCATTTTCAGTTATTCACCTTTGATCTTCATTTCTTTTTTCTTTTTTTTTTTTTAAATTTTATTTCTGATCTTTCATTTTTAACTAGTAATTATATGTATTCAATTCCCATATATTATAATACAAACAAAAAAGCCTTTAGTGTTCTCAAATCCCATATCCTCATAATGTCCATCGAGTGGTGGCCGAAGGATGTTTCAGCCTTTTTAGCAGAAGAGCTACTATGATGCACCTTAGCAGCTTCTATGTTTTATGGTACTTGTCTACCTCAAATCAAAATCAGTACATCAATTTTTCGTTCAGAGATGCAGGTACTGGAGGAAATCCATCTCTTGGAGAACAAGCTGCAGAGGAATCCAAAGAGGCCATTGCTGGTGCCCTCAAGGATTCAGACCTTGTTTTTATAACAGCTGGTATGGGTGGTGGCACAGGCTCTGGCGCTGCTCCTGTTGTTGCCCAGATATCAAAAGAAGCTGGTTATTTGACTGTCGGTGTCGTTACATATCCTTTCAGCTTCGAAGGCCGTAAAAGATCTTTGCAGGTGGGCGCCCTCTTTTAGTCTTTATTTAATTTATCTGGTGATTTGTTGGATATCAGTTATTTTGCATGTATATCTTCAGTTTGGGTTTTCAATTCATCATGCATCAGGTCTTCATGCCTTCATGGTGTCTTTATATGCCCATTCTGGTAATGTGGCCCAACCTCGACTGTTAATCTAACGCATCTCTATGGAGCATAATCTCAAAATACTCAAGATTGTGAAAATCTTGGCTCTACTTTGAGTAATCATGATATTATCTACACATCCTGATGATTGGATAGTATTTGGGCTTGCATTTTTATATTTAGGACCTTTTATTGTGGCCATTACATTTTTTTTTTCATCTGTTCCCATTTATATATAGGGGCTACGGCAATTGAAGGCACTGTGTGCTTTTAATAAAATGCTACAGCATCCAATTTCTCCTCTTGTTAGTGCTTGAGTGCTGAGTGCTTCTACTTTCTTTTTTTTTAGGCACTGGAAGCTATAGAAAAATTGCAAAAGAACGTCGATACTCTCATTGTGATTCCTAACGACCGCTTGTTGGATGTCGTTGATGAGCAAACACCCCTTCAGGATGCATTTCTTCTTGCTGATGATGTTCTACGCCAAGGGGTGCAAGGAATTTCTGATATCATCACTGTGAGTAATCTGCCACACTGGTTCTCTAAACCTAATCATCTTTCAGGTTCGAAGTTCCTTCTTCTATGCAAGGCATTCTTTAGCATGGTTTTGAATTGCCAAAATCAACTTTATTTGAATATTTTGGTAGGATGGATGGTTATCCATTCTTTTATGACGTGAGACTGGAACATCTAAAACCAGAATCACCTTTGGTGGCGTATCATTTGTCTTTTCTGTTCCAAACAATATCAGGTAATGGTATAGAGAATGATGATCTGAGTGAAACAATGGTAACTCACTGAATGTATGTCGTCATCTTTACATCTGGGGAGCTTGGAAGGGCTTTTGAATTCTGATAGATTCCCTGATGCACATTTTGCAGATTCCTGGGCTGGTAAATGTGGATTTTGCAGATGTGAAAGCTGTCATGAAAGATTCTGGAACTGCAATGCTTGGAGTTGGTGTTTCCTCCAGCAAGAATCGTGCACAAGAAGCAGCAGAGCAAGCAACTTTGGCCCCACTGATAGGATCATCAATTGAATCTGCTACTGGGGTTGTCTACAATATCACTGGAGGGAAAGATATAACGTTGCAGGAAGTGAATAGAGTCTCCCAGGTACGCATACTAAAAAAAAAATTATTTAGTTTTTTTTTCTTTTTTTCGTTAATGGTATGTATGTCAAATTTACCTTTTCAAGCACCCTACTACCATCCTTTCTTATAAACTCTTAGGACCTGTTCGACACAGGTTTAGTATTTGGGATTGGGGCTCTCAATAGGATATTTTAGCTTGATAAGAATCAACTGAATCGTAAGGAGGGAGCCCTAAAAATCTATTGTCTGCTAGGCTATAGGGATTCATAGTTTATAGGAATTAAAACTTTTCTCTAGAACACACTGATAACAAGAGATTTTCAAGCCTTAATCTAACACTTTATGATTATTTAATTAATTTCTGAAAATTTGGTTATGATAGGCATTAATTATGGAATGAAGAAAAACTGCTTCAGATGGGCCTGATAATGGGCCTCATCACTTTTAGTTGTACCCCTCCCTCTTCTCCCCTGATGCACTTCCATCTGTATTTAATCTCCATTGGCCCAATAACTGTTTCACTATGACGACATTTCCCTTTTAAGGACTGCCTTTTCCCTTTTAAGATCACACTGCATTCTCTTTGCAAATCCATTGAAATTATTCCCCTAAATTCCTAATATTTTAGTCCCCAATGAGAGATCCATAGTTTAATTGTTTCCAATCTTAAATAGCATCATCATCCTTTAAAATCCTTGGATTTCTTTCCATGTATAAGCACTTCATAACCGCCGAAGTTACCATGTTCCATAATATTTGGCCTATACCTAGAAATGGACTCCCTGGCCAACTTTCAATTAATTCACAAATTGATGGATGGAAAGGAACAAAAAATGAAGAACACCAAACAAAGATTGAAAGGAAGCAGGATTACCACATTGCCATTAAATTCTCTTTCAAGGAAGAGGATAAGCATTTCAAAAATTCTATCATAGACAGCTACATATGTGATCTGATTGCTTGATTAGAACACTCTAATGAGACATCAAAGCCTACAGCATACTCTTCTTCTTTTGTTTTGTTTTGTTTTTTATATGTATAGATCCATTGTGAGATGATTTATTTAATTTTTTTAAAAGGATAAACATTGCATACAATATTCATCCAGGCATATTGGACAGTAACAAGTCACAATATGCGAGCCCAATAGCCTTCATGGCTACTTTCAGATAGACATGAAATTTTTTTGTTTCAACAGAGAGATAGTTGTGTCCTTGGATTTCCAATTTCTACTCCTAGAAAGTGTTGGTTACTGTACAAAACTGCAGGTTGTTACCAGTTTGGCAGATCCTTCTGCAAACATAATATTTGGGGCTGTGGTTGATGACCGCTACACGGGTGAGATCCATGTGACAATTATTGCAACTGGTTTCTCCCAGTCATTTCAGAAGACACTCTTGACAGACCCAAAAGCAGCCAAGATGTTACAAGCTCAAGAAGATAAGGCCAAAAAATCCAGCCACCTTAAGACACCTAGCCCATCTTCTGTTCCTTCTGGGCGTCGAGGGCTTTTCTTCTAACCTTACTGACCTCTTAATTATGTTCTGTAATTGGCCGAACATGGGGTTCCTAATTTGTTGAATCAGAGGTCTTTCTCTGTTACATATTTAGCAGTTTCTCTAGTTTAATGTGATCTTCCTTTTTCTTGAAAAAATGGAGAAAAAGAAAAGAGATGTTTGAATTTTACAAAGCTCTGTTTGGGTCCATGTAAGTTTATGGACGAAGATCGTGCATGATGGAAAATGAGTAAAAGGATCTTTAGTATTGACACCCTCCTATATAGAAAAGGTAAGAATAAAGATTGTCACAATTTATCAATAATTTTGTCATGGTATGCATGGCACACATTATAACTTCTGAAATAGTTAATCACGTGGGCTCTACCCCAGATGGGCCACATTCCAACCCTCACTGATTTTATACCATTCGACTCCTGCCAGATTGACTTTTTGCACTTTTTTTAATTTTTCCTTATTATTGTAAGTGAAGCACTCTTAACTTTGAAGTTTTCTCATGGTTGTTGAGTCTCCTGGATACGAATGATGTTGGGATGCAACCACCTGACTGGATGGTTTAACCCAAACCAGGTCTAACCGCTTGATCAACAAAGTCTGATCATGTTGTTAAATGAACAAAATTATAATAGCAACAGAGAAATAAATAATAAAATTGAGATCAACAAAGTCTGGATCTGTACATAGCTGGGCCATGTCCAAAATCCAGACTCTACCGCTGCCATCCCTACTAATAAGCATGATAGTGGAGAACATTGCTCTGATGAGTCTAGATTCTCAGAGGGCAGCAGTACCCAGAGGAATCTTTAGTCTATCGCAATAAATCCATTTTTGTTCTTGAAATCTCAATCACTCAAAATCACAGTTGCACCTCTTCATTTATCATTAGAGAAAATTTTCATTCAGTTATGCTACCTTCAAAGCACATTTTTTTAGACCAGCAATTTTAAAACTATTAGACTAACAAAATAAAAATAAAAAAATTGGGGGGTTTTCTCTATATAATACCCATAGACTTGTTGTGGAACAAAAATGACTCCAAATAAATATATTACTCAGAGTGGTTCCCTGGGCTTTTTTGAATTTTTTTTAAATATTGTTCATGAGCAATAATATCTATACTCATGGCAAAATATTTTCCCTATTTCTTCTTCATCTTTCTCGTCTATTCTTCCCCTTCAAGTGGGACACTTGATTTGTTTATTGCTTTATTCTCCCTTCCCTTTCCTCCCTCTTCTTCCTTTCCTCTCCTCCCTGACACCATCGTAGAGGCGAGAGAGCAATTGAAAAAAAGGGACTTAGCCCAGTGGATCTAGACCCGATTTCTACCAGATACCCTTATTTCTCTCCCTATCGCTGTCTCTCCCAATCTCTCTCTCAATTGCATTAACCCCAAATCCCTAATTACAGGAACAAATAAAACTCTAACATTCACTAATTACAGAAATAATCTTATGGTGATTTCAAATTGGATTTATTATATATAGAGATTGACATTTCCGTAATGTTGTTCGCATGGGATTCATTCTAATTAAGCTGCCATATTACTAGATTTTGGAAATAGAGGAGGTTGCACACGCTATCAAGAAGGTGAAAAAGGAGTGGGATCTTACATTTGAGCAAACTCAAGACCATGTAACAGCTATAGAGAGAAGTGGCAAGTTCGGAAAAGGGGACTAGCATTGTTGAGATCATAACATTTTAGGCTCATTCATTACATTTTAAGTTCAATCTTCTTTTTCGTTTTTCTCTTTTTTTGCTCTTCGTCTGCCATCGAGGCCATCACGATCCACCTATTGGAATCAATCGTCACTATTGTTGAGGGAGGTGAAGAAGAGATGAGGAAAAGGAAGGAAAATGTTTCATGCGAGCATAGATATCGTTGTTCATGAATAATATTTAAAAGGAGTTTTTTTAATATTATTTATGATTAGCGATATCTATATTCAAGCGTAATATATCCAAAGCAGAATCATTATTTTTTTTAGACATTGTTAATGAACAACGATATCTATGTTCACCACAGACAAACGGATTCTTCTTCTCTCTTTTTCTCTTTTTCTTATTTCAGTTTCTTTTTCTGCTTCCTTTTAGTTTATATTTTCCCATCTATTCTGCTTTTTTCTCTTTTTGATTTTCTTTTATTCTTCCACCTTTCATTAAAGCACTTTCATCCTCTTTCTCTTCCTAACATTTCTTCTTCTTCTTCCTTGTTGTTGTTCTTCTTCTCTTTTCTTCTCCCTTCCTCTTCTTCCTTGTCTTCTCTTTTTCTTTTGTTTCTATTTTCTATTTTCTCTTTTTCTTTTTCTTCTTCTTGATTTTCCCCTCCTAGTCACATACAGAACCCAAACAAAACCTAGGCTTGTTTTCCTTCTTTCTATTCTTCTTCTGTTTTCCTTCTTTTGTTGTTGTTCTTCTTCAGTGTCCTCTACTGCCTTCTTCCACCATTGTCCCCTTCTTCTTGTTTTAGTCCTCCTTCTCTACAGTTTTTCTCCTCCTTCCTCCTTTCTGCACAAAACAAGGAAGAAAAGATGAAGAAAAGGAAGAAAGAAAGAGGAAAGGGTTTCATATATATTACGCTTGTGTGTAGATATCGCTGCTTCTGAATAATATTGAAAAAAAGAATCCGAAAAGGGCTAAGGGGACCACTTCGGGCCATAAAAATCTCAGGGATCCTTCTTGTTCAACAAAAACTCTAAGGGGATTTTTCTGGAAAAACCCCTTTTTATAAATGAAAAAAGGTTACTCCAATATATAGTTTGATTAATTCAGCACTTTCTAGTATCGTACTCAAGATACACCAAAAAAACCTTGGCGCACAAATCGGAGATTCCCACCCCACAATGGTAAGATACACACTGTTACAACATCAAGGTTTATGGGTTCAAGGATCAGGTCATGCTATTTTATAGAAGGAATGTTACTCTTGTAGGGAAAAAAAAAGATATCTTCGTAACTAAATAGAATGAATGACATGAGCTAGCATGCTCTTATTGAAAAGCCATCCTCTTTTAAAGACTTTCAACTTCTCTATAGTTCACACACAATACGGTCAGGTTTTATTTGTAAACTGACTGCTTAGAGAACACACACACACAAAGCTCACTTCTTGTACCTTGGTGAAGACAGAAACTCTAAGTTGTTTGTTGATGATTATGAATGGACCAATCTCCTGTACATGACCTGAAATTTTGCTGCTGTATATGTTCAACAGGGAACAGGTGTTTGAACCAAGCTGTTGATCAGCTAGTTGGAACATGGGTGTGTCTTTCAGTAGCATGTGCGCACAAACAGAAAGAGAGACCGCTTGATGTAAATCCTATATTACATGAACTTCAGATTCTGCATATCAAACTTCAGACAATGAAATCCTCAGGCCTGAGGAAGCATGGCCGCTCAACATGTTTCCATCCACCACCTGCTGAGAACACCTTACTATACAGGCATGAATAACCCATTCCCTTCAGCAATACCATCATCGTAGGTGGTTTCATTGCATAAAATAGCTATATAGTATGAGCTGTCCTAGGTCATCCCAAAATTTGTAACAATTACATACCTAAGAAGACTCAGAAAGTCAATTTCTACCAAAGTATGCCACATATAGACCCACCAACTTCGAATTGACATTAATTGTGCACAATTTACTACAAAAAGTGGGAGGCGCATGGCACTTGACTTGTATTCATCCATTTATACATCGGAAAATACATTCATTCTATTTAAATGGAGATTACATTAATGTCTAGCTAAAATAGCTAGAAGTGGGTCTTCACTGGCTTTCAGGGCAGATTACTACAATCCTTATAGGTTCGTTATGAAAGATTCTCAACAAGAATTCAAATCAATGACAAATGTAACTACAGAAATGAAACTTATACAAGAAATAAGAAAAGGGATCTTTATTAAAATGGCAGCATCTCTTGTTCCACGCCAACAGATACAGACCCATGACAAGAATTTTTTTTCCTAAAAGGGCTACATATATTGTAAAAGGTATTTTCTCTGAAGTAGCAATAACATAAATTACACTTAACATAGTAATTCAAACAACAGATTTACAGCATGAACCCCCAACATAGTTAAAGCCCACACTAATGTTTAATGCTGGAGTTAATCTCATACTACAGAATTTATAGAGGTTAATTTTAGCAGATCCCAGATGGGTGGAGGCCTTTAATGATAATGATGAATAAAATCAAGCCCATACAACAGCTATAGCAGCTAAAAAATTTATATTTCTTGGCTAGTACTCCTTACACAGCTCAACTAGATATAAGAGTACAGGTTACAGCAGAGGGTAACTGGAGAGTATTGGCATTGGACCTTTAAAGGAAATACTACTGCAAATTATTAGCTTTAAGAATATGTTACAAAGAATTCTGATCACAGTAGGCATCATAGAGCATAATCTTCAGCTTTCTCTGTTTCAAATCTTTCCAGTATGAATATGTTGCCTTTGTCATCCCTCCCAATCCTAATGTACTCATCAATATATCTAACCACAAAATCAAGGAGAAGAAACACTGCTACTCAAAGAATCCTTGGTATAACAATGAAACAGAGACGAACGAGTTGAAGGATACGATATTTCAAGCCAGCCCTCCGGATTGAAAATGGCCAGCAACATGTCATAGTTTTTTTGAAATATGTTCATCAGCTTTATTGCCAACACAAGGAATTTAGAAAACAGAACAATATAAAAGCATCAGCAACTGAAAAAATGAACAAAATGGAAGAAACATCAAAAATGAAACATTAATAAGAACAGGAACCAGTAGACACATTAGGTGATCCAGTAGGTCATCATGTGGTGGAGCGTGGAAGTTGCAAGGACCAGATTCTCTTAATCAACCAATCAATTTTAAATATCCACCAGTTAAATTTGGATGGTTAAACAATATTTCCTTGACTGCGGTTGTAACATGGCGGAACACAAAATTTGTTGTGGGCAGATTATCGTAATATCCCATCAGTTTGAATTCACCACCTACTTAATTTGGGCAGCTACACAATTTTTCCTTGCCTGCACATCTGCATGCCATAAAAGGCAGCTTCTCTGCTTTGAATTTTGCTTTCTGGCCTGTCCATCTTGATGGCCCACAAAGTCAACACTCTATTATCAATTACAGTGTTCAGTGCATGCATTATACTTCATTGCTTCATTGCACCATACTGACATTTCAATACCTGATCAGGAGCAATAGACGAATTTTCATATCTGATATCTACTCTCTGCATTAAATTGAAAACCAACTTCATCAAATACATTTTTTTCTAAAATATGTTCAAACATAGAAGTAAATATATTGAAATTAAGAACACAAACAATGTGGGTCTCAACTCAAATGTCAGCTGCATGATTTTTCAAAGTTAAAATAAGTGAAAATTGAAACTCAAGAAATTAGTGTCTCAACTGATTTGGTCGCAATCTTGAAAGAGGCCACAATGACCAGCTGCCCAGTAAACATCTTTAATCCCCTAACACTGAACTTGATCACATTTATGGCTTTTCCCTGCTTTTATCATCAACAAACTTTAAAAAATAAAAAATACAAGATGTGAACATAATGAGAGTACATGTTACAACCATTTTAAAGCAAAGGAACATCTACATAATCAACCATTTTAAGTTTAAGGAACATCTCCACAATCCAGAAGCCAGATATTACATTGGAGGAGACAATATCAAAGTAGTAAATCATGAAACTCTTTATCTTATAGCTGCTGTAAGTGTGATAATATAGTAAGGAACTAAGGATAAAAACACCTGCTTTTCTTTAAAATCTATGGAAACAGTTTTGAGAAATTGTGGAGAATTTTAATTTGTTCCTGTAAAGAACTTTCAAAATCTACAGAAAGGGCCTTTTATTATTATTATTTTATTTTATTTTTTTGTGAAAACTCAAATACACCAATAACATGTGTAAATATATATGTCTCGGTTTTCTATATCTAGAAATTCACAGCAAAATAACTAATAAATAGGATGCCACTGGCACCTTCAGCAAGAAAATAAAAGTAAAAAAAGGATGATGTTGGCTCCTCATTTTGGTGACAACGGAATATTTGTCCAGGTAGCACTTTGGGGAAGGAAGTGTACTTGTATCTTTCCTTTTTTTCTGTTTGGCCACCACAAACCACACTAGCTTGAAGGGGAGTGTTATAGGTTAAATAGGGAAGCAGAGCTAAACCATCTTGGGAAAGGGTATGCCTAAACCATTCCTTATATTAACTAAACTCATGGTTCAAAACAATATTTTGCTATTTCAGCTGCAAATTGCAATTCTTTTGTTCTTTTAAGACGCAAATTGTAATGCAGATATATTATTGTCCATTATATCACACAAAACTAAGTTGTGAAGGAGATCCTTACAAACGTTGAACAGTGGTTTAAACAACAACAAAAAAAAAAAAAAACCTGATTAACAGAGGGTTATAATTGATGATAAATGAAGGGTTTCTCAATCTTACCTCAGCCACATTAATAAACTGTAAGAAGTCCCCGAGAGCAACAAAATCTCGCAATCCGAGCTTTGTTCTTTTTGTTCCAAGGATTGAAATAGTACAGTAAAGAAGCTTCCAGCATCCATCCACCTTCCAAACATCAAGAAACAATAACTACTACCCAAGTACCTTTCCTTCACACACCCAATGTAACCACTCACAAAGTGATATTTCTTACCTTTTCTAGATTTTCAGTAGGATCAGGAGCTGGATTCTGAGACTCAAGCAACTTCACCAAACCTTCAATTTCAGATTTCTTTCCAGATTGGACCCCAAAAATGCCTCTATTGGTACCTTTTTTTTTTTTTTTTTCACACGTTCATTTGTAAGTTTTTTTTTATCCCACCACAATTTCCAGTGACAAGCCACAGTCATATGAAAGCTTGCATTTTTCAAGACTGATAAAGAAGAACAAAAGACATAGCAGATTAGAGGGCTAAAATCCGGGGGGCGGCATACCTTCGAGTGCCTGATAAAGGGCCGCTTTGATCTCATCCACTGCCTTCCAATCTCTAGCGGCTCCTCCTGACTCCGGGGCCTCATCAACCAAACTAGAGCTAGGTTCTGCAGCTTGAATGGATGGTAATGGTCTGAACCCAGATGAGGATTCTCTGATTGAAGAGATTCTGATCCTTGGATGGGTAGGTGGGAATGCTCTGCTGGATTTTCTCAGAATCTGGATTCTGGGTTTTGGAGGCAGTAGGTGGAGAGATAAGATGGCGGCTATTTGGACAGGCTCGGTGGGGATGGATGTCACCATAAGATTCATCAAATCTATCAAAGGTACTAGTCAGTATCTGACTGCTATGGATGAATGCTACAGGGCACAAAGAAACAGCGGAAGCAGAGGAGAAAGAAGAGACGGCGAGAGAGATATCCAAGCAGCAGACGCCGTCACCGGTGGACAGTCAACGATTCAGTCACTGGTGGACAGTCAACGACTCAACACCGATATATCTTGAGCCCAATTGATAATACCAATTACCAAACAGGCATGATTAGAACTCTACCGTCCGTATGACCTGCGTAATGATGATCGAGACCGTTGAAGACAATGCCAATATCCTCATATTCTAATTTGATTGGAGTGGGTTCTTGGATGCAAAAAAATTGAGGTGTTCAAACTGGGTGACCTCACGAGTACAAATATGTTCGGATCTTTTGCATAAATAGATATTTTTGTTGAAAGATTCTCTCATTTCTTCTTTTGTAAGTTTAAAATCATTGGTGGTTGTTTTTACGGCGACTAGGCAGTTGGTCCTTAAGTATTAATTTTTCATAGTTTGTTCCAGGGTTTCATAGGTTTTTTTTTCTTTTCTCTAATGAAGAGTGTCTCGGCCCTTTGACTAGACTAATCGCTTTAGCTACAGGAAAAGTCGGTAAATCCCTTGTGACTTTAGTGTGGTAGCATAACTTAAACCATGCAACTTTTGAAAGCAAACCGTGATCTTAAACAAGCTAAACTACCCTTTAGGGCTTGGTGGTTTCATAGTTACACCTAATTCAAATATAAGACATTCAATCCCCATTAGTCGAACAAAGAATAATAGTAGAATGATTGATGTGAGAATTTACTTTTAAAGTGCTTTGTGATGGGTGCATGCTAGAAAGTTTGAAGTAAGAATTTTATCAGATAATAATTAGACTAACTATGACCTATGTGGTAGAATGTTGACCAATTAGAAAACTGCATATGCACAAACTTAATGTAGTAGATATGCAAATGTTGATGTAGACATGTGGTAAAACTATGAATGATAAATTAGAAATAATTGCTTTCAAGAACATGTAGGTATATCATTATTAGGTGATAAAATTAGAAAAACATGTCTCAAGTTGTATGGGCCTATCCAATAGAGGCGGCAAGGACATCAATAAAACAAAGTTTGACTATTCAAATTGATGATCAACAAAGGAAAATGGTAAGGCGAGGAGTATGTGGATGGAGGAGGTAAAAACATATCTAATTACGTGAGTATTTGGCTCAAAATTGATTGGAATGCAGAAATAAAAGCCGTATAGCCAAAGTCAACATGGTTGGTCAAGGCTTTGATGTTGATGACACCAATCTAAAGAAGGAATTTGAGACTGACTAGGATTGCACAATCAGGTTTTTCAAACAATTTAGTTTGGCCATGTTGTTGAACCATGAATCGAATCTACATTAGAAAAGAAGACCCTAAAATGGAGAGTTATATTTAAAGGGATTTTACGGAAAAAAATTCAATAGTTAAACAATATACTAAATTGCTTCTAGATAAATTTAGTACACAAACTAGGTCCCCTAGGGCCAATTTGGTGCATAAATTGTTTCTTAAAGGTGGGAGGAGCGACCATACCGTTGGTCCCCTTTTATTTGAGTGACGCTATCATTGTTGCTTTATTGTTCTTCTTTCCCTTCTTTATTCCTCTTCTTCCTCAATTCCTTTTTGTAGATTTCTATTGTTTGTCTTGCATTCCGGTTTAATTGGATCGGTCGTTTGGTTTAGCCAGAACCAAGATTCAGGGTTAGAGGTATTTTAGTCATTATGTATGGGCTTTTTTATTGGCCAAGAAAGTGGGAACTCTATATAATGATGTCCTGTAACCCTAGATCATGAGGGGATTGAGATGAAATTATGATAAATAAGTTCTTTTCTCCGTGGATGCAACCAAAGTTGTCGAGCTACGTAAAACTGCTATGTTCATGTGTGTGATTGCTTGATGGTGTGATTGCCATATGTTTATTGTGATTGATCCATCGATTGCAGGTATTTCCATTGCGTCGTTTTTGCCAACAATCTCCTTCCCATGTTCCCTTCATTCCTTTCTCTTCTACTTCCATTGAATTTTATTCTTCTCCAAACTCTCTCCTCCAAAACCCTACCTTTCAATCCTAATCATCATTATTATCATCAAAGCTTTATCCCAACCATATTGGGGTCGGCACATTTGAATTCAAATCATTTCTCAAAAATTTTAACTCCAAAAGCAGCCCAAGAGACTCATTTTGTGTACTAAATTTATTTGAGACCAATTTCATGTAGTGTTTAACTATGAATTAAGATTCAGTGAGGAAAAACTCTACTGGTGATGTGGCGGGACTTGATTGTTCATGTAGTGTTTAACTATGAATTAAGATTCAGTGAGGAAAAACTCCACTGGTGATGTGGTGGGACTTGATTGATCCCGCCACGATCACTGTGAAGTTTTTTAATAAGAGGATCCGGACTCATCCAACTGGTGGATGTCTTCCCATGAAATACTCTAAAAAGAAACAAAAATTCAGATCCGCTTGAGGCATAGATAGACGATTATTCTACCCATATTTCAGATTGTCAGCACAGATAGACAAATACCCACAAGTGTAGTGGGGCTGAACAAAATCCGACATTGGGTGTAAAAGGCGAGTTAATAAGAATAAATGATCAAACAGAATTCCATAGTATTTCATAGCGATAAAAATTGTCTATAAAATTGTCCCGAATAAAGTAAAATTAGGATCACTGCTACTTAACATGTTGATGGTTGAAGAGATTGTATTGATCAAAGATAAGACACCAACGTTAAAACCCAAACTTAATGGCAGAAAAGTTCCTCAATCGGGTCCAGGTCTGGGTCTTTGACATAGATTCGGCATGGGTACAGTGCTATATACTGGATCCATGTCAGGCCCAGGTTCGAGCCTGGATCCACAATGAACAATTGGGTCTGGGTCCAAATAAAATACCCATCCTGAGCCCTCCCCGTTTTCATCCCTAGTGGATGCTCAAGTTTACAACTGGTCTAGGCCAGTCCAACCAGTCAACAACCTCAGAAAAACTAGCAGTAAAAAGCCAAAGGTCCTCAGGTCAAATGGTTAAGAACATATAAAAGACTCTTTTTTTTTCATTTTCTCTATGGACAAACCTTTTAAGAAATAAAGTTCACTTGGCTTATTTAACTTGGGATGCTTTAGATAATGAAAAATAAAAAACTGTCATAGTTCGTGGGGCACCAAAAATGGCGCCCATCATTTACAATGATTTTTAGTGTGTGCGTTTGTTAAGGCACCTGGAATCGAACTTAAGAAAATGGCTATCAGAACTTGGAACCCTTCATCAATGTATATCAACAATGGCTTTTTACCTTAAAAAAAATGTATAACAACGATTGGCCATTACGGTACTACACCCTTCAAAGGAACCAACCCAACGTCTCATATTCTATTAACTCACTTCTACAGACAATTATGCATAGCCATGGCATTTGTTTCTTGGATGTTATTTAGACAAGTACACAAAAACTAACAATAGTACAAACACAACTTTACAAAGAATCAAAGGGCATTACATCTCAAAATAATCGTATTTCATCTTATTTTCAAGATATATTGAGGCCAAAAAGGCACGCATTTGTGCAGGCAAAATGAAACGAAACCCAAGCGAAAGAGATCTTCAAGTTGCTCCAAACAGAACCAAGCGTTGTAACCAGAAAACAAGTGCGGTGCTCCAATAGAATCAAATGGAAAACAAGTGAATCAGGCAAATATTCAGTGGTTTTTTTTTTTTTTTTTTTGAGTTCTAATTATCAGAATGTGCAACCCTCCGGTGTAAGAGAGATCCCTTTCGGGAAGGACCTATATATTCTGGGTTTTAATGGTGTAGTAGTTTTCGCAGGCTTGTCATCTAAGTCGTTCTGTAGAATTGTGCTAATCACTGGTTTTTGTATTTCTCCAGACTCGATAGTTTCAGCAATGAATTGGAGTCCCTGAAAAATTACAATTGTTAAGGATAAAATATAGGGCAACCATACCCATGAGAGTGCACGAATTCAAGTCTGTGTAGCAAAAATAAATGAATAATAAAATAGAAGAAGAAGCTGGGCATCTTAGGTGAATTTTCTTCAGAAAATGTTGGCTTTGGTTGCTCTAATGGAAGCTTAGCACTGAAATCCTGCTGAATTAAATGAAACAATATTCAATGGGTGTAAGAAATACAATCAACAGGTCTTGAAAATGACAAGTGATAGTCCCCAAATGAAAGTCATCACTCATCAGGCCAGTTCTGAAACAAATGCAATGCTACTGTCACTAAAAATGCGCATGATTGGCACTATTTCTGCCAAAACCAATCTTTCTGAATTGAGAAGTTGAAAGCACTGTTTCTGTCTGAAAATCATGCTATCTGTTAAAATAAGTCCATGTTTATTAGGCCTGACCCACCTGTATAATAAATGGGCTGTGACCCATTATCACATGCTATCACGTGAAGGGATTTAGTCAAACAAATTAACTGTACAGTGATAGCTTTCCTTTTATGATAGATTTAATAGGGATGATTTATTGTAGATTAATTGTAATACATCATGATTGAAGGCCTTATCTAAAGCAAGAACTGATTATAAAGGCAGCAATAGATCGAACCTTCTCGGGAACTTTTCCAAATCAACTTTCTCTTGTATTGTATGTTTGTTCAACATGACATGGTATTCGAAAAAGGTTATCATGGTATACGCATGAAGATTGCTCTCGGCTGATCACTGTTCGTTAGAGAATCCTGCTAACTCTAGTTGATGGAAAATTCTACTGAAACAAGATTTTGATCTATCCCAGTGTCAGAGCAACAGAAGGCATTATACGTGGCCCACCTGCTGATCACAACTACACAGAAGCAACTTACCAACCTGGTTGACTTGGTGTTCTAGGATTTTTGAGGATTTTTTCGATCATCAGAGGTAGGCCATCTTCCTTGATTTGTGACTTCAAAAAATACTGCAATATTTTGATCAGATCCGTCTAACTTCTTGGATCCTTGGAATTCTTTCATGAAATTTCCTCAAGATCGTTGAAACTAGGATACCTACAGGGCATTGAAAGCTGATTCATCATCAGACCTTGCTGTGGGCCACATGTGATCAACAGATCACATTTCTGAAGGTCGCCTGGACCTGTTTCGATAATTTCTGGGATCAGCTCACAGATCTGAAACATTTGTGAGCTGAATAAGCTTTTTTCTGGATAGAAATACATTTCTAAGTTGTGCAACTTTCACTTATTTCAGTTGTGGATTCTGATCGTACCTAGGGCTAGGCTCTGGACCCCACTTGATCAAACAGAGAGGTCACCTGACCTGAATCTGATCATAGATCTGTTGCAAGCTGACAATCTGATCACAGCTCTGTGGTCCTGTCTGATTCTATAGCATATTTCTGCCCTGTTTTTTTATAATCCTACTCTGGATTTTTGTGAAAACATTGATTTTCTTCTCAAGAGTGTTGTGGTTCTGCTCCTTCGTCTGCCCACAGTACTATTTTTAATTGTTTGAGTGTTTCTTCTCTATCTGAAGATGTCTAGCATGATGGACAAAAGTGAGATTTCCTTAATTAAGTTTAATGGGAAAAATTAATGAGCCTTTCAATTTCAGATTTACCTTAAAGGCAAAGAATTGTGGGGTTATATTGATGGGTTAGAGGCTAAACCCAATGATGGCAAGGCCAAAACCAAATGGGAAACTAAAGATGCCCAGATCATGAGTTGGATTCTGGGATCTGTGGACTCTCAATTTGTTTTAAATCTCAGATCCTATAAAACATCAAAAGACATATGGGACTACTTTCAAAATACTTATCAGCACTAGAACATTTCTCATAGATTTCATATGGAGCATGAGATCTCCCAATTTGGTCAAGGTAGTATGTCAATTCAGGACTACTACTCTCACTTTGTTACTTTGTAGACAAATTACACTGAGATTATCTACGCGGATCTTTCTGGTGCATCATTGGTTACTACCATCCAAGTCATCCATAAAAGAAGCCAAAGGGATAATTTCTAATGAAATTACGGCTAGAAGTTGAAATTGTTAGGTCAAATTTGATGAGTCGCATCCCTTCGCCGTTCATAGAAACTTGCTTGAGCGAACTTCTTCGTGAAGAACCAAGTCTTGCCACTCAAAATATACTCGTGCATAAAACTTATACTGGTCCCATTGATGTGGCTTATGTGGTTAGAGGGAAACCCCATGGATGGGATATGAGAAAAGTACAGTATTATAGTTGCCAAAAATATGGCCACGTTGCTACTTAGCGCAGCCAGAAATTTTGTTCCTATTGCAGGATCAAGGGACATGTTCTCCCAGAGTGTCGGAGACGACCTCAAAATCAGCAACAGAAGACCAACTTGGCAATCATGGATGACTCTGCTTCTTTATTAGCTCCTGTTGCCCACATATCTCACTGAAAATCCAATCTTCCATGAACGCACCAAGCATACAGAGGTGGATTGTCATTTCTTCCGCAATGAATATGACCGTGATGTCATTAGCCTTCCACACGACTCCTCCAAATTTGAAATTGCAGATATCTTCACAAAAGGTCTTCCAAGGCAGCGACATGAGTTCTTGGTTCGCAAATTATTGTTGATTGATCAGCATTAATTTGAGAGGGGATGTTAAGATAAGCCCATATATATTAGGCCTGACCCACCTGTATAATAAAAGGGTTGTGACCTATGATGCCCATATACGGCATGGATACGGCAAGAACATGCTATGGATACGGCAGGGACTCCGATTTTACACACATAAAATGAAGTATCGGATACGATATGACATGATATGTTGGTCATTTGGACGTATCTGATCATCATAGGCTGTGACCCATTATCACATGAGATCCCACGTGAAGGGATTTAGTCAAACAAATCAACTGTACAATGATAGCTTTCCTTTTATGATGGATTTAATAGGGATGATTGATTGCAGATTAATTGTAACACATCATGATTGAAGGCCTTTTCTAAGGCAAGAACTGATTATAAAGGCAGCAATAGATCGACCCTCCTCGAGACCTTTTCCAAATCAACTTTCTCTTGTATTGTATGTTTCTTCATCATGACACTATCTTCACTCACATGCACAAAAACATGAAAATGATGTTTCTGCTGAGCTTGAAAAATGCCGTATTTTTGCAGCCAGCAACTGTAGCATAAATGATGAATGATTCCAAATGTAAATAGTATCATCAAATATAGCCAGGTAGCCTAAATTGTTGAAGAATAAGACTTTCTGACAAGTATGAATCATTCCCTAACAAATAGGGACCGCGAAATAGAAAAAATTAAATAATATAAACAATAGCATAAAACAACCCACCAGTTCACGCGTAAAATGAGTAAAGATGCCATGACATTGATCACTCTATATGGCCCATTCAGCATACAAGATCCACTGTAACTTAATTCATTCCTTAGCTTTAATCGAAATTGCATATCCAATGAGTTCAGCATGTTAATTAAAGGATATAAATAGGTGTTGTTTGGATGGATACAACTAGAAGGAATTAGATAAAAAAATAAATGGTGGATCTCTGTGGAAATTCCAAAGTTGTAAGCCTTAACTATGCACAAAATTTCAAGGCAAAAATATGCAAATTTATGTCTAGCAACCATCCGATGAAGAATGGAAACAAATTAGCCAAAGTTTGGCTAATTTGTTTCCATGATGTGAAAATGTTAAGTGGATCACAGAACATAGAGCATAGGAAAGTGGTCATGATGAGTTATCGTCATCAATTTAATGTATCAGCTATACCATCAATGTACGGACTAATATCACAAGAAAAAGCGATGTCCACAATTTCTATCATACTACGCATGAAAGATGTATGCACATACACACACTTCCCCCGTATCGTTTCCACTCAGTTTTGTGTGAGGTAGTCAGAGTTGGCCTTGTGAATTCTATTTCTCCAACCAACTCTATTTGAAGCCATGCTATATGTCACTCAACAGTCTAGCAAAGTGTCTCCTCACTACACCCAATTCCTATCTTCCTAACTTAGGTGCATAAAAGTGATTCAATGGGTTTGTGTTTTGTGTGTTTCCTCGACCTTGGAGTCAACCTTGTGAGTTCTATTTCTCCAATTGACTCTATTTGAAGCCAAGCTCTATGTCACTACACAGTCTAGCAAAGTCTCTCCTCACTACACCCAATTCCTAACTAGTGCATAATAATGATTTAATGTGTTTCTGTGATGTGTTTTCTTGAACTTGGATGAGGAGTTAAGAGTCTCCCTTGTGAGTTCTATGTCACTCAAATCTATTTGAAGTCAAACTTTTTATTGCTGTATGGTCTAACATAACTTGCCTCACTAATGTCTCTAATGGAGTCACGCCCCCCCGCCCCCCCGGCCCCGCAACTGAAGTTGTAACAACTTGTGACGTAGAATACATTACCAAATAGCTTTTTTAATGATGAATATTAATATTTTATTAAGATAAAATACAAAGGGGAAAAGGAGAAAATGAAAAAAACCGCTCAAACATCCATTTTCTTTTATTGAAGCTAGCATTAGGTTCCCTTCTATTCATTCATTTGTGACTCTACCCTTTCTTGTAACTCACACAACCATCTTAGCATGTGTACCTTAACCACAAGTTCTTTACCTCTTTCTTGTTTATTCATCATCCAACATTCAACTCCATAGGACAAAGTAGATGTAATTTTCCATCCTTCTTTTATCCGTTTTAACTTCCATCTTATAGAAATGGCCCTTTACCAAAGTGACACTCGATGATTGCATAAAACTCCACTTTGCTTACCCACTACTAATCATGTTTACTATATCCAACTCAAACCCTTTGTTTTGTTCTATGATTGGCCTTAGCCCCTAGGGCCCGGGAATATAGAAATATATCAAACTGTGTACTTAGCTACTTTCAGTTTTGACTAATTCATTCTCTCTAGTATCAAGTCCCTTAGACTTATACTCCATGTATTTTGTCTTGATCTGCTAGTTTTCAACCTCTCAAACTTGAGTGTCTTTCTCTCAAGTTCTAGCGTATCATTTACTTGATTTCTTGTCAAAACAATGAGTGCCATGTCATTTACAAATATCATACATCATGAAACTTCATCTTAGATGTTTTCCATTGTGTTGTCGGTAACAAAAGCAAATAGATAGGGACTCAAAGTAGTGCAATCCCACTTCCACTGATAAATAGAACATCAAGCCAGTGGAGTCATCGGAAGCTAAAATGCCCCCTGCACACTCCCCACAATTATAAATATCCCTCCACCCAAATCTGGAATAATTTCAATTTAAATATAAGAGATGCCTTTCTCTTAATGCCCAAACAACAAATTGCCTAGCTTGGCACTCCTATTATAAGCAGCAGATGCTGGACGTGGTGGTTAGACACAAGAATTGGGCCATGATAAACCAGCCAAACATATGGATTGTGCATGCAATGCAGGATGTAGGCAGTATGATGTGAGACAGTAGATGGACTAAATGAACAAGGCAAAATTTCAAACAAGGAAACCAAAGCAGTTGACGTTTGGAAAAGCTCTCAGCTTTCTCAGTGGCCTGAAATGCAGATTAACAACAGTGATCCTTAATCATTCCAAGGCCCAGCAAATTTGGTTACATGGAGAAAATTGCTCGACATGGGAACCCGGATCTTCACCATGTGGATTTCAGTTGCCAATGGAGGTAGCACAATTTTCTTCATCACATGGCTTTTGGTTCAAAATGGGGCCCACTTTTTAGAAATTGAAACAATATAATAATCCAAAGGGATATAAGACGAAAACATAAAACATCATACAGGAAAGCTGATGGATTGGATCCTGCAGCCAACTGTCAGCTACACTATTAACCTCCAAAGGATATGACAAGAATGCAAGCTGGGCCCTGTGCAAAATTTCTCGGATTTCCTTGACCAAATCCAATAACTGCCGATAAAAGGCAACTAGTGTACACGCAATGATTTGCACAAGAAAAGCCAACCTCCTCAGTAGCACCTATAGCAGCCAAAGACGAGTTCTCCACATCCCACTGGCCATAGTTTCAGCCTTATTGGAATTAGAACCATGTGAAAGTCTTGAAAAAAAATCCAAATATGAGCATCAATGAGTCCCAATAGTTGCACCAGCACCTGCTATCATAAATTCCTAGAAGGAAGGCCCACTAGTTTTTAAATTGACACATGTTCTAGTGGGCTGGACTAACTCTTGAAATATTCAATGTTTGAAGATCTTAATACTAAGGGTACTGGCCTCTCACACAGAATAATTTTCCTCACAAACAGACACTCAAGAGAAGAATGTAGCAGTGTGATCCATAGTAAAAAGGTTTGAATGACAAAAGCTAGAGCTTTACAATCCCGGAAACTTTTAGGCAGCACTCCGGCCTGAGTAGATGTCATCAGTTCGATGATCCACATAAACAAACGAAGGCAAAAGTATGGGATTTGCTGGGCACACAACTTTAGTATTTCTCTACTCCAAATAACCAAGGTAAGCATTTAGATTCATTCATTATTCTAATATAAGACCTCAATCATGACTTCATGCTATGAAACTGAAGAGATAATACAGACACAGTGCTCAAACTGAAGAAAAAAAAAAGAAAAGAAAAAGAAAGAGAAAAAGAAAAAGAAAAAAAAATACCTGAAAAAGTTTGGAATTAAGCCCATCTTTGATGCCACCAGCTATTTGGCACAGATACCAGACAACAGTATCCACAAAGTCCTACACAAACAAACCCAGGTTATAAGCATTCTACAGATATGCATTGCATGTAACAGTGGTAGCAATGGACTGGCTTCAGGACTGATCAAAGTCAGTGACAGCCAGGCCGATTTGCTTATCTGACTTCTATTCAGGCCTCATTTAAACCCATTTGTTTATTTTATCTGACTTGGCCAATCACACCAATAAATGTGCCTGGCTTCAGGTAAATGTAAAGCCTCAATAGAGAATAACAAATCAAGAAATCAGCCAGACCCAACTTATAGGCTAAAAGGTAAGGCCCCATGCTTACCCATCGCAGACTAGGCTTGGAAGCCTGACAGGGCAGCCTGACACATACTAATAAATGCAAGCATACGTGAGAACAAATGAAATTACCTGTTTGTCCTCATGCAGTCCAATTTTATCTTCCTGTTCAGTCAAACAATACCTTTAGCATCAATACATAGTAAAAGAAACTATCATTCCTACAACACAAAGGTAAGCACGCCAAATAAGAATTTAAGCATTTATAATTAACATACCAGTCCAGCTATCATCTTTTGTATTACTCCAATATCAAATCCAATTTGAGAAAGATCTGATCTCACCTCATCTACCAATACCAATCACCAATAAAAATTGAAAAAACAATAGATCTAGATGAATTCTACCAAAGCCTGCACTAAGGTATAAACTAAAATTTTGATGCAATATGTTGGATGTGAAAATTGCAATAGTTTTCAAAAGGAAAAACCTTCATTCATTCTTTCTTTCCTTTATTCTTTCTTTTTTTTTTTTGAAATGGTTAATATCATTAAAACAGGGTGAGCAGTACAAGAGAGCCATACCGACCAGCCAACAAGAGGAAAAGCACAAAGAAAGCAGAACAGCAAAAAAACAGTTTAGAAAAGAAAAGGGCAGAGCAAAAGACCACTCCAACAGCCTGAAAGTAAAAATAAAACCAGTTAAAAGAAAGAATTATGAAGCAGCCACCTCCTGCCAGTTGCGCACAATCATACCGATGGTAGTGCCATGAAATTGACTAACATGTGTTTTCTGTCATACAAATAGTTTATTAATTCAACCTTGGCCAATCAAAGGTGTATACAGATTCAATACTTGTTACTGTGCTCCAAATGAATGCTTTGGCCTAATATGCCATTTGATGTAAGAATTAAGGGAATTTGATTGAACCCAAAATCACAATCTGTTCGAACATATACATACACTGCTAAAAAATGTAGAGTTAAATGAAGAACTGGGGTGGAGTGGACAATAGAAAACTAGAAACAAAAAGATGAACTGGTTTTCTGCCCTTTTGGCCCTAAATTAATATAAAATCAGTGGCTAAAATGAATGAAGCAGCAAAATGTAAGAAAAAACTATAAAAATGTGAACCATAATTTCAATGTAATCACAGAAAAATGTGAAATGGATAACCACCTACTTGGCCAAAATATTCAAACCACCAAGAATTTCAAGTGCATCTAAATGCAACCACAATTAATTAAGAGAAAGCAATTTCAATTCATAAAAGAACCCATCTCTGTCCTACCTCATTCATAATAAGCTTTGATGTTTCTTTCTTCTCATCCATCTTCCAATCCAAGATTTCAAGCCGTTGGGACAAATGTCTTTTTGTTGACTACAAAATATGCATAAAACCAATAAATCCAATGAAAGGTTTTAACCAAAAAAATTTCATTGTGGAATGAACAGATTAGTCGATTAATTGTAAGTTGCTTTCAACAATTAAAAAACAAAATTGTTAAGTCACTTTAAACCATACAGCTAAAGCCGTTAATACTTGCTCCAACTGTTTTGACACATTTGAAACAGCATTGGCCATATTACGCTTTGTTACAAATATTGGAGAAAGACCATCCCTTCACGCAAAATAAAAGAAAAAATAGCATGAATAATATTTACGATGAATGTTCGCCTTCAAGAAAAGCCCACTATAAGAATACACTAAAAGGCATTTATGGACAAAATGATACAACAGAAAAGGTCTGGGTGAAAGGATACTATAATCACTTTGAAAAAAGCTTGATTAGAGTGTTTCAGATTGTAACGACCCAATAATCTGGAGCTCTTCAGATTCTTAAGCCGCACTCAAATTTTTATAACCACATCACATAAATCAAATTCTTATGAGCATCAAGGTCATAAACAATCAAATTTCATTGTATTTCAACTATTATGTAGTTATTAGGAATCTTGATAACACTACTGAATATGACAATCTCTGTTTGTAGAAAAGAAAAATATCTAAGTCTTGGGCTAATCCCAACTACAAAATATATTCTTTGTTTTTCCGCGCTCTGGATAAACCACGCATGCCAAAATCTACCGGCTAATCCCCGTCACTCCCCGCAACCTCCACAACTGCATTACCTGAAGTGGGGCGAACCACTAGTCAGTAACACTGGTGAGTAGAATAAGAAACATTAAGATAAAGCATAATTCAATCATTCAGAAAACATATATATATATTCAATGATATAATTACAATAACATTCTAATCAATTTCTTTCTTGAGTAATTTCCCACTGTGGCATCAAATAGTTCCGATACCCCATACGGTGTATCTACATTTCCGTCAACAACATGGCTTGTCATCCACCATGAATGTTGAGCCTGTTCCGATACTCCTAACTAGAGTATCTACATTTCTATCAACCACATGATTAATCTTTCCACCATGCGTTGAACTTACTTCTCTCAACTAACATCCATGAGAGAAGTTTGTTACTCTGTGCCAGCAGTTGGTATTACTCTACTTAAATCATCAATGACAATTCATTATAATAAATTTAGAATAGATTCATCTCCATCATAATTGACTACATCACCTTATTCTTTTCTTTGGTCAATACCACACAACGCTGGTTAATCCTCGCCCCACTCCAAGTCAGAGTTGGTACCAGGCAGTGGCATTACCCATGTCTTATTACGGAAATAAGTACTCATCATAAAATTTCCACAACTAATTCAAAATATAATTAATAAATTCAAATGGAAATATCTTATTGGAATGGGCTAATTATAAATTTATCAAGGCATAAGAAATAATTAATTGATACGGAAAGCCCACATAACATTCAAATAATTAATCCCCTACTAGTTCAGTAATTAGATAACTTTGGATTCTTAATTATCATGCTGTAATTTTTATCATAAAACCTTAGTAGGGTCCTTAGGATATAATTCAAATAGCAGGGGCTAATTCGTAAGTTCAAAAGGTTTATAAATATCTCCTCCAAGTCGTCACTCACATCTTCAACCCGTTGCTGTGTTGCCTGTTTCGTTCGTCAGAAAAGAGTAACGCCAAGCTCGGCTTGAGGCAGTTGCAGGGTGGGGCCCAGCGGTCCGATGCACATGGGTCCTACACCATAGTGGTCGCCCAGGGGTCCACTCCGAGATGTGTGGACCTGATCCTTGATCAGGTGGCCCCACGTGGCCCTCAACTCCAGTCGGCCACACTAGTGTTTGACGGCCTAGAAATTTAGAAGTTCCAGTTCTAATCCGGATTTGCAAGTTTATCCGTCATCTTTTCTGCCGAAATCAAGGTTTCAGAGGTATGTAAATCATAAGATCTTTATTTGCCCCATTCTCATCCAAAAATTGGGTTTTTGGAAGGAGTTTCTGCTATTACACAGTCGTCAGATCTGGGTAATTCCTTATCTCTTCACTCAAGGATCAGATTCGTTGATTCCATTCCAAAACAGGGCCAAAAGGTGTCGATTGGGATTCATACAGCATGTCAGCAGGTCTGATTACTGTTTTTGATGATCGAATTGGGCTCAACACCAAATCTGGCCGACGTTATGTATTAACGATCATTGTGGTACTAGTATATAGTAGCCACGGTTCATCAGATGATCAAATAAATCTAATCTCCTACTCTTTTCAGATCATCAAGTTAGATTCTACTCACCTGGTATAGTAGCGTATTGCTCCGACGGTGATTGGCCTCTCATCAGACATCCACCGTTATCCCGCTGGGGTCTTCTTCTCCTCCTAACAATTTCACAGCCAAGTCAGTCTTCTTCTCTCTCTCTCTTGTAATTTCTATTGTTGCTGTACCTACGATAGGTTCTGCCTGCTGTCTAATCTATATATATATATATATATATAGTGTTTGGTGGGGAATCCTGTTTGGAAACTACTATTCTGAGAGAGGAAGTCTATTGGGACTCCTACAATGGACTTGCCAAAAGTCTTAAAACATTCCGATCAAATTAGGAGACTCCCTGTCAGGCTCCAAACATAGTTTGGACTATCATGGCCCACCTGGAAAAGGGTTGGCCTACAAAAGTAGGTTCGGTTATTACACAGATGTACATCCAAATTGCATTTAGGGAGAGTGTAGAATACAGATATGAAGCTACCCCCCAAATAGAATAGCCGGTGCACATCTTGGGTGGTGCAGAAAGCGGAAATCACTTTGGTAGTTTTCACTTCTCTCCAAAAGAAAAGAAAAGAAAAGCTCTGGAGAAAGAATTTCTTCCGAACATGCATTTTAAGACAAAAAAAAATTATAATATGTAAGAGAATCAGGTAAGCAATGGAGATTTGAACTATATACAGGGCAATATTTTGGGCACCATCTAACTAAACTAATCAGCCAAGAAACTTTCAAGCAGAAAGTACTAATCAAAGACAGAAATACAGTTCACTTCCCCCATGGAACATTTGGAACATCTTTCAATCACCACAGGGTTTCCACATTTCATAACAGATAGAATCTTGCCTTCCACCACATATAACAATAACCCATTGCACCAACTGCAGCAGCAGGCATTACGTAAGACACCAAACCTTCTAGTTAGACAAGTAAATACTTTATAAGTGCCTTCTTCAAGAATGTCTAATGGGTATTTAAATCAAATGAAACTTCAAAAACAGTATGAATAACACTTTCCATCATATTTTTTAAATTTTGGCGCATATAGAAGATAGATATGGAACATCTCTTTTTCCTTTACTGAACATGATCAAACACAGGAGCATATATCTGTGTCCAACATACCATTGGCAGAAGAATTTTCATTCCACATGGTCACCGGCCTAGATAACGACAAATCCCTGACCTCTTCTGCCAGCTGTTGAATCTAAAAGGGCAAACATAAAATAAGTAGTATAAAATTATCATATTTGAGAAGATGAACAAAACAAAATCAACTACCTCCCCCACCCCCCCCCCCCCCCCCCCCCCCCCCCCCCCCAGAACAAAAAAAAAAAAAACTACCTTTGTGTGTGCGTGCGTGTGTGTGTTTTTTTTGTTGTTGATAACAACTATCTTTGTGTTTATACAGACAATTAAGTGGAAAATCATGCCAAATATCTCCTAATTGATGATAGATAACTAGACAATCATCTGACATATGCCAGACAGTGCGTGAAAATTATGGCCTAACCCACATTTCCCTCTTTGCCTAGAATTTAAGTTACTTCAACAGTGAACTCAATACTTTGACTAAAGTTGCAATGAGAAGATAAACTCAGTTTAGATCAACTCAGATGTCCTCCCCTGAAGTATTGACTCATTGCATTGAGAAGGTAAAAAAGAAAGGATTGGTTGTACAGTTTGTTGTCCAGCAGTCCTACTGTTCTAGTGCCTTGTTATGCACTACTGTGTTTTGTTCCACGAGAGTTATGCCCAGTCATGCACAGATCTGTGAAATCCAAGACCTTCCTAATGTTTTTGTGATGCAAAAAGAACGATCTCAGAAAACTGATGCATAAAAAGGAGAAGTTTACAAGACCCACCCAAAACTAGGTGCAAGCATACTGATACAATAGAATTGATTCAGCCTCAAAGCAAAAGGAATGACAATGAATTGATGTTCAAATGTCATAAAGAGCTCAAAATAAAGAATAACAAGAAGCTGAGAACACAACAGACCCATGTCATTTCTGCCTCAGATGAAAATTATATGCTGCTAGAGGGATCTAAGAAGCACGGACACGGACACGGGACATAGATACGACACGACACGGATACGCTGACACGGCATTTCTCAAAAAAGTAGGACACGGACACGTCGAGGGACACGTTAATAATATATATTAATGTATATAATTATCTACTAAAAAATAATATCATTTTAACTTTTTTAATCAATTTAGCAATCAAAAAATAAAAATTCAAGTACCAACTAACAAACATATCAAATTATCAAATATCAATACAACACTAAAACATAATTCATAATAATTAAATATAAAATATCCACAGTTCCATAAAATCCATATAAAAAAAAGGCAGATCATCTCTTTCCCCTCCCAAAGAAAAAAAAAATACAAAAAGGAAAAAAGAAGCCTATCTTGAGGCCTATTCTTTAGTGAAATATTTATTTGTCTTTAGCTTGTGATATAATTAATATTTATAACCGTACATTTTTCCATGGTACAAAATTGTCATATATCAAGTTTACAAGTTTTAATAACCACATGCTAACAAAGTGTCCATGAGATATTAGCCACATATTTATTTTTTAGTCATAGACACGGGCTAAAAATTGTGGGACACGTTGCAAAAAGTGTGTCGAACAAGTGTCCGAAATTAAGATTTTTGGTTCTTAATTATGGACACAGCTAAATAGTATCGGACACGTGTCCGAGAGTGTCCAAGGAGTGTCGGTGTCCGATACGTGTCCGACACGGACACGTCACTTTCTTAGAAGTGTCCGCGCTTCTTAGGAGGGATGTGTAAAGAACAGAAACAATAGAACAAATTATGAGCAAGGATGGATATAGAGGCGTTACACCCTTCAACAGGTTTGGCTTGTGTTTTAAACAGATATTTGAGAATGCCAACATTAATCATTGTCATGTTAATTGTGGAAATCCTGATTTCTTAAAGAGAATGAGAAGCCAAAGGGCAGGAAGACTTCCGTTAAATTTTTTTATTATATGGAGGTATGGAAGGCACAAAATTGCAAGCAATCATGGGGAAGACATCAAAAGTGGGTACTGCTGCTGGAAGTAGCAAAAAGAAAGTTTCTTTTCATGAGCTGTAGGATGATGTTACAAATAATATAACGTTCTTCCTAAATCACTCTGCAGCCTTGCAGGAAATCAAGGCAGTGCCCCCTTGACCATGGAATTGGTGAATGTAAATCTTGTTTTTTTATGCAACATGAATTATTTTTTAAAATACTAGCCAAACCAGATAGGTTTGATAAGGCTTCGGTTATGATTTTTTTTTAATGGACTTCGGTTATGATAATGATGATGATGATAACTTAGTTCATCTATTATTTAAAATTTTAAATATCTATCACATATCTTCTTTTATCAGTAAGACATAATTGTATTTCATATTAGTAAAATTAATAAAAATCTACCCATAAGTATTTTTTTTATAACAATCTACCTATAAGTATGTTATTTAGAAAAAGAATAGATCGTTGTCAATTTGATAAAATAACCTTGAATAAGTACTATATTTGTTTTGTCCTCAAATTTTGCAAAAATATTCTTGTCAATACAAGTTTGAAAGAACCATGGTGGCCGTCAGAGTGCCATATGAAGCCCGAAGACTATCTGTCTATGTACACCATAGATCACTATGTACTTCAGCATAATTAAAAAAAAAAAAAAGTTTGGGTAGTACTAGTACTGGTAGTAGCTTTGAGAAATATATCATCAATTGGCGGCGGGATGGACAATTCAATTCAATTGAGATTTGATTTGATTTGATCCGAAGAAATAGATATTAGTTAGTTAGTAAATTAGTTAAGATTGAAAAGATGGCTAAATATTAGTTAGTAAAGTAGTTGGAATTCAGCCAACAGAGGAAGAGAAACAAGGGAGAAAAAAAATCAAAACAAATCAAATCAAATCAAATCTTTGAGAGAGAGGATGAGAGAGAGAAAGAGAGAGAGAGAGAAAGACCTGCACCGACGAGGATGAGGACTTTAGAGGTTGAAACTCCCGACTGCATCATCGCCATTTTCTTTCTCGGATTTGGATTTGGATTTGGATTTGGGGACGCAGAAGAAGACGATCTCCGAACGGAAAAGAAATGACGTGAAGAAGAAGAAGAAGAAGAAGAAGAGGAAAAGATCTTTTTTTTTTTTTTTTTTTCAAGTTAGGACTGGGGACCAGCCGACCGGGAACACCTCTGTATGGTTCGTCGCGACTCACAGTCGATGTTGCGCTGAGATTATTATAGACTAAGTAATAGAGGGAACATGTTACACTCCTGTGAGCAACTGGACTTATAATACAACCCTCTTCGGTAATCTTTTCATCCCATGATGGGGCAGGGGCACTGGCACGGCCTCTTGTTTTTTTTTTTTTTTTTTTGAACGAGGGAACCCACCGACCCGTTATGCTCACTAATGGTGAAACACTCTATTATTGGATTCAATCTCAAGATAAATGACTACGGATAAAGCTCTTAAATCCAGAGCTAGAATTATATAGTGGGGCTGAACTTTTTTTTATCCCTTCTAACCACGAGAAACAGATCTCTCCACTTAACACTCCTCCCTTTGTTGAACTTAAAGCCTACATATATATATGTATTTATATATAATTTGACTCACAAGAGAACATCGTCCCAAATTATAGGGGTAGCTTCTGGGTCAAGATGTCCTGACACAGTTAAATGGTGCAAACCTGTCTAACCCACCTTAACCCTTTTATGTAAAACCTAACGAATGAGGTACCATTTTCACGGCCCATAAAGGTTGAGATGATCGGACTCCCATGTGGCCTTCAAACTTTCAGTTGCATTTGTTACACGTGCGACAGGGAATGGACTCGTGGAAATATTTAGGAATGTATAGGCATGTTTTAGTGGTAGCAAATTAAATTTATAACATCGAAGGTCCTTGTCGGTTTTGGATTTACTCCAAATAGCCCTTTTCTTGGTTTAAATCCGAAACATAGAGGTCGGTTTTAATACCAAATGTTATAGACCTAATCAATAAACGAAAAGCCCAAAAACCGATGGAACATCTCAAATCAAGTCTTATAACTATTTAGGATCATAAAAGAGCACATGTATAGACATAAAATCCAACAAAAATACAAAATTACTATTGTAGACGATCCATATTGGGTGTTTAGTTCGAACCACTCAAGTTTTAAATTGACTCAAGCTATATTTAGTTTTACGTCTTGAATCTTTCTAAATCTTAACATATATGTCCTAGACTGCAAATTACCGAAGAGACATATAGCTTGCAAACTCAGTCTGAATTTAAATGTATAATTTGCTGGCCATTGGATTTATAACATATAGTTTGTTGGCTCATTTGATTTATAACGGATGGTTTGTTGGCTCGTATTAGCTTGGGCTAAGTCAGCTGATGAGCACCCATTAGGGCCAGTCTCTCTCTCTCTCTCTCTCTCTCTCTCTCTCTCTCTCTCTCTCTCTCTCTCTCTCTCTCTCTCCATATTAGAGTTTGTGGTGGTGCAAATGACAGCCAGCATACTTGTGCTGCGCATGGCAATCATTTGCTAGTCTTTTTACTTATCCTTCTCTGAATTCTAATTTTCCCATAGACCTTGTCCAAAGTTAAGTAATCCACACACATGCATTCATACATGCCGCCTTCTTGTTACTTCGTTCAAAGTAGATGATAGTCCTCTCAGATTCTGTAACCAGCACGGGAGTTTGACATTCTTCAACATTT
Source organism: Sextonia rubra (assembly GCA_037013555.1). Taxonomy (NCBI): domain Eukaryota; kingdom Viridiplantae; phylum Streptophyta; class Magnoliopsida; order Laurales; family Lauraceae; genus Sextonia; species Sextonia rubra. The sequence goes on from JASUAD010000002.1 coordinate 28,121,816, forward strand.
CTTCTATGGCATCCATAGTTTTCCTCTTCATCATTTCAGAAGCCGGGAAATTTGTAGCTTTTAATGCAGGGTACTCCTGCTTTCGTGGAAGGTGAAGATTGAAAATCCAGCACCATCCTTGTGGGGGATTCCCATAGGTGAAATTTTCCATCAGAAAGCAGATGGCTTAAGATTACAAAAGGAATGAAAAAGGTACTCCAGTATAAATTACACATGAATGGAAATCAGACCAACATTCTACTCCATAGGCCCTAGTAGACAGAAATACATAGAAGAGCCAGAAAACAAAAATGTTGTGTCTGGCTGTACACTGACCTGCAATATTCATTACATCATTACATGTACACGTACATATCCATATGCCCTAGAGCAGAAACTACAAATCTTCTTCTTACCAATCTCATCCGTGTATGCTATTTAACTTTTACCAATACTTCCTTGGTAGCTGTTTAACATTGAACGAATCAGAGTATGTTACATCACTGCAAACTACAATTCTTGAAAAGGTGCATACTATGCTGGCATCGGTAAGGGTGAAACCACGAATAATGGGAAGCGGGAATCCTTTTCTGAGGTGTGAATTCACATACGGCAATGCTACATCCTTCAGTAATGCCCGAACCACTGTCTGCATTGAATAAATAGCAATAGAGAGAGGCAGTTAATAATCTGTAATGAGAAGAAAGGCTACAAGAACAAGTATGATACCCAGATTCTGCATAAGCAGGAGCAGGTACAATGATGGCGTATGGGATTTACATAATCTGAATTTAATATGAAAAGGATTGTATAAATTTTCTATTATGTAACAGGGCAACCCACTTTCTTAGGAGGGAAACTACAGGAGTCTTGGACTGAGAATTAGAACAAGTATATCCAAATCATTGATATGTACTATGTAGAGCCCTGGAATAAATTTCTCAGCAAGTGAATCTCCCAGAAAATTTCTGGGCCATCAAACAATTTGGTCCCTTTTTCCATTTTAAATGTGGACGCTGCTGGTTTCACCCCATGACAGTCTACTTTCTGGTCAAAAGTTGAAGGGTTCACACATTCCCATTTGTGATATATTTTGGCACATGTTGAAGCCATCATTTCAGCTGACCATGGACCGTACTCATGCAAAGTGAAAACCTAAGGGCATTTAGCTTCAAAAACAAGCATACCAACCAAGGGAAAATGGTTCTTTGGTTAAGCTTTTCTAAAAACACAACCAAATCATACATATTCTCAGTTCGAACACTTTATATTTGCTTCCTCTTTCCTTTTTCCTCTCTGTTTTTTAGGGGATGGATAACGCTAATTTTTATCACATAAAAAGATGTACATGGCAAATACTCTTGATGCTCAAACCATACCTGAACTAAATACATATGGAAATTACCGACTTTGCTCCACTTTAAATTCAGGGTGAAGCCATCTAACCGTGCTTCTCCTGCAAGATTATTCCCTGAAATCTCAACAAAACCTGACGCACTAATATCCTGCAAAAACCAGTTTCACTGTTCATAATCTAGCGAGGAACCTTTTTTTCTTTCTTTCTTTTTTCAAAAAAAGAGAGAAAACCTCAATCAACCCTAAACACTTTCAATCCATGCAAAAAATCTGAAAAAGTTCCCCAACAGGTTCGTTAGGAACCAAAGGGAAAAACCTCATTGTGCACTTAACATAAGCCTATTACAGAAGTAAAAAAATGTCGAATGTTCACAATACTTTGGGAGAATCTATGTGACACCTTGCTTTACTAGTTTAAGATAGGCTTGTAGATCAAGTAGAGTGCTATGCAATTATTTTATTTTATTTTCACAATAAAATTTCACCATTCTCATCAGAAAAAATAAATCTAAAGGTGGGTCCACTATGATGGATTTATGGAATAAAGAAATAATATAAATTGAGAAAGAGTGCATATGAGGGAACTTATCAACCCAAATGGAAGAGTGTGCATAAGAAAGAATATATGGCATCTCTTACAGGAAAACAAGGATGAAACCAGGATGGTTTGGGCAAGTGACTAGAAGACCAAAACATTTTCTGTACAAAAAACTAAAGACACGTAATGGGGTGACAAAAAACTTAAGCCCAAGAAGGGATAAGTAGAGTAGTAGAACTCAAAAAACCAATCCAACTAAGATGGAATGAAGATGAGGACAACAATGAAGGGCATGTCAATTACTCATAACAAAAATAAATAGAAACACACTGGCAAATGCTGATAACAAATAGCCACTAAATGGCTAAAAAAGAGGAGAAACTTCTAATTCTTACGCTTACCATTGACAGGCATGCAACTGGTATAATTTCATTGTCATCCAAGACCTCAATCACCATGTCTAAGGTGACAGAAGCGCCAATCTTATCTGGTGCAACCAGTATGCTTGGAGGAGACGTTAAAGTAATATTCAGTTGCATGTCATCATTCGGATATTTCTTATACAGCTGAGGAACAATATATTTCCATCCAGCAGTATTTAATAAAGACTGCTCTGGCACTTTGTCCACGGTCCATTGCATAATTCCTGCCTGCCCACAAAAGAGTTAGTAGCATAGATGCACTTGCAATTCATGAAAAATGAAAACACAATTGGTACAGGTTAATGGTGCACAATTACTTAATGTGATATAGGAAGATCGGAGCATGTTCTAATAAGGGAAAAAAAGGATCATCTGAAGTGCAATAAAGGTAATAACCCTGATTCTATTGTCATAGACCATGCTCTTCATAATCTCTAATAATATGAAATTAAATTCTAAGGAAATTTTCAGATATGAGGTCTTTTCCCAAAATATATCTATACATATATATATGGCTTTAATCCTATGAGAAGTGTTCTCATACACCTATCGTGAGAACTTTTTATGGAGCCCATTTGTGGGTCCCTTTTGGGGATGGGACCAGGGGGTGGATAAATCTATTTGGGACCACCCTAAATATCAAGTTTGGCTCCAATCACATGTCCCCAACCCCTTCAGCGGTAACCCACAAATCTAGTCCATTCGATTGGTGCACAGTCGATCCAACGGTCTAGTAAATTTGGATTTGATAGAAACTTGGGGTGTGTGACTATCAGGGGGTCCCTATATATTGCAAAATTTGGATTGTGTAATAGATGGGCTCCACCTAGACTTCTCACAAAATAGTGGTGAGAACCAGTTCTTATAGGATTATTTCCCATTATATATATAGGAAACTAACCAAAATAAAAAAAAATATTAAACTTGAAAATAGGAAATGTAAGTCTCTTAGAAAATTAGGTGATTCTCATGAAAACATCAAACATTCAATAGTGGCAAGTGGCAACTGCAATAGTGCATAACAAGATGGATAGCCTCCTTTCCTCTAGAAACAACCTTTGTAGCTCATCATGCACACCAATCAAGACTTTTCACCTTGCAGAGCCCATCGTGGATGGAGAGTATTTCCATTAACACAACACCACCAGGCAATCCTAAGTCCCAACCATCTCATTTCAGCTGCTAATTTTGCATTACTAAAATGATGAGAACAAAAAAACATTATATAACAAACATACCTGGAAGTATGTGTCTGACGCAGAGTTAAGTACGGCTTCATCTAGTGAAATCCAAAGCATCTTTAATGGAGCTTCGCAGAAAGCAGAATGTTGTGAATTAGCAAGGTGGTTGTTGATAGTTGCAACTTTAGGTACTGTGGTGAATAGGCCATTTATCTCAAACCCAACAGAAGAATTCCGCAACAAAGGATCATTCATGAAAGTGACATTCATGGCAGCAATATCATCAACTGGGACTTCCTTAGGAAGCTCTTGCAACAAAGTATCAAGTCTTACAATCCCTTCTTTAATATTTTTGGTTATGGCATTTTCCACAGCAGATATAATCTGCCCTTCAAAAGCATTCACCAACCTGGAGAACTAAGATTTAGGAGTATAAGATTCACATTAATAATCCATTTCATTTAATTCCTCAAGGCAAACATTTCCTAAAAGCAAGGAATTGAAGTAAAACAATTACTCCAAAAGAGAGGATTCTGATCATAACTAAGGGGGATTTTCATAAAAACTTGCAAATCTCGGTTTTTCTTAACGAATTTAGAATTATCAAAAACTTTTCTAGGTTTTTTTTTCTAAAATCCTTGTTTAATCCAAGATTTTTGGTTTGAGGAAGGGGGGACCTTCAACTAATCCCATTTATTTCTTATTTCTTTAGATCTAGCGGGCTAGAAATTGCCATTAGTAAAATTATTACCTCAAAATACCTGGAATACTGCCAAACAAAGAGTCACTGCATGATGTATTGACTGACTAGATTTAAACAAAAGAAACTAGAAAATTGTCTAAAATATAATGCGAGCAAAATATTTTTTTTTAAGCATACTTTTTTTCACAAGGTAAAAACCTATATTTGAATTCAAATCACAGATATTGACGATAGAAGAAAATTGTTGACGACAGAAGAATTATTGCGCTACAATAAAAAAAAATGCAAGAAACTACAAGGATTGGTGTGTCTATCTTGGGTTTCTGATTCTCTAGGCTGGTTAGCGACAGCAGTTAATTCAGCTGAGATGAGGGTAATTCAGCTTCGTGGGTGGCTTTGTGGACCAGTTGGTTGTCCACCAGCAAACTAATCCAGCTTGAGTTGATGGTTCTATGGGCTGGCCTTCATGAGGATTGGCACATGTGCATGTTGGATATTGTTATGGATGGAGAACCTCTGAGTGTTATTCAGTGGGAAAGTGAGAGTGCCCTGCCATTTTGCAGCTTGCTGATGCAGCAGAGGAAGATGGGCTTTGTGTGTCCTACTCCTTCAACCATGTCCTTCTAAAGGTGCCACTGAAGAAGCAGATACCTCAGCTATGCAAGAGGTGGGGCGCCAATCAAGGTGATTTGGCAACTTTCTCCCTTTGCCCTTTTTATTTATCTCCATGCCCTTTCTCAGCTGTTGCAAGAGATTTTTTCTTCCTCTGCGTTAGCGAAGTTTGCACAGTTGCAGTGGGTGGTGAGTTAGTCAGACCACTCTCTTGTTTGGGTTCCAGCCTTTCCTTTCTCATGTATTCTTACAGTGTACTTCTGTACTGTATAAGAACTTATCAATAAAATTTTGACATCCAAAAAAAACTAAATAAATATTAAATAAGAAACATATATGCAAACACAAGTAGTAGACTGGTTCTAATTTCAATTTCCTCCTTAGTTTTTCTTTGTCGATTGGTAACATGACGAAAACCCACACAACCTCATGGTTGTGGCAGTGACCAGTGACCAGTGACCAGTGACCACCTTCCAACAGTGCCATAGACTCTTTCAACATCAATGCTAAGATAAGAAAATGGGGTTTTGAGTACTCTTAAGAACAACCTGGACAATCTTGTATTTATTATGGTAGGGCTCTAATACAAAAGTGGGGGACCAGGATCTCCAGATCAATTCTCGAACACAAAAACTTATTGTTGGAGAACTTACTACATTATTGCTTAAAGCTCAGTTAGAGCTTGAGAGACAAAAGGGCTCTCAACCCTTATTTATAAACATTATGGACCCATGATCCTTTGAAAGCTACAGGCCTGAACAAAGATGAAATCCACGGAATTCAACATGATTAAGATTTCCATTGTTAGGAAAAAAAAAAAAAGCATGCCGCAATTCGGATAAGACTCTATGGAAAGCCAGCTTTTAAGTCAACCAAAAACTAAATGATAATGGGAAAGCCAATTTCATAGGTCAAACCAAAACCAAATGAGACCAGGAATGTCCCTGGTAAAACCATCTTGAATAAGGAAGACCAAAGTGAAGCACCAAGTGCATAGCAAATTTAGCAATTTAAAATAGAGTTCAACACAGGCATATTTTTAGCCAAGCCTTGTAATCGCTTTTGTATGAATCACAACACAGGCAGTACATGTGTCAAAATGTACAGTACTGGAGATTATAGTGTTTATACTGTCGCATACATACAATGCATGTCAATTTTGATGCTGTCCACTAAATGGTCAAAGATTGATACTTATACCCTTGCTATCTACCAACAAAAATATACATGCATGCAATAACAAGCTTAAACATGATTCTCAATAAACATTAAAGTTAAGCAAAAGAGATGGAACACAGTTCCTCAGGAAAAATGAAATTATAAGGCAATTTATTAGCTTAGATTATCTAAGAACATATCATACCCCTGATAAAACCAAGATGCTCCACCATCCAAGGTTATGGAAATATCCTTCAAATAACAACCACATTCCAATAGGTTCAGCTTCAAAGATCCTTCTTGATTCTTCATTTTTACAATAACCCCGACTTCCATGCCTTCAACCTTACCCAGAAGCAGTACTCGTCAATTTCCCTTTAGTTGAAAGGTAAAAGATGAGCACACTATTATTTAACAAAAGATTGCAAACACCCTATCAAAAACACACATATGCATGGAATTTGTATTAGCTAGAATTCATAACAGGGTCCTTTTTTCATTTTGCATTAATCACAGGAATATATTTATTGATTTTGATCAGACTGCAATTTAGAAATTCAATTAGGCTAGATCTAGTTTCCTCTTTTGAATACTCTCAGTTTTAGGTTTTTTATTCCAATAAATACAAAGATATATAAAGCAGTAAATCAGAGACAAAGATTAATACAAGTTTATACTTTGAGGATCATTTCCTCTTTGGGAGAGTCTCTTGCCGACACTATTTTCGTGCTTCGGCACGGGCCACCTTTATTCCATCAATCAAGTCCTCTCCAAAAGAGTTTGCATCACATTCATAGTGGGGAGGTATTAAAAAGAGGTAGTCTAGTGCTTTTTAGGCACTCCCGACCTTAGAGTTAACTTGAGCAAAACTCTGTTGGTTAGAGTATCCATGAAAGAATACAGGGGCCAAAGCCTTAGTGGAAAAGTCAAAATGCATAGCTTATTCTTTGGTGACTTAACACTGGGGGTTTTCCTTTGGCAGATAACCAGTGATGCCAGACTATTTGTGAACCAGGCTTATCGGCAGTAAGTTACACTGCATTCAATGCCATAAATTACTGGCAATAGGTCATTAGACACTTATAGATTGCAGGAATTTGCACGCATTTGATTCTTACAGATTTAAACAAAGGGGTTTGTATGAGGAAGAAGAAAATGAAAATATGCTGGGATGCCCAATCCTTCAATTGTAAGCTCCACTTTTTTATCAGGCCAAATTAGATATCAATCCTGACATCAGTAATATAATATCCTGTGCTCTCCATCAGCTCCAAATCACCTTCCAAAACAGAAAAAAATCACAACATTATCATTATCACCACCATTATTTCGAGACCCAATTCATTCCATCACTAAATGAAAGGCCATGTACAAGCCTAAGAAGGTGAAACCACACACGCAGCTCAAACATGCAAACCCCGAGACAAATAGTCCGGTAAACTGCTCACCCCACTCATTTCGATTTGAATCTGACAATTCAACTGAACTCAACAAACATATCTGGGTTTCTAAAATCACAAAAAAAAAAAAAAAAAGTCGAATTGCGACAATATACCTGAATAAAGGCGCGACCTTTATCGGAGATATCGACCGGAATGAGCCAGGTGGTGTAAGAATAGCGCCAATCCATGGTCATATTGGCGGTAGCTCCGGACGCCACGATCAGGATGCCGGCCTCAACGGGCTTGATGACAGAGGAGGAAACGGTAATCTGCGATAAGGTGATGTTGGAGAGGGAGACGTGGACTCCACCAAGGAAGGGGATTTTGATGGACTTTTGGATCTTGGGGAGGTGAAGAGGGGTTAGAGAGGAGAGGGCCTGCTGTATGAGGAGGTCCTTCACGAAGACGAGGCCCTTTTCCGAGATTAATGCGGAGATGAAACCATGGGCACCGTCGCCGTCAGATTGGGATTGGGATTGGGATTGGATTTGGGTCTTTTCAATTGCAGGGGTTGTTGAGAGGAGGGAGAGAAGCAGCACAAGAACAAGAAGAGGAGGTGCCATGGTTTCGTACTTGGTCTTTAGGTCTTTGGGATGATGAGAGACGGAGAAGAAGAAGATGAGAGCAGGAATTTTGGATCCGAAGCCTCCTCTGCTGCTAAAAATATGCTAATTATGATATCAGGACTAATTTCGTTGCGTGTCGTTGAGTGTGGCTGCCTTTTTGGTTTGTTTTCCGGGGAATTGATTTGAGCACAACTTGCAGGTTTCTGAGACTAATGGGCCCACCTTTCGGTCAGCACTTCAGAGTTCGGAGGCATGGATTTGAGATGAAAATGTCGGTATTTTATTTGTATATACTTACGACAATGTTTAAGTACATACATTCCTCATCAAAATGGCCTTTTTTTTTTAAATATATTAATATACAAAAGAACAAAATCATCACATATTATAATACGTTTTTAATCTTGTTAGGTTTTAAAAAAAAATGTCTCTCACAAAAATAGTGAGGGATGTATGCATAAGAATATCCTCTATATATATATATAGAAATATTCATGTACATATATCCCTCACTATTTTTTTCGTGAAAACTTTTGGTGGGACTCACTGTATGGTCCATTCAAATAGACCACACACATGACCCCATTGAATTGAACCTGTTTACTAATTTTTAGTTAAATTTGAATTTATTAGACCATTAGATTGACTATGCACCTATTTGAATGGAATGAATTTGTGGGTCATAAATGAAGAGGTTAGGGACATGTGATTGGGGCCAAACTTGGTATCTAGGGTAGTCCCACATGGATCTTTCCATCCCCCCTAGTCTCATCGCTTGGTGGGGTCTACCATGGGCCCCATAGAGGAGTATGCACTGTCCTTGGTGAGGGACAAATGCACATGAATATCTCTCATATATATATATATATAATTTTCAGAAATACCCCGTTTAAAAAGAGAGCATTTCTGCCCTCTTTTTTATCTTCCAATGAAAAATAAGTCATATGGAAACTTTTTTCTCTTTTTTAAAATAATATTAATTGCTTTTCTACATTCTTAATCTCTTATTAGTTGCAAAAGGAGCTTTTTTACTTTTAAAACATCCAGACACTATCTAGTGTTCCCATATATATATATGAAAAGTGTTCTTGTGCATCTATCATCAAAATTTTTTATGAGGCCCACTTGTCGGTCTCATTTGAGGATGGGATCAGTTCTATGTGAAATTGCCCAAAATATCAAGTTTGACCTCAATCACATATTCCTAACACCTTCATTCATGCCTATGAATTTAGTTTATTCAGATTGATGTACAATCGATCTAACAGTTCAGTAAATTTCGAATTTAACCAACACTTGGGACAAGTGATTATTAGAGAGGTACATGTGTATTGTAAGATTTGAATTCGGTGATAGATGGACTATGCCTAAATTTCTTATAAAAAAGTAGTGAGAACTAGTTCTCATAAAATTATTTTCCTATATATAAATATTTATAAAAAGAAGTGACCAATCAATCAAGTACTTTCTAAAGGCATGATAGAATAGGAGCATTTGAAGATAAGATGGAATGTTGGGTTATTTTATGATATCATATCGTTAGAGGTTTTTGTCGTCATTACAAAATATTTAGGCCCTATAGTAAAGTAAAATAAATTTTATAAAGTTCTATGTATCATCAATATGAGATTGGATTTTGATTTTTGACCCGATGTAAGAAGAAAACATTATTACCTTTGAGCAGGTTAGATTCTTATTACAATTGAATGGTCAGCTTCATTAAATTAAAAACATATTAAAAGTATACTTCAAATTTCACGGCTCCAATTCCAAACGTGATTCTAAATTATGTAAGGGCTAAATTATAGAAATCTAGAGGCGAATTTCAGTTGTAACTCAACCGTATTTTTGTCACCTGAAGACTTGTTACTTCAGGGGCTCTCAAAATCAACCCCAGGTGTCTTCCCCCATCAAAAGCTAGCGTCCCAGCCCGACAAAGGATGGATACCCAAAAACAAAAGCCTCAGCAGCATTTAGCTGAGCCAAAACCGGGATGATCTGGACTAAAGGACGACTGAAATTCAAGCAGGGTTCCCTGCAGCCTTTGCTGATGGCCGAATCCAAAGGGAATATGCTAAAAGTATTAAATGGCAAGAAGACAAATCTTCTTTAAGAATGCGTGGGCCAGCCAAAGCATGTGTTGTTGCTTGAGGAGAACTCTAATCGTTGGATTTTCTCCTTTTGTTTTTTAAGGACAAAAATAGTAGATAGAGATGAGAATCGCTCTGGAGAGCTCGAGCCCGCATCAGGTAATAGAATTCTAATCGTTGGATTTTTGGCTCGGGGACAGGACAGAACAGTTGCACCTGATTAGGTCAGATAAGGTCAGGGCTAGTGCTGGTGAAACTGTGAGAGGACGTAAGTTGGCGCCCAATCCCCAACCCACTCGGGCTATTTTTCTGCCTCAGAATTTAGAAGCCACTGCCAGAGTGAATTGTTATAACCGGGTCCGGGCTTTCCTCGGAAGGGCCCGGGAACACAAATATATATATATAGATATGGGTGATATTGTCCTATATGGAAAATATATTTATGCACTTAAATATTGCACTTGAATATTGTCTTATATATATAACATTTATTTTATCAATATACACGTGTATAATATGTTTTTGTGGCTGTTATCATGGGCTTAGGATAATTATTTTGGCCCTCTACTTGACAAGGGCTCAGTCTTACCACACTTCACGTTGGACCCCGGCCAAGTCAATAGCCAGCCAAGCCTACTCTAAATTACTATTCGGCCGACTCATTTTTCTTGATAGGCCATCCACCTCATAAAAAACTTGATATATTCAAATTATCTCAAACAAATCTCTCATAACTTATATCAATGATTAATGCTAACCTTAAATGTTTTTGAATGCACTCATTTTTTATTCAATATTTTCTAATTTTACCACACATCCATCTTATGATATTGTAATAAGGATTTTACGGGAAAAAGCTCCTTAAAACTTACATAAACAATATTAGATCTTAATTAAGTAGGAGCACTAATTGGGTCAATTGGGCTCCAATTCGTGCAAAAAAATTTTTTTGCTGTAAGTGGGGTTGAGTGACGCTAGAGCCCTTTCTTTTTCTTTCTTCTTCTCTTCTTCTCCTGCCCAGCGACGTAACCGCTCCTCCCCTCCCTCTCAAGTCATGGCCCCCCAGCATTTCTAGTGGAAAGAAGGACTTTTTCTCTCCATTAGGTCCTCCTTTGTGGTGTACAGTTATCGTCTTGCTCGTCTTGTGCCCCCACATGTTTTGGCATCTTCTTGATGTCGTTTTCTTTCTCTTCTTCTTCATCTTTTTTAAAGTATCAACTTCCTTACAATATCACATCTATACACAAAGATGTATCATCTCCCATCTATCTATTTAAAAGTATTTTTTTTCATTAAACATTACGGTTCAATGTGTTTGATTTTTTCCTAAAATGCACGGTGTATGTTAGTTTGCCCTATTGAGTATCTGATTAATATTGATTTGTATTTTAAGAAGAACAAAAGATATGTGGATTTTGATGTTTGTTTAAAGAAGAACAAAATATATATGAACTTTAATATTTGTTTGAAGAAGAATAATTCAATGGTATGTTTGCCTATTCATGTTTGATATAATGGCCCAAAGAGATTCATATAGTGCACAACATTAATCTATAGATTTAAACTTTTTCACAAATTACTCAAATATATGAAGATTTAACATAAACATCAGGCTCAAAAGTTCTTGGGTTTTCTTTTTTTTTTTTTTTGGTAAAAAATGTTATTGGGGTTTTATTAGTTTGATAAATATAATGAAGAGTTTGGACAATAAATGGATCCAAAAAAATTGAAAGATAAAGGTGGTTGATGAGGCTTATAAGAATGCAATAATCCAATAAGAGATGCACTAACTCCCCTTAAAAGAAGGTGTCAGTGCTTTTTACACTTATTTTGGTTTCGAATTGTTAGTGTAGATTGCCTTATTTATCAATGTTAATTTTTTCACTTTATTTATGCATCACATATATGATAATACTTGCATGCAAACAACCCTTTAATGGATCATGTTGTGCACGCTTTTAGTAGAAACAAGTGAAAATTGTGGAAATGTTTTTCCATACTAGTATTTGGTGTGACACTTTTCTAAGAGCAAAAATGCAAGTGATTGATGATTTTTTGCGATTGTAGGACATGCTTTTCGTTAACTATAGGAACTCATGCTCACTTTCATTATATTCATATTTAAACTATAGAGAACGTAATATCTATCTCTCCCTCTATTTCTATCTCTCTCTATCTCTTTTACACACACACCCACATGTATGTCTTAACTACCTTGGTGTTTGAGATTCATTAAACTTGTAAATTTAAAATGGAAGGTTGTATTGGATTCATATCATGACATTCAATTTAATGCACTGACTTCATTTTCAAATTTATTGCAGTAATTAGATATAATGAAAGAGGAATCTACATTGTTATATGACCAAGATGAATATATATCACAAGCTATCATCAGTAGAGTGGTATATATTACTCCAACAGCATTCAATAATTGGTTTTAATTTATTCTTATAGAAAATATAATATACAATTTCCATGAATTACCAATGACAGGAGCCAAGTATGCATAGATGTCATCCAATCAACTCTGATAAAGAAATATGGGTGCTAAATGACAGGAAAAGAGCATATATAAGAGAGGCCAGACTTGGTCATTTATCTGAGATTGATTATTTAATGATTGACAATACCTTAATTACTGGCTTGATTGAAAGATGGCGTCCAGAAACGAACACATTTCATTTCCCAACTGGTAAAGCAACAATAACATTGGAAGATGTTGCCTATTTGTATGGGCTACCGATTGATGGTGAAATCGTCATCGGTAGAACATTTCCAAATATCAATGTAGTAAAAGTTTGTGAGGAACTCCTTGGAGTGGCTCTTGTTCCAGGCAATGATACAGTTGGGGTAACGTTAAAGTTTAAATGGCTTGAACAAACTTTTAAGACATCAAAGAAGAAGAGTGATGTAGTGAAGGCTAGAGCATATTATTTCTTTTTAGTCTGTGGTCAAATTTTTTTAAATTTGAACAGTGCCAGAGGTTAGGTATGGATGCTTGAACTCTTTAGGGAGTTCAAGCCTTACACTTGGGGGCCGGCTTGCCTTGCTTGATTATACAGAATGCTAGCTCGAGTTATGTAGTTGTAGAAAATGGATGAAGAAGATGTAGAGGACGAGTTTGAAAAGAAGAAGCATATAAGCAAGATCACAAAGCTCAAGACTATAACTGGCCCACTAAAATTGATTCAAGTGAGTATAATATTGTTATATGTTTAAATATTATGTTATATCTAATTTGTTTAAACTAAATTTGTTTAATCATTTGTACAAATATGGGTCTACACAAGAATGAACATAGGTCGATGCCCTCCTTGCAATTCAAGTTGGAAGAAAGATATCCAATTTCCATCTTTTAAGACTTAGAGGTTGAGGATAGAAGAAAGAAAAGTGTTAACCAATATGAAGGAAATTCATCAATACCTAAACAATCTAAGTAGTGAAGCGGTAATAGTTGATAGTTTCATATTTGCATATTTTAAGAATGAATGCATGTCATATATGATGAACTAATGTGTTGTTATTTACTATACAGTTTAATTTTGAGAAGTTTGCTTCGGTCCAATCCAACAACATTGCTACAATAAAGTATTTATCTTTCACTATCTATGGAATTGCTTCTTTAAATCAATCGTGGGAATTTAAAGTGAATGTTATCAATCAATGCTTTACAAGCGTAGCTCATTCCAATGCTTTGATCTTATTGAATGTTATCAATCAATGCTTTATAATTGTGTTTGTGTATCCCACACTAGTTCGCCTTTGAACAGTGCTTGTCATATGATGAACTAATGTGTTGTTATTTACTATACAATTTAAATGGCAACCATATAAAAGCTATGGAAAGAAATTTTTAAACATGGTACCCAATAAGATAGTGACCTTTTCACCTCCACCACCGTTTTGCTTCATTATTGGGTTATTGAACAATACAATATAGGACGCGTGATGAAACAATTTCGTCTCCTTCAAACTATCCCTCCACAATTTGAAGTTCTTTTCAAAAGGAATGATAGGACATAATGGATTGTAATAGATTACGGCAAATATAGGTTGGAGGTTACTGAGATGTGGGAAATGTCACGACCCAAGCCCAAGAAATCGGGGATTAAATTTAAACCTAATCAGTGACACACGTACTCCCGTGCATACACACTTAGACTCTGTCTAAATATACACGCACACGGGAAACTCACACTTGCAAACACCGTGTACGCAGAAGCTGTAAGTATCATTGCATTAAAAGGGGATATACTAATAGAAAACAATATCTACAAAAGATTACATTAATTACATGATGCACAAATAAAAGAAACCCTGATTATACAAGAGTGAGAAAATAGTGGCAATATGACATGATATATAATATAAAATGTTAAACCAACTCCTAGTCACGGAAACCAAATACATTCCACACACCAAAAAAAGACCTATACTAATGTCATGCCGCTCTCCGGTGGAGTGATCACATCCACTCCTCTAGCCATGACGGGGCTTTTATGGTCTCCTCTGGAGTCTTGCTGACCGACGAGGGGTCAGCAGCGGGATTTGAGCCTGCAATACTAAGGATAACTAGTGAATACAATGATTCAACAAAGTATAAGCAACAAAGGTAACACGCGTTGTGTCTACAAGAATACTGAACAGGTGATATTACATAGAGTTTCAATTTAGTATCCTAGGCAAATTACTCATTTGAATAAAGCATGCTATAAGAATCAATGACCATAGGTACTGTACTATGTGGCTACTACATTTGCCATATCCCTCCCTCTAGGAATCTATAAGTGGAGAACACCATCGACCGGGCCAGGGTATGAATGGGTCTTAAGTTTCCTGGGGTTCAGAAGCCTCAAGATATGAATACACTGCAGCGGCAACATACATGCTACGCCAAAGTCAACCCCGCTGGGTATCATAAGGCTGAGGCTGAGTAGTACCTAACCATGTCGATTCAATAATATACTTGGACTTGAGGATTACATGCAATTCTTTCAAGTAAGACATTACATTCAATTCATTCGTCTAGTCAATGTCAATAACCAATGTACATGGAATAACAATTGTCAAGGACATGTCAAGCAGGTCTAATTCATACAATATCGAAAAGACATACGATGAACATTCAATCCATACATAAGAGTGGAGGACAATAATCGTCGTCCAATATGCTGTACAATTCAATTTAATAGAATCAAGACAGTTTACAGGCCAACTTGAATCTAGTCATCTAGTATTTCTAATCGTGCATGATGATGTAGTTTTAAGTTATCGGATACACAGTTGTCTTGCTCTTAGTGTTGCATTATATTGGAAAGATGTATCGGAGTCTCTTAAACCAACACTCATGGGGGGGTGCTTAACAATTGGATAACACATATGAATAAGTCACAAACCTCAAAACCATTTATGCTATTCAGGTAGTCCATTGGGCAGGTTAAGAGGTATGCGAATTCCACATGAAGGCCCTATAAAGTCACCTATCTTTTTCTCTATTTTCAGTGGTCTCACGGCTTAACTATGGTTGCCCTATGACTTAGCCGTAGGCATCTTACGCCTTAGCCGTATTATGCACTATGGCTCAGTCGTGGTCTCCCAGAATGTTTCCGCATTTACGGCGAGCCATGGCTAAATCGTGTTTCCTCATATGGTTGGACCGTGTTTACTCTATAGTGGAACTACGAGTGGGTACAGCTTAGCCGTAGCTGAACCATAGAGGGTTCTCCAAAGTTTTACTCTTTGGACCTCAAGCTATAGCTTGGCCTACAGTTGGGTCACAGCTAGCGCATGGCTTAGCTGTAGCCTGATTGTAAGGTAAAATCAAAACTTGCTACTCTATGGATTATGAGCCGTGGAGTTCTATGGCTTAGCCGTAGGCTTCAGAAAGTCACTGTATGAGTCATACATAAATTGAACTGAATTTCATCAAATTTGGAAACAAAGAGAACAGAGTATTAAATCTAATACAAAAGGGCTATAACATATATAAAACATGAAAGATTAATGAAAATACATGCAAAAAGGAGAAGGAGTTGAGTGTATGCAGTAAAGGATGAGGCCTCTAGATTCAAAGATGTTAGATTTAAAACAATTCTTACCTTAGAACACATAAAAGAGGAATCAATAGAATGGGTGCATAATAATTCTTCCATTTTCTTTGCTTAAGAGCCGAATAAGAGAATTGAGAGGAAGAGAAGAAGAAGAGACGTTGAGTTAAGAGAAGAGGGAAAAGAAATGAGAGAGTAGCTTAGTCGGTGCATGCATCTCCTTTAATAAGATAAGTATGAATGGAATTATAAAAAGGTCCAAAGACTTAGGGAAATTACAGTTTGAGTCAAATAACCATCCAACAAAGACAAACGAAGTCGTTTGCATGTGAGTCAGTTACGAAAATCTACAAGCTTGACGAGATACATGTGATGACACCAAGATGATGCATGAATGATGAAATCTTACAAAATCGAAATTAAGAAAAAGGGCTCATGTCTATCTAATCCAGGTTAAACTCAACCAAACTACCTATTCACCGAAGCGAAACTCAAAGAGACAAAATGACATGCATAACACGAATTCGCTGGAAAATGACCAAAAAAAATATTAATTAGGCGTTAAACTGGATTAAATTGGGTCGAAGTGTTACAAGAAAAGAGGTCTATGTTGGTGCTTCATGGAAAAAAGGACTCCTTCGCCATTCATACTGATAAATGCTTCACTTGGAATGGCTTAAACACCATAGAGAAAATTTGGCTAAAGAAAGGAGATTTTACACCAACAAGAAGCACCCCTAAAGACACTTCGTCCAGTTCAAGAAAAGAGGATGTTCGGTCAAAGGATAGTCTAAGAGAGGGAAAAAAAAAGAAGAAACGAAAAGAGAAAGAGTTCGGATGGACAAGAATGGGGGGCATGTAAGAGTTTGGGGGCTATAGATTTTATTATAATATCATCAATCCAAGTATGGTCTCTAACTTTTGTTTACTTTTACAATTTATTACTATAATGGACCATTTGGAGTGGTCATCATATCGTGCTGAAGCAAAAAACTTAAAGCTTAATGATTTCACAAAATGTTTGCGTGAGAAAATAAAAAAAAAGTTTAAATCTGGATTTAAATCAGCTTGGTTGAACTTTAGCACGAAGACATGTTCCAGTTCCCAATCAGATGATGTAAGGTCCAAACAAGAACTAATCTCAATTTATAATAATTAATTTTGTTTAATCTTGATTAATGCCTATTTATACTAATTCAACTCAAATTCACTTGGGTTTAGGTCATGGATAGGAGTTGGGTCGGGTTTGAATCTTACTTAGATAGTTAAAGACCTTCATGTAATTTATAGCTACATGGTTAGTATTATTTTGGCACCACATTAGTTACATTAATTTCATATTTGGTTGAGCTCAATTTGGATCTATCTTGGCCCAACTAAGGTCCTATTTGACTTAAACTGTGATTTCCTAAAAACAGTGAACTTGCATGTAAAATTCTTATAAAATTTGAGTGAAAAAGGGATAACCTACGTTCCCTCGTCATTTCTCTTTTCATCTCATCTCTAGTTGCTGGAGCTTTTTCCTCTTCACCCCTCTTTCCATATTAGCTGGGATCTAGAGCTTGGGACCTTGCATGTAAGAGCCAAGACACCTATTCTCTTCCTCATCACTTACTTGTTCATCTCTTTCCCTTAAAACTTTCAATTCCATCTTTATATCCTCTCTCACTCCCCTTCTCATATCTTCTTCAGGCTTTTAGCTGTGCATGTTGAAGCCAAGGCTCTCATTGTCCTTTCATCATTTTCTTGCTTGTCTTCTCCATTAGAATCTCTTAATTCTATCTCTTATTCAAGTTACAACTCCTCAAGGTAAGATCTCCATCATCTCTTCAATTCTTTGGGATCAAAAGAGTCAAGGAGACTCTATTTGGTGACATGCAAGTATTTCATACCTACTCACACATTGCATGTCTTTATGTAAGGTCCTAACCCTAGATAATTATAATTTATAGTAATTAAGTTGGTTTTACTCTAATTAATATGTAATTAAGCTAATTGAACCCAAATCTTAAGAGGTTATGGATAGGTAGTTGGGTTGGGTTCAAACCTTATTAGGTAGTCCAAGACCTTATGTATTTAGTATTTTCATGAGTTGGCATCATTAATGTGTCACATTAGTTGCATTGGGCGAGTTTCATCTTGTGGAACGTCTTTTATGTTTGGCCTAATTTCGTTTGGACCCATCTTAGCCCATTTTGAGCCCAGCAACTTCAAATTGAAATATACCAAAACAGGAGGGATAATCTGTAAATGCTAGAACTTCACTCATTTTAAGCCCTAACCCACCATCGATCCTTTTATTTCTCTCTTTCCTCCCTCACGTTGCAGCCGACTCCCCCTTCTTCTCTTTCCTTCATCTTCTTCCTCCTATAGCCTCCATTTCTGGGTGATTGAAGCTTACATGCAAGAAGCTTGAGCTTTCTCTTTCTTCTTCTTTGGTCTTCTTGCTCTCTTTTTTGGAATCAAAGCACCATCTTCATCTTCTTGCTTGTAAGAAGCTTGAGGTAAGGAACCCCATTTCCCTTTTGAGTTATTGAGTGCAATAAGGGTCAAGAGAACCCATCTGTTGGAACGCATGCATTCCATTCTCATTCTCTTTATGCATGTGTTAGATTCTTCATTAGAAGAGCCTTATTCTCCGTCTAACCAAGGGGCAAATTGATTTGAGTGAAGCACCAAGCTTAAGGCAAGTATAATGATACATTTTCTTTACATGCATGGCTTTATTCTTTGATTCTCGATGGATTTTGTGATTTTACCCTCTTTACAGCTCAATGGAAAATACATGGATTGATGATCAACGTGGACCCCAAGTGCAAGGTCTCGATGTAGTTTTACCCAGTGAGTCTGGGATCGTATCCACAGGGAGCTGGTATTCGCAGAAAACATATCCTATTTGAAAAACTAAAGCTACCCTAATAAAATCTACAAAAATTACACACTACTATTTCTGAAAATTAAAATTAGATTACAAATCCAAATCTAAAAAAAATTAAAAATTAATTCTAACCTAGAAATCCTAAACTAAAACAATCCTAAGACTAGAAACTGCAAGACAATAAAATAAATCAAACCACCAATATAGAGAAATAAATAATCATGCATTAAATTAAAAAAAATCAGAAATAAAACATTCAGATTTAATAAAAAGAATAATGAAAAGAATGCTAGTTTTTCTTATTTTTGGTAGATTAAAATACTGTATTGGTAGAATAAAAAAAATCCACAAAGACACCGTACCAAGTGCGTGCTGTCACCACACACAAACACACGGCGCCGATTCAAGGCGAAACACCTTGACCTCACTTATTGTGTATTTAAATTTTAAATGAACCAATACACCAAATAAACTCCAAAAATAATTACAACTAGAAATAGAAAATCTACCCTTATCCTAGATCAAGACATCAAAAAGAAGGGACTCTGCGTATAATCCAGGCTCTTTTCTTCAATCTTCACACCAAGGAGGATTAGACGAAAGGAGGAGATGAATGGAGAGGAGAGAAGAAGTGGGTACAAGAGTTGATGTGGTATGGTGGAGTATGGAAAAGAAAAAAAAATAAAAAGGCGATGGAAAGGTGCTGTGTACGTGTGATGTGGAGAAGAAAAGAAAGTGAGAGAAAGAGAGATGGGAGAGATGTGAGGACGTGAGATGATATGAGGGATGGGCTCTTTACTTCCTCCTTTATGCTATATATATACACTAGGTGATGGGAAGGGAAGTACAAGGGAAATATAAAAAGAAAGAAAGTGGCGTGACTTGGCATAGGACGTTGGGTATTTGAAAGAATGGGGATGGAAAGACAGAGAGAAAAAATAGCAGAAGGATAGAAAGTGGGCTAGTGAGATGACGTGAGGGAGAGAATTTTATGGTATGTGGATTAGTTGAATGGGTTTTTAAGGATATTGATCGGCTGGAATTAATATGAATGGTAGAGTGGCTGACATGTATTGGAATATATGGAAGCCTAAGTCCAAAAAAGTAGAGAAAAATTCTCCATAATTCTCTCCTCTATAAAACCTCTCTCCTTTTTTCTCTCATACAAGAAGATCTTCATTTATGACTTTCTTTTCTTATCATTAATAAAACCTCTTGGAGATTTCCTTGAATCTCTTAGCAATAATTAGCTTGGATTAAATTCGCAAGAATCAAGATAATGTGGACCCCCCTTTTGATGCCGAAGCATGTGTGCCCATGAGCACACATGTGCGGGGTTCTCTTCTGCTTCAATTTCCATCTCTTCAATTCCACTTCAATTCTCACTTGGATTTCTTCTCAAATAATTTCTTTGGCTTTTAATCTTTGAGGTAGGTCCCTTTCTTCAATTTTCCTACAAATAAAAGTGATTTTCAATTAGTTTAATAATTTTGAATAAAAATGACAAATGCACTAATGTGGGCCCAATTTACATAGAATGACAACATAAATCCATATCATTAATCATGATTTAACTTTAATTAACTAATGATGATGAGAAGTTTTATCATTCCATTTAAAATCATGAAATTGAAAAACACTTCTAAAAATGGAAAGTTTCATGATTTAATGAAAAAGTGATGATTTTTAATGATTTTTGCAAGAAAATTCTAAAATAAAATTTAAAATCATGAAAACATGAATTCCAACAAAATGAAGAGATTTCCAATGAATAAGTCCTTAAAATTCCTGAAATTACACATAAAATAATACATTTTTAAGGACTTATCAATTGATTTGTATTTTGTGGTGATTTTTGGATGAATAAATGGATAATGGTCCTTTAGGAAACCCAAGAGTGTGGAATGAAAGCTTTTAGATTGATTTTATTGCAGGTAGATTGGTGTATTGGGAGAGAAAACCATTTGGAAAGCAAGCCCTCTAGTAACAGAGTGCTTCAAGGCCGACCGGTCGGTCCTGAAGCCAGATTGGTCGAATTGCCTCGTGGGTAGTCCGACAGGTTGGTTACCCAGCCCAACCGGTCGAGTTTCCCTTCTGGGAGCGTCGATCGGTCGGACCCATATCCGACCGATCGGGTAAACCTGACCTGTAACTTATAGAAATGTGTTCCAAAATGAATTCTATACTTGACTATGGATTTTCTATAGTCTATGGGATAGCCTAATGATGGGTTACTCCCTTAAACCTTAGAAAGAGACCGAGGTGTCCAAGCACACTTACTATAGGTTGTAGGTTCAATCTAAGACCATATAGGACCATAGAATTGGATCCTTTGCTACCCAAACTAGCCCAACGGTGATTAACATGGAGAAGGAGTGTTGAGTTGTCACTCTTTTCTTCTGGATTCTCCGGTTAGTTTTCAATGTTACGTCATGGGTGTTGGCATAAGGTGAAGTGTCATTTATATACATGAGGTAACACTGAAAATGGTAATACCGGGACACCGAATCTCTTATGAATACACCGTATTGAATGACCTTGGAAACCCAGTTTATCTAGCATATGATTGGCTAGTAACTCTCCTTGATGACCCCACAATCTAATTGTATTCATATTGATAGTAACCTTGACCTCAAACATGTTAGTCCATATCAGTATGCTTATTGATGAAAAGTATCCTACTTAATTGTGATTCTCTGATTGATATTTCCAACAAGATTGAGTACACTTTTGTACGAGTACAAATAGATCAGCATACGTTAAACAAGGACATCATATTATTTCCGATATGTTTAGAGTCGGCGCCACTTGGCTTATACCTCATAGGAGGTTCGACGGGACCCCATGGGAGTATTTTATCAGTTGCCTACTGCAGTAGTATCAGGAGAGTGAGTCGACGCTCTTGCGGACAGTTAGTCGGTCCTTGCCCGGCCGCTAGTGGTTTTACAAGGATTAGTTTACTCTCTTTTAGAGAGGAGATAGCGGATGTGGTTGCCACATTGGTATGATATATTCTTCATTCATGATTCTCTATTCATGCTAACTCATATGCATCAGTGCTTAGATTTCTATATTGATCTCTTTTAATCAGTATGTCATTTTAGTTCCATTGATCTATCATGTTAAGCTCATGTATCCTTATCTTTGCTTAACCGTCGTGTTAACTAAAATTACCATGGTGTTACAGGTGCAAAGCTCGAGGCCAATCTGGCATTCAGTGCGCCCCCGGAGGGAACCCCAGCGTTACCTCGGGACGTAAATGAGAGGAATGAGGAAGACATTTTTTCGTGATTCTCCTCGACAAAGCGCAACATGGATCATTTTGGGATTGGACTTAGGGTTATTTTGGCGTTGGATATAATTGTATTTTATCATGGACTTCCATACTTATGCATGTAGTTGGGTTAATTAACAAACTTGTCTATTTAATGAATTGAAATGAATGTTTATGGATGCTTATGATATATATGTAGGTGAAATCTCCAAGTTTCCACTTAATTGCTTATGTTGATAATACGTGTTTGTGGATCTTCCTCACACATACCTGTGGGATCACCCTTGTGACAGTTCGTACGTGTCTGGCTATGGCACGAATTGTCATGAGTACGTGTGTCATTCCTTGGAACTTACAACAAAATCCCCAAATCTCAGGTTCGGGGCGTGACACTTTGTATGTAGTAGGATTATATTCTATTGAAGCCTTTTCCATCCTCAAACTAAGGGAGAAGTTGATTTTGGTCAAGCATTGTATTAGAGGCAAGTATAAGAGTACATATTACTGCATGCATATTTATTTGTGTTGATTCTTGAAGAATTCCTTATCTATGCTATGCTACAGCTCATTTTGCATTTAATTATAAGAAAGTATGATGTTTATGAGCTAGTGAAGATAATTAAGAATAGATGATGGATTAGGTTAAAGGGAATCCAAATGTGTTGAAATTTGAATTTGAAAATGTAAATGATAGACTAGAATTGGGTAAACCATGAGGTAATCAAATTGAAGAATTTCTGTACTGAACTTAAGGAACATCGTTAGGAATCCAAAAAGCCAAAAACTGAATTTTCTTCTACGGTTAACCCATGGGCAAGCCGTGAAATAAACTACAGTTAAGCCATATTTACAGATAGCAATCCAGAGAATCCGAACCAGACATATCTCTACGGATAACCCACGGTGAAGCCGTGGAATGCACTACGGCTAAGCCGTAACCATGCCGTGACCCAGTTATAGGCTTCATATGGCTAAGCCGTAAGAAAATACATGGCTGAGCCGTAATTGTAGAAGAATTTAGTTGAAAACCTTATACATACAGTTAAGCCGTAACCTATACACGGTTAAACCGTAGGAACACAGAAACTTAAGGGAATTAGGGACTTTCAGAGACTTTGTAGGGCTTTAGATATGACACCGTTACCTTAATTAAAATAGTCCAATGGTAATCAAATAATAAGGAGGAAGAGTGTAGAGCTGTTACTCTTTTTTTTCGATTTTTTGATTGTTTCCCGACGTTACATCATGGGTGTTAGCATAAGAAGAGTGTTTAATACTTACACAATGTAACATAAAGATTTTTTGTAACACATCGACATCGGATGTTTTTATTAATACACTGTATTGAATGACCATAGAAATACCGATTATCTAGTATAAGGTTAGCTAGTAAATATCCTTGTTAATCATTCAATCTAAATGCATTCAAATTGTTAAGTAATCCATTCCTTCAACATAATTTAATTATATACTCATTCTTCTTAGTGAACCTTGAGGCAAGAACGAAGACGGGGCTTTTACTGAGTGTGAGCCCGTAAGCCAAGATAGAGGTAACGAGGGTTGAAAGGGTTCGAGCCTTAATAGCTCATTTAAGTATGCAGTGTTTGAATGACAGTTGCTTCATTTCAATTCTGATTCTTATGATTGAATACGAACTCATGACCGGTATATGTTTCTATATAAGAATGAGTTGATCGCTATGTATGATAAAAAAAAGTATGAACTCTGATTGGTCTTGATGCATTGAGTCGGCACCACTCAGCTTGTACCCATAAGAGGTTTGATGGGACTAAATGCAGGTGTTATATACATTTCCTACTGCAGTAGTTATGTGAACAGTTGGTCGGCGCTCTTAAGGTAGATAGATGGTCTTGGCCCGACCGCTAGAGATTTTCCACAGCATAATATATTCTCTATAGAGAGAAAATAGCTATGTTGATGCCAACTAGTATATTATTGTATTTCTGTTTATGATTCGTTACTCATGTTTATTTTGTACACAACATGCCTAGCTTACGATTATTGCTCTCTTTAATCAATACGTTTCTAATTCAATTGATATATTATGATAGTCTTATGTACTCTATATTTGTTTAACCGTTATATTAACAGTGTTACCCTCGATATTATAGGTACAGAATTTGATGCCAGTGCGGCAGTTAACGCAGCCCCGGAGGGAACCCAAACGGTACCTCGAGGTGTATACGAATAGAATGAGGGTGACATATTCTACTAGTCATCTGAGGTAGTGCATTGTAGGGTTTGGTTGAGTTGCCTAGGCTTGGCCATGATTGGCCTAAGGAGGAGTCATGCCATTGTTATCATTTCGGTTTAGAAAATTGTTGATGGACAAGTTATTTTGAATCATATCCACGTTTAAGTATTTTGTTATGAATGAATGTGGATGGTTTTAAAAACTAATGGACTTTTATTTATAGTTATGAATTAATGTTGTAATTATTATTGCTTATGATAAATTACAAGTGAATTCTCCAGCTTTCCACTTAATTATGCAATATGATTGATACGTGTACTTGTGGAATTTCCCTTGTAGCAGTTCGTATGTGTCTTAGTATGGAACAAATTGCTACGAGATTACATGTGGTGCACCTCGGATCTACTCTAATCCCCAATTCTCGGGCTCGGGGCATGACAGATGATGTTGAAAAGAATGTAAGTTTCATTTAGTTTTATACATTTGATATTTAATTCAATCAATGCCTTACCCCCATGTAATTTTGATATAGGTTTATTCTTCATAATTGAAGAAGGCAGCGGTGAGGAAAAAGAGAAAGAAAGGAGATGTTGCAACTCCAATTGCACAAAAGTTGGATTTTGGAGAGATTGTTGTTGTAGAGTCTCCAGTTTCATTTCATTCTCCCATTATTGGTTTTGCTTTTCCTTCAATGCCTTTTTTGGATGATGCTCTCTTAACACCAGTCTTTGTGCCCCATTCCCCGTTTTCTACTAATATATCCAAGTCAAACATAAACACATTTTATTGGAGGATAAAGTGGTTACATCGTGACAAGAAGATCCTTAAACTTTTTGATGATTATGCACATAAACTTTCGGCATTTGAATATACTTTGATGGAGGGAGAGAGAACATTACTAGAAAGATTTCTAAGTTTCTACCGTGAAAGTTGATAGCTTGATATCATACTTACATTTGGCATTGTAATTTCATTCTTCATGTACTTATAATATCAATGATACTTTGATATTTACAGGAAATATGAGCTTGATGTATACTGTTCGTTTGTTACAAGTGATGGATTGAAAAAGATACTTGATGAGACAACATGGTCTGGTATCGGTATTATGTACTGGTGGTTTGAAGTTATGAAAGAATGATGCCTGGATATGATGTTCTATAATCCCAGTGTTTGTATGAGTCCTAATAATGTGTGAGAACATGTTCACAAGTTCATAATAAAAACAATTACTAATCACTAATTGTTATTTTGCAGTCATGGTGGGCTAAAAAAAATACGACAGCATTAGAGGAAAATCTATAGGGTGAAGGTGGTATTAAAGTGTTAGAAGCGAAAGAGAAGAAGATATTAATTTTCATCTTGTAGCATAGTTCCCATTTTACATTATTAGTTGGTTACCCAGGGGAGAGAAAGTGGGAGTTCTACAATAGTTGGAAGATCAACCGTGAATCACACTTTGTTTACCAGGAATTTATAAGTAATATCAATTATATATCTACATTGATTCATTCTTCATTGATTGAGATTATTTTCAATTTACATTGTTATGCAGGTTGGTTATCTAAGTGGTAATTTTTCAAATTTTGGTTGGTACGACCCAAGCATGTAGACACTTATAATAAAAATAGATATTTCATACCAAGAAAATGGTTACGATTGCGGTGTATTTGCTATGGCCTATATGGAGTACTATGCGTATGGTCGTACAATTAAATTCAAGCAAACAGATATCTACTATTATCGCTCTAAGATCGTAGTTGATATCAATGGAAAGAGCTGGGTGGAAAATGCACATCGCTTGCGAATAGACCCCAACATTACTTGATGCAGCATGTTTTATTTTTTTTAAAATGTAAATTGAACTTCAATTTTGTTTTGTGAATTGAATGGTAGGTGTTGTATAGTAAATTGAATGTAAATTTTGTATATCAAATTGAATGTAAATTTTTTTTATTACCTGAAAATTTTGAATGGGCATAGTTGTAGTTGTGATACATGAAGTTGATCTACTTGGTATAGTAATTGTTGATGATGTGGATTGTTGTTAGTGGATGGAATGTGCCCCCTACAGGTTTGATGTTAGGCAAAGATCAATATATTATTGTCATGAAACAACATGTAGTGATATCACTTGTAAATAACTAATATAAAGCTTTGTTCAGCAAATGATTTTGGTGACGCTAACGTCACTCATGTCAGGGTTATTACATAGTTAACTAAGTATTTGGGTAACGCTTGTGTCACCCATTTCAGTTTTATATGCCAGGTAACTGAGCAGTTTAGTGACGTTAGTGTCACTAAGTGAAGCACATTGGTGACGCTAGCATCAACCAATCACTGGGTGCCCCAGTCAATTAAACAGTTAACTATGAAATAACCCTGACATGAGTGATGCCAGCGTCAACCAATTAAATATAATTTATGAAAAGTTATGCCATATTAATTTTTTTAAAGTGAAGATCCTACATTGTTTCCTGTCAATACATTTCTCCGCAGCTAACTTCAACCATATGGAGTATATATTCCATTCATCAACAACAATTCAAATGGAGGAAAAAATAAATATCATGTTGTACAACTTCCACTATGCTCAAAAACTCAAAATTGTGGGATATAAAAACTTTACATTCAATTTACATTAATATATCGTAACTTTCTAAACATAAAAGACATGAACACACTTTACAAAAGATGGGTTTACATTATATACCATCACTC
The DNA here is from genome assembly GCA_037013555.1 of Sextonia rubra. Taxonomy (NCBI): domain Eukaryota; kingdom Viridiplantae; phylum Streptophyta; class Magnoliopsida; order Laurales; family Lauraceae; genus Sextonia; species Sextonia rubra. The sequence goes on from JASUAD010000002.1 coordinate 28,149,001, forward strand.
CAAACATAATAGACATGAACATACTTTATAAAAGATGGGTTTACATTATATACCATTATTCAAACATAAAAGACATGAATACACTTTACAAAAAGTGGGTTTACATTATATACCATCACTCTCCAAATATAAAAGACATCTAGGAGGTTTACGACAAGTTTGTCGGTTGTGCCTCATTGCATTACAGTTAGAACAAGTAACGATCTTGTGAACCCTATAACGATCTTCCATTTGAATTCGACTCTTCTTAAGCTTTTCTAGCTGTCTAGAAGCAAATGGAGTAAAAACTATTTCATTGGACACATGTTCTCATTGCTTGGCATCATGGGTTGTATGTAAAACTGCATTATATGTCACATGGTAGACAGATGTTAAGTAACAATCCTCAACGTATTGATAGGTTTTCATATTCCTTTCATTCATTGCGATGATTGCAAGTGAACATGGTATGCCATAAGTTCCCTTACGACATGTACAAGAGCGGCGATCAAGATGTACAACATTTACAAAAGAAGGAAAATAAACTTGAAATTCATACAAACCAGCAAGATGAGCAATTAATCGGTGAGCTTCTTCCATTTCAATGTTGAAAAGCTTCTGCACATATGGAGTCAATGTTGTATCTATTTTCTTAGAATTGAGATGCCGTTTTTGAAAAAATTTCATCAATTTAGCCCTTATTTCCTTGACTTGTTTTACAATAGGAAGCACTCGAGTATCTTTCAACAAACTATTTGCTCATTTAGCCGCATTGCTAGTTAGTATGACATATCCTCAACCTTCAACACATGCATTAGCACAATATTATCTTCCAAATTCATTAATATAGTTAAAAGCATCAACATTGACTCGTCGGATATCTTCCATGTATGCATCAAATTCATATGCTCTATATGCCTTAGCTGCGCCCCAAAATTTCATCACAGTCGCACCATCACAATAGTTTGCTTTAATATTTTTAACTAAATGGTGACAACAATAACAATGATATGCACTAGAAATTATATTGCAAGAGCAGGAACAAAGCCTTTTTGCCAATCAGAAACGATGGTCCAATTTCTTCTGTTGCCCAATGCAACATGTAAATTAGCAAAGAATCATTCCTAACTAGAATGATTTTCAGCTTCCATAAACGCAAATGCAATTGGAAAAAGCTTATGATTTCTATCAAATGTCACAATTACCAATAGAACGCCTGGATACTTCCCGCGAAGATATGATCCATCTACTGCAAGCAATGGCTTCAAAGAAGACATAAATGATCTAATACAAAGTCTAAAAGACCAAAAGAATCTTCTGAATCTATCTTCATCTGTAGTTTCAATGTTTGTAACTATACCTGCGTTCATCATTTTCAATTTAATGCAATAAAGTGGGAGCATACAAAATGATTTTTCGTACGAACCTCGAACAGCTTTCAGTGCAATCTTTATAGCTACATGTACCTTCCTATATGATATGTTTACTTTGAACTCATTTGATATTCATGGCGTATCTCGTTTTGCTTGATATTGTTATTTTGACGCACTTTATCCAATATGAATTCCGCAATAAGTTTCGATAATGCTTGCTAATGTGAATTACCCATCATTGGCATTGAGTAGTTATGTTTTGGCTCATATCTCTGAACCTTGAATGTAGACCCACTTTCAACTGTGGAAGTATGAATGCACCATGGACAATTCGTCTCCTTACAACGTGCTGTGACTTTAGTCTTGTTGGTCTTTAAGTGCTGAAGATTGAAGTTGTTATATATCGCAAATTTGGTAGAGTCCTTCTAAAACTTTCATGATCTTCAAATTTATGGCCTATCCACATCTCTCACGAGGACTGATGCCCCAAATCAGTAACTACATCATTAGGAACCATATTGTCTTCAAACGTGACAGCCGCAAGTTGTATGTCTCGAAGGAGTGGAGCAATAGAATGTGTTATTATACGGCCGGAATTTATATTACCCACAATATTTGAATTAGTAATGTCATGTCTTTCCACCACATCTACATCAATATAAGTATTTTCTGAACTGCTTTCATTGGTATGAATATCAAATTCCATATAATTTTTTGCACAAATATTGACAGTAGGATCATCTGCACCACCACAAAAAGATGGATGCACCTCAATGAAATGTGTCCTTCATTAAATATATGAGCATCTTATTAATATTCGATAAATCAACATACACAATTCTATACTAATTGATTTTAATAAATTAGTTGAAAAACAAATTTTCATACATTTTTTGCTCTCCACTAAGACTTGTGGTATGATCTTCCGCACGACGAATATAATTAGTTTGCTTCTCCACGTAGTCTCTTCTACTTGGCATTGGTACTTATTTATGGTCAGTTGGATGCACCTCCATCAAATGCAGCATTCAATGAATACATGTTATATATTCTATATTAGATAATAAGTGTTCAAAAACAAATTTACCATATATACTTCATATCATCATCATTATCAATGGTAATCAACGAGGTAATGCGACCATTTTGATGTAGATAACAAATGTGAATCTCATTGTAAGTTAAATTCCATTTTGATACTTCAATAGCTAGCTTAAGCATTAACTTGAATGAAATATTAGGTTGTATGAACATCGTCTTCGTTTTTCCACCTTTGTATGCCAGATATTGATCATGAAATTCAACTTCCCCATCATAGTAAAATGCGACGAGTCTCTCCTCAATGTCGAACATTCTATTAGTAAAAATTATTTAGTAAACAATAACCTTATAATACAAATCTGTAAACGTCCATAGATTAGCGAAGAAGAGTATTCTTGTATACATGTTGATTCATTTAACATTCATCTTCAAAAATCCACCTTCATGTTTATGCATTTGTACCAAAAATGTTTAATATTGATTTGTATCAAAAGATGAAAATCTTTTTAATCACAAGAGAAAGAAGCATGAAAAAACAATTAAAACAAGATGAATGTTGAAAAAAAGACACAAATATAAGGCCAAATTAAGAAGATGAAGCATAAAAAGCTAAATGAAAAGTGCTATACTTGTGTATGGCTATGATATTACAAAGAAGTTTGGGAAAGATAAATAAAAGGGAGACCACTAGCGTTTTGGAGAAAATATGTGAGAAAATCAATGATATTATGTTGAACAACCCTCTAAAACTTCAAAAGCGATTTGATTTACCATCTAGATATGTTGGGAAGCAACCTGGAAAAGAGCATAACCATCAGCATGACAGGAAAGAGAAGAAAGGAGATTCAAACAGGAGCAAAAAGAAAAAAAAGGGGGTCTCACGGTATATATATAAACCTTGGTGTCACTCAACCCCACTTACAAAAAAAAAAAGCATGAATTGAAGCCCAATTGACCCAATCAGTGCACTCACTTAATTAAGGTCTAATCATATTTATGTAAGTTTTAAGGGGTTTTTTCCCATAAAATCTTGTATTGTAATAAATAGACAGCTTGTGACAAATTAATTTTTCATTGCCAACAATAAATAGAAGATTACAGCAATATCTTTTTCTATGTGGTATAAAACCCGAGGCTTAGAACAAATCCAAATTTATTCCACTTTTCCACAATCAAATGGGGATAAGAATTGGATATTCAATATACATTTAAAATTACGAGGCAGTCTTCCCACCTAAAACGACGCTTGGGAAACATTTCATGGCTTCGACGAGTGGAGAACGAGGCAACTAACACTGAAAGGCCATTGATCCAAGATCATCAAATTTGACCTACATAAGGTCCTCCCTTTCTTGATCAAAGCCACTTATCTCATACAACCACCACCACCACCACCACCACCTCTGTATACAAACTTGGACTCAATTTCACTACCAACATGATATACAAAGCTGGTTGGATGATACAGGTAAGAACTGTGAGCCCCACCATGTAACCTGGTTTAAGTAGACACCAACATCATACAGCAAGCATATGATCATTTCTCCGTTGAGATCCTTCAGTTCCGGCAATTTCAAAGGACAATCTAACATCATGTGGAAATGCTGCTGAAGATGATACCAATTGGGCAGGATGTAATTAAATGTGATTAATTTTGGCAATGGTTGTCCTACGAGTCAGGTAACCTGGCCTATTGCCTTTGTTCCCAAAATGACACATTCAACCGTGCCATCACACTTCACACCAATAACCTCATGCAATGCTTGAGAGAGGTAGCATAGCTGCTTTAAAATGGATTTGCATCTTTCCACCAAAATTTTTGTGATCACCTTCACAAAATACAGAAGTGTTCACGCACTCCAAACCCACCTTGTACTGTCAATACTCAATATCATATGCATCCAAATAAATTGTGTATGAATCTAACAAACAACGTACTCAAGTGCTGCCACGGAAGTAAAGAAATGGGTGGATCAGTTGTAAGTTTATTCGCTTGCATAGGATGTAGGGTCAGTTGCTCATCACTAATTACATAAAAACCATTAATTAAACGAAGGTTCCATCGCCAAAAAAAACATGTTAGGGTTCACCCTAAGAAAAAAGGTGAGAGAAACAATAGACTAATGAACACAGTACCATACATGCCAAGTTGTTCTATAGAGTAATGAGTCTTCAACTCAATGGTTCAGCATCATCTGGACCAAGGGCAATTTTCATCTGTGAGCATGATACTTACTGTTCATATGTGGTCTAGCTCATGAGGGTCACATAGAAGTATGCCTATTAGTTAGGGAAGGAAGGACAGAACGGTCCCAAACCATGGCGAAGTGTGAAGCAAAAAATCAACCCCACAAGAATTTTATTTAACAGCAGCATAAATTTTTTTTAAGTTTTTCTCTTTTTTTTTTTATTTTTATTTTTTATTTTCAACTCCATCAATTTTTGCTGCCGGTCCCAAGCTTGGGTAAAGGAGGAGGGTTGCGTTAGGTAGGTGACAGCCAGCGTAAAACTTTGTTACAACCCAAACATGAATTCTGAGAAAAAAATGGAGAAACAGAATTCATATAGCCGACCCCAACATGGTTGGGATAAGACTTTGATGATGATGATGATGATGATTATGATTTTTGGATAATGGGGTAGACTGCCACACTGACTGAAACAACCCACTTCAAATGGATTATGCAGGGTTTGGACTCAGGTACTCCTCTCTGGGAGCAAATGTCCTCAGCACCAAGCTATGTTGTCATGAACCAACAACCATACCAAAAATGCTAACAGCATCTTAACCATATACTTACATGAGATCCAAACTGGTGAGCAAAAGTGAGATGAAGCAACTTACCATGCATTTGGATAATCTAGGTTGCAAAGACGTAAACATGGCCTTAAGTTCCAGTATCCAGCACCCAGACAGGGCCCAAGTCAGATGAGGTAACTTATCAAGCATTTGGATAATCAAGTTACCCTTAAATTACAGTTGTGTTCCTTGCCCCATAACCAATCACGGTGGCAAGCAGCAGTTGCAGCATAACAGATTCAAAGGTAACTGATTACAGTGCAACTCAGTTCCAAGGATCCAAATGTATTACATAATTCTCATCCCAAAACAAGCTGAGTAACAAAATTTTATTAAGGTCTTTCAATGACCATTTTGGTGGAGGCACAGAATCGCCTTTGCACTTGTATAAAATAATCTCAGGAGGTGCAGAAGGTTTTGATACCATTCCCACCCAGATTTAGAAAAACAAAAAAAGAAGCTCAAGCACCTCAAAAAAGAGGATGTTAGAACTAACAACAGCAAGGTCTCATGAGGAATGTGAAGACTCAAAAATTAAAGAACTAAAAAACTTTGGAAGGCCATTCAAAATCAAGTGAGGCTAATGGAAGTCGCGTACGATTGAAGTAGGGAGAGTGCTTGCTCCATGATAGCTCTATTCCTCGCCTGCCTCACCCAATCAACAACAATTTCCTCAGCCTGGCTGCCACTAACACCGCCTTCCAAGGCATCAGCTGCTTCAGCAAGTTTTCCTTCAGCTAAAAAGCTTTCAACTTTACTAATGACAGACTCAATGCCATCTCCGGATTGATTATTTTCTCTCATCTAAGAGCCAAAATAAATAAATAAATTACAAGCCGGCTGAATGCAGAACCTCAATGCGCGCTTTTATTAACTGATAATTTGATGTGCACACATGCACTTGAGAAGTCTTGGTGCCTGTTTGGATAACTAATGACAATCCACATGTAATGCCATTTAGGAATCATATAATCCTTGGTGGGACCCAATCATATCATCACAGCATGACAATGTGGATGAATGTGTTGCATGTATTATTCAATGGGGAAATTAAGAAACAGCCTAGATTTAAAAATGGGCCAGTATACAATTTCAGGAGAAAAGCTGCCCATATTGCTTTTACAGTGCACTGAAACAGGTCCTAAATATTTACACCCACAATCATTCGAGTTACCTTAATCAAAGACGCAATGTGAGCTACGGCATGAGCAAGGATACCACCACCACCAGATGGAATAAGGCTAAAATGCCGCAGTGTCCCTTTCAAGGCATCAAACTGTGATAGCAATTGGAAAGAAAATAAATAAATTATGGTTAAGAATAACATTTCTAGAGAGGAAAAAAAATGAAAAGAAACAGTGGTTCAATTACATCTCATTGCAACCCCTAACAAACAATGGCATTTGAATTCAAGATAATCATTATCATTAGGCTGGAAAATTGGGTTCTCACTTTTCCCATTGATAACTAGACAAAAAAGAGAGGTGTCTAACCCAGATAACCCTCAACAATGTCCAAAGCATACTAACACTGTCATAAGCACACACAGCTTAAATTGTCCTGTCAAATAAATTAGCCAAAGAAATGTAGATTGACAAAACAACCTGTGTCATAATACATCCACTACCCAGATCCAAAGAGTGGATCCTGAGGTCCAAGGGCTCATCAACTTACACTACTATCGAGCCAAACATGTACTAGTCTTAATCTGCTTGATCATTTCCCTGTGTCCCCAAGCCATTCTTTAGAAGTTCAGAAATGTACGTATGTAACTCTGCCTGATGAGCATGTCCAGTTACTTGTATACCTTGGTCAATTAGCTCAGCCATGAAAAACTCAGAAGACAAAAAGAAAACCAAAAATTTGAAAGACAATTGAATGAAGACCACATTTATGAGGACCACATTATGAATGTTGCCAAACCTTATCTGGATAGGCTCTAGAAGAGGAAACAATAAAGCAATTAAGCAGAAAAGTTTTTCTAGATATGGGCCACATTTAGCACATAAGGTACCATGGTCCATGGGTGGCTCTCACATTTGTTGAGAAGTCGAACCATCGTCACAGGTATCCACAACTCCACATTCATACCACAACTCCACATTCATACTACTTCTAGTACTTGGTTTTGCTTGGTTTTAGCCTTCTAATAGCAATTTAGCATCCTATTAATTATTTCTCGAAGTCATTAAGACATTTTCCACCTAAAATATTATAATTAGATTAATCCCATAGCATGTTCATTATTAATTGGCATTATATTCAATAAGAAAATGCGGGTATCATGCTAATGGTTTGCTTCCTACAAAAATTATTCCTGCATCACAAACTAGGGCTGGACGAGGAAAGCATTATTCTTTTACATTTGGGCCTGTGAATCACCCATGACTCGCTATTTGTGAGGGGCTTTTTTTTTTTTTTTCACATTGTCGTGTCTTATTTGTTGTTTGGTGCTGGAGAAAAAACTTAGATAAAATACATTAATCTAGATTGCATCATTTATCAAAATCAAGACAAAGCACAACAAGAAGAGTTGCCTTCAAATTAATTTAAGGCCCATCTAATTCTCAAACCTCCAAAATAATACAAAAAACAAGCCGCAAGGTTTGTGATGACAAATGAAGAAATCCAAAACACATACTGCTAGGGACTTCAGCTCAGCTCAGCCCAGCTCATTTGATATATAATAATACATAATTTTATATGTGATCTTATGTTTCATTTGGGGCCCACAAATGATATGCATACGATTTTCTTGGCTCATATAACTAAACTCGGCTATAGTTTATATCTTTAAATAGCAAAAGCATCAAATGTTGAACATTGTGGGAGAAGAAACAAGCCACGCTCAAGCTCAAATTCAAACTTAACTTGGCTTGAGTAGCAAGCTCAAGCTTGAAAAAGTTATCTCGATTGCTGAGTTTGTCAAGCTTGGTCAAGCTCTGTTAATTCACATCCCTGCATACAACCACCTTTGGATCCTAAAACGAAGTATCAAGATCAGAGTCCACAAAAGAACAGCACATCTATATTGGGAAAAGATACAAAAAAATTAAAGGAACAATCAGCTCTCATACATGTCAGCCTCTGTTGTTGCAATAGAAAAATATCATTAACTTGCCTTCTGATTCAATTGCAGTAAGGTATCTGTGCCTTTGTTCAGTGTCTCTCTGGGAAGGGATGAAAGTGCCAAATCCAGAAGGGAGTCTCTGTCAATGCCATCAAAAGAAGCATACAGAGCTTCTATTTCTCTCTGAATTGGTAACCCTTTAGAAAGCGCATCTTCAAGAGCAAGGGCTCCCTGCAACACCTCATTTAGTGTACAGAGAACTGCTATCCAATGTCTTTAAGCTTGTTTTATGAGAACAAGATGAACATATAAGTGCACAGTTATTAAAGGGAATCAGAAGAATTACCAGTGCAAGCTTGTGAACAGAGTGGCTTTGGCGAGCCTCTTCAGATCTTGCATAGAATGCCATGCATAAGGCGTCTATCTGTAAAAGTAACGACACAAACTAAATGAGTTCCCATTATGTCATAAATGAGGGAACAAATAGGAAAGACAGACAGCAAACAACACCGGAAGATATCAAAAGCCAAGAGTTCGAGTATTTTGTATAATTCACTGTCCTCAGGATATGAAACTGAGAGGCAATGTCATTCTTATAGGGTATTAAGTAAAATTTTAAGATAAATGTTCAATGTGAACAAATACCTTGACAATCTGTTTATAGCAAGATCATCGTTCGATATATAGTCAAAGCATATCATATTAGCTAACATATATCGGGTAACTGCAATATATGCAAATTATCAGCCAATGGCTTTTTTTGACTTACATCGGCTGATAACTTGTTGAACCTAAGTATATCATGTAGAGAAAGAGACACTTCAAATCTATGTCAAATACAAATTCTTGTCTCTAATAACTTTATCCATTTTTCAACTAGCTATCATGTTGTATACTTCAATTTTTAGGCACTACCTGCATCCATATAATAGGTACTGGACCGGTGGATGGACCGGGCCTTGTAGGTTAAATTCAGCATCATATAATGTTTTTAATCCATTGGAGTATAAAGTTTAATTAATTCTCTTACTTGTCAACAAAAACAAAATTGAGAAGGAATGTGAATAGTGATAGCTTTGTTGGTTAAGAAATCTTCAGGTAATACACGCATTAACCAATGCTCTAACCAAGTTACATGACCATTAACATATTATTTCGGCCAAAAGAAAACAAATTCAACAGCTTAGCTCATGTGTAGTCAGGCTGCAATGCATTACATATTTACTTGCATGATTGATATTCGTAAACCATATACTGCTTGAGAATGCAAGTAAAGCATAAAATCTAAAAATTTCAATATTTTGGGCTTTTGAATATTTTTCAGATTTCTTTGCTTTAAAATTCTACCCCATGACCAATACATATTGCCAATATGTATCATTTTCTGGGCAGGGCAATATACCTTTTGTTAGCCATCTTTTGAACTTACTGTAAGATAAGTGTTATATTCCACTAAAATGCCAACTTGAAGGAGCCCCTTTATATCAAAATTCAAATAACATTGGTGACAGCTAACTGCTCATAAAATTATGAGAAAAAGTTATTTTATCATGCTCATATGAAGATTATATTAGCACTATCTCAGTTGTAATTAAAATTGCATTAAATTTGCGGACGAGCTATACATGAAGATTCGCCTCAGCCATTTTTTCTATTTGGGATGACTTCTCGTTTGCAATCGCCGCAGCTAATTCTGCCTTGGACAATTCTTGGGCTTTCTTCAGCTCCAGTTGTACCTGTTCTTCCTACAAATACCAAAAACTAAGAAACTTAGCTCAGATCCATCTGCATCCATGAAGAATTAAAATACCAATTATTCCTCTAACTGCATGGACTGAGAACTTTACCTTTTGCTGAAGTTCCATCTTAAGATTCTCTTCTGCCTTTTCTTTAAGCGACCTGATAGTAGCTTCTGTCTTTACTTTTTCTTTGTTTAACTCCTAAAAATGGATTAATGAATGATGATAACAGTATTCAGTACCACATTAACGCATGACTACAGCATCAGTTAAACAGATAATGAACCAATATGCCATTGATCACTTAGAATGGTGTCTAATCAATTGTGTCAGAAAACAATATTGCCCTAGTTAACAACTGCACAATAATATAAAGCATATCCAAACAATGCACCACTTATATATTACAAGAGAAAAAGTAAAGAAACCTTCTTGAGGCCGGAACTTATCTCAGAAGCTTACCAAAAACAAATAAGAAAATCCGTGTGTATTTTCATTTTTCTGTTAAAGATATCAACAAGTAATTAATAGCAAACAAGATTAATTTTGAACGTATATTGTACAAAAGCCTCTTTGTGACTTGGACTCAACTTGTCTGGCCTCTCTCCCTCCCTCCCTCTAAAGTTCTAAGCATCAAACTATCCATGGATCATGTGGATGACCAATGTCCCCACTTGCCTGTCAACTTGGCCAATGGAAAACAAGCTAAAGTTCAATATGGGTCATGGATTCCTAGGACAAACATTTTACCTCTTAATTGATCCATTCAAGTCACCACTCGTCCAGCCAGTTCATATATGCTTTAAGTTTTGGGTATGGGTCATGCAGATAACTACACTTCCCACCTTTGCGTCAACGCCGGCAAGTATCATCATTGATTGTTGTGTCAGCACCCTCTGAAAAGTACAAAATGTTCACGCTGACGGACCTTTTCTTTGTTAGCATGATTCACATACAGACTAGTGTCAGGTTTTGCCACCCTACTTGCAGGAAAGCATTCAAGGACAACCAGGGGAAAGCAGAGGCTCAGATTCTGCTTTGGTATAGCTCACAATAGAAAAGAACATGAGTTAGGCAGGGAGCTGTGACTTGATAAAATAAAGCCACCAACGAATCCAATCACCATCAAACAGTAGGCAACACAGCATAAAAAAGGAATATCACGCTAAAACTCTGTTATGTAGAACAAGCCTAAAAGGGGTTTCTGCAAGTTCCAATTTGTGAAAATTCAGTCTAGTCGAGTCAAATATATCATTCTAATTACCTATATATCAATTAAACGAAACAGTCCAAAAAGATATATAAACTGCAAATCTAGAATACAGTTGTTGGTAAGATGTTCTAATCTTGGCATAACCTAATTAAAAGTATCTGAAAAGACTGAAATAACCACAAAACTTAAGTTGTTCCAATAAACCAAAGAAACAAACATATTTATCTAAGCTTGGACATCCAGCCTATATGGCTGCAACACCTCACGAATACTGTCCAATTGACCAATAATGGGTCGACCATAAGTCCCACCAAAGGCCCATGTTGTTAGGTATAAGTTTTGTATTCCGGGTAAAACCAGAGGGGTCCATTGGGTAAGACAAGGACCCTGTTAAGGTCAAGGTGTTTTAGTAATTATACTGGGGCTTTGTTGGGGGCCAAGAAAGCAGAAGTTATATATTTGTATAATCTGTAACCCTATATCATGTGGATAGAGTGTGTTCTCTTGCCCGTGGACGTATCCCTCACTAGGTGAACCACATAAATCCTCCGGTATCTCTTCTTGTGTGTTTGGATTGATTAATGGTAGATCACACACTATTAGTGCACGCTTCCACGCATGCCTGCTCCTAACACTAGTATCAGAGCAAGGTGGAGATCCACGGGCTCATAGCAAGGTGGAGATCGCTGAAATTGTGCAATTGACGGCTCCGTAGGAAGCACAGGTAGTTGGAAAATATACGCGTACCCGCATTACCCGTGCCGGGTAAGAACCTGGTACGGGTACGTGTACGAGTACGGCGAAATACATACCGGTAAGTCTTGGACTTTTTGGCTATGCACCTAGTATGCACCTGGTACGTATTTTGCTTTTTTCAACTTTAACTTAAAAAAAACATAAATGCAAGGGCCTAAATGTAAAATTTCTTTTACCTAAAAACTATAGATTCCTAGCCCTACTTTCATTGGATCGTTCCTCCCGCCTTTGTTGCTGAAAAAAAACGAAAAAAGAAAAGAGCAATCGTCTTCCTCATTGCGAAGAAGAAGAAAAGGCTCATCGAAGGAGGAGGCTCATATGGAAGAAAAAAAAACGCAAGAGAGGCTCATTTGGAAGAAAAAAAAAGCAGAAAAAGAAGAAGAAGGAGCAGGAGGAGGAGGAGGAGGAGGAGGAGGAGGAGGAGGAGGTGTACCTGTTGCACATGTGCATCCGCCACAGTTGCACTTCCTCTTCCCTTGTTTCTTTCTTTTGTTGTTTTCCCCTTCTTTCTTTCTTTAGCTCTGCTTTTTGCTGCAGTATTTTCTTTTTTTTTTTTTCTTTTTTTCTGCTTTGCTCTATCGTTGCTTTGCATTTGCTGCCGTATTATTTTTTTTCTTGCTCTGCTCTGTTACCGCTGCATTTTCTTTTCTTTTTTTTTTTTCATTTTTTTTCCTACTTTGCTGTTGCTGTTGCTTTGCCATTTGCCATAGCTGCTCTTAATTTGGTTTTTTTTTCCTAATGTTGTCCGGCTATTGCTCTGTATGCACGTCTGCTGCACTTTCTTTTCTTTTCCTTTTTTTTTTGGAATTTTGATGTTCTTCTTCCCTGCATTTTTGGGCTGTTTTGGTGCTCGGCACTTTTTTTTTTTTTCTGAATTCTAATGTTTTTTTTTTGGCTGCCTTCCCATTTCAAGATGCTGCCTCCCCATTTTTTAAATATATTGGCTGTTTTTTAAATGTTTGGTTGTTTGATTATTTTTGAATTGTTGTAGGATAAAAAATGAGTTCATCAAGTAGTTTGGGTTATACTGGTACAAGTGTAAGTGCAAGTGGCACCGATGAACTTGCAAATCTACTTTGGAAGTACGTAACCATATTAGAAAAAAGGGGAGGCGGAAGTGCAAATGCCAAATGGCAATGCAATTATTGTAATGGTGATTTCCAAGGGTCATACTATAGGGTCAAAGTACATTTGTTGTAAATTAAAGGACAAGGAATCAGATGTTGTGTTAATGTGAAGGGTGATGCTCTCCTTCAAATGAAAAAGGTAAGTGAAGAAGCCGAGAACCAGAATAAGATGGCTAGACCCAAAAATATTCCTTTACCACCCTCCTCTTATCCTATTAGTAGTAGAATGGTAAATACAATAGATATTGTAAGTGGAGGGTTTAGATTGGAAGGGTATGAGCCAAGAAAAAGAAAGGCCATTGGAAGTAGTGCCTTGGAGAAGGCACTTAATCAAGGTGCTAGGAAACATTTGCATTATTCAATTGCTCGTATGTTCTACTCAAGTAGGTTGCCTTTTCATTCGGTTAGGAATCCTTATTTTGTGGATGTTTTTCAGTTTGCTGCTAAAAATCAAATTAGTGGGTATGTACCTCCTGCTTAAAACTTGTTGAGGACTACACTACTTAAAAAAGAAAGGGCAAATGTTGAAAGGTTGTTGGAGCCATTGAAACAATTATGGAAGGAGAAGGGGTTAAGTATTGTTACTGATGGATGGACTGATGCACAAAGAAGGCTTGTTATCAATTTTATGGGAGTTTCGGATGATGGAGCTATATTCTTGATAGCGGTTAATTGTGAGGGTGAGTTCAAGGACAAGCACTACATTGCCCAATTAATTAGTCAAGTAACTAATAATGTCAGACCTCAAAATGTGATTCAAGTAATTACCGATAATGCTCATGTTTGTAGTTCAGTTAGATCAATCATTGAAGGTAAATACTCCAAGATCTTTTAGACACCATGTGTAGTTCACGTCCTTAATCTTACTCTAAAGAATATATATTCTGCAAAGTAAACTGGAGTCGCTGCCTATGCTTATGATGAATGCCATTAGATTACTCATATTGTTGATGATGTGATATTCATAAAAAATTTTAGCATGAACCATTCTATAAGGTTAGCAATTTTTAATGACTTTGTGCCTTTGAAGTTACTATGGTGGAGACACGCTTTGCATCTGCTGTTGTAATGCTAAAAAGGTTCAATCTTATCAAGAGTGGCCTTTAGACAATGATGGTTATTAGTGAAAAATAGAGTAGTTACAAGGAAGATGATGTTGGTAAGGCGGCATTTGTGAAGGAAAATGTGTTGACTAACATTTTCTAGGACAAGATAGCATGCATATTATCTTTCACATTGCCTATCTATGAGATGATTAGAGTTTGTGATAATGATAGGCCATGTTTGCACTTGGTTTATGAAATGTGCGACATGATCATTGAAAAGATGAAGGTAGCAAGCCATCTATAGGCATGAAGGGAAGCTAGAAAATGAGGAGTCCAATTTTTATTCTGTAGTGTACTAAATACTTGTTGAAAAGTGGACCAAAAGTAACATACCACTTCATTGCCTTACACATTCATTGAATCCTAGGTACAACCCAATACTTTTTGTATTTTGTTATTTCTTTGATTATAATATGAAAAATATAATTTACTTATACTTTCATCTTTCTATAATTTAGGTATTATAGTGCAATGTGGCTTGATGAAAATCCCAATTGTGTTCCTCCTCACAAGGATGAAGAAATCTCAAATATGAGAACAAAGTGTCTTAAATAATACTTTACAGAGCCAAAGGATAGAAGGGTTGTTACAACAGAAGATCCCAAGTTTTTAGGTTGTTTGGAAAGTTTTGGGAAATTTGATTTAAAATTTGATAGAAGAGTAATGAAACCAATTGTTCATGGTGTGCACATGGGTCTTCCGCACCTATTCTTCAATCTTTAGCATTGAAATTACTAAGCCAGCCATGTTCCTTATCATGTTGTCAAAGGAATTGGAGCACCTACTCTTTCATTCACTCCATTAGAAGGAACAAAATGACACTAGAGCATTATGAAGATTTGGTCTTTGTGTACAACAATATTCGTCTCCTATCAAAGAGGAGTCGACAGTACATGGAAGGAGAGAGCAAGCTCTAAGACATTGGTGGCGATGCATTTGATTCATTAAAGAGTGCTGGCTTACTTAAAATTGCAGATCTTTTACTTGATGAGCCTGGCATGAAAGCTGTATTATTTGATGAAGGCAATGCAGTTGAAGTTGACGGATGACTTTCTATTTCGTGCTTTGGTTTGTAGTTTTTGTTGTAATGACAGACATTAAACTCTTGGTTTGTATTTGGCTTTTGACATTAAATATGGTTTGTAAGTTGAGTTTGTAATGGTATTAAGTAATTGTTGGCTTGTTGTATCTAAGAGTACTAATGTATTTTAAAATTTTAATTATTAGCATATTACATTATTAAAATTTTAAAAAATATAATTTTTAATGGGCGTACCCTAGCCATATCCGTATCTTATTTTTAAGGATTTTGTTGTATCGGCGTACTCGTACCGTACCTGTACCGGTACCCGTGCTTCACAGATGGATCCAAAAAAAAAATTTTTTTTTTTGTAACTATGAATTTTATTCAAAAATAGAAAAGGAAGCAAAAAAGCTTATACATAAAAAGATAAAAAAGAACGAAAAACCCCTTCTTTAACTAACTTATTGGCAGAGTCATTTGCCTCCCGAAGCACATGATGGAACACAAAATTCAAATCGTGGGAGATATTGTGCACCTCCACCAATAAATCAGCTAGCTGCCATGGATATAAACAAGCACTTGAACTCCATTGAATAACTGAAAAAGAATCACCCTCTAATAATAGCTCCATAACATTCCATTTGATGTAAAAGTCGACAACTAACCAATAAAGTTTGAAGTTCATATTCACTAGCATCCTTAGAATTCACGGGCCTGAAAAACTGAAAATAACAGAGCCACTCCAATCTCAAATTATACCACCCACTCCACCTCTTCTACTAGCCTGAACATAATGACCATCAAAATTCAATTTAAAATAGCCCATTGGAGGAGGTTACCACTTGACATTATGCCCAGGTTTAGTATTCCAACCGCCTTCAAAATGCGCTGCCCACGACCTATTCAAATCCTCCAAACGGACCCCTATAAACTCTTTTCTAGAGCATACCCATTCTGAAATTGACCAAACAACAAAAGCCACAACATCTTCAATTGATTTACTTTTATTATTGAAAACGTAATTATTCCTCTCCAGCCAAATTTTCCAACAAACTGCAAAAAGCACTACCTTCCAAAGAATCCTCATATGAACACATTTTACGCCCAACTGCCATTGGTGAAAAAGATCCACAATTTTTAAAGGCATCACCCATTGGACATCAAACAACTTAAGAATAGCAGCCCAAACTCCTTGAGCAAAAGAACAAATGATGAATTGATTCAGCATCCCTCAAACACATCGGACACCCATTGACAAGAATATGATTCCTCCTCAGCTTATCTTGAGTTAGACTTTTATGACATCTCACTACCCAATAGAAAACTAGAATTCAAGAAGGAATAGTAGAATCCCAAAATCTGTTATACCTAGCACTCGAATGAGAAGAAACTGACAAGAAATCATAAAAACGATTTAACGGTAAAGTTACTTTAACTGTAGGCTTCCAAACCTGAACATCACCTCCATTCCCAGACACATACACCTGATTTAAAAAAGCAAGCAACCAAGCAAACCCCTCAATTCCACCTTCAACCATAGCACAATGATAAATAAAATCCCAAACCAAATGACCGCCATGAATGAGAAAATTATCTGCAACAACAGTATATTGTAACCTATCAAGCAAATACAAATTAGGATAAAGATTTAGAAGCACAGAACGACCACACCATTCATCATGCCAAAATCGGACCAGTCGACCATCGCGAACTTTGAACCGAATAGAATGATAAAAATCCAAATGAGAGTAACCCTAGATTATGTGCTGGTGAGTAAGAAGAGACGGAAAGATCGTAATACAAATCTGTGCCTCTGGTCATTGAGGCGGAAAGATCATAATACAGATCTGTGCCTTCGGTCACTACACACTGTATCGAAAGGTAGGTTATTGATCGGATCTCATTGGTGAAGATGAGGTGGAAAGATTGGGATTTAGATCCATGCCTCTGGTCACTGCACAAGTCTAATTGGAGAATAAGACAAGGAGAGAAGTCGGGATCTGGACTTCTCTGTTGAATCAGCTGCGGTTCGAAGTACAGGATTGATTAAAAAAATTCAGAAGAAAGAGATCAGACCTGATCTCTTGATCTGAGAAATCTCAAAGGCTGAATGGAAATTGTTGCTGCTGGTTCGGATATGCCCAAGTTACAGTCTGGAATCACCGTTGCCAGAGACAATCTGTTTTGCAGATGGTACAAGGTGTTTATGCCTTTATTAGCTCGGCATCTTAGAACTGAGACATGCATGCGGTCATGTTTCCTGGAAGACACTTTCTGTGTTTGCTCTAGTGAATAAAGAAAAGAGAAAGATCATATTTGATTTGATCTCTGGAGGGCCACACACACTGATGAAGGATCCGAACTTTGTTCCAGATTGCCAACCAAAAAGGAAGAAGGGTCTTCTTGCTACAAATCGAGGGCCAGATTCCATGGAGTTGTAGAGGTAAGACTTTGAGGAAGCAAAATCACAGAGCATCCGAACTCTTGTGGCTTGCCGGATTTCTCTAGTTGCAGAAAACGCAAGGAAGAAGAAAACCCAGACTTGGGTTTGAAGATTTGGGTCGACTCCAGGTCAGGTTAACCCGACCAATATGTAGAAAAGTCTAGCAGACAATTCAGTCCAGGTTCAGGTCTGTTCTGGCCTAACCCATCTCAGAAGCCCAGCCCAACAGCAAGTTGCAACAGGCTTGACGTCAGCAGTACGGTCAAAGGACTAATTTGACCAGAATTAATGGCCAGAATTGAAAAGCATTTTTCGAGGTCATTCGGACTCGGAATTGCACTCCATTTTTTCTTGTGCATTTGTAACAATGAGATCTACAAGGTTAATAGAGGAGATGGGCCGTTTGGAGACTGATTTGTAAGTGATCCCAAAATAAAAAAATAAAAAAAAAACTCAAACTCGTGAATGGATTTGAGCATGAAGTTCGAGGTGGAGTTCGATGAGATGATGAACTTTTTTCAAAGTTCATGTGCTGGTTCAATATGTCAGAATGTTGAAGAAGATTGTGCCATTGGTGCAATAACTTACTTGTCAATGAGGTACGTGAAGACATGCTGGTTTAATCTCCTGGTGTGATGCAGGCCCTAGGGCAAACCAAATTGTATCTTTATAAGCCGCACCAATGGCAAAAATAACTTTACAATTATTTCGAACATGCACTTGATCACTAATCATTAGCCATTTGACAAAATAGGGGCGGTTGTGCTTGTAAAATTTTAATTTGAGGCGATCAACAAGAGCGTGAGAGATGAGATTTTCACAACTTTTGCCGTCAATAAAAACTGTGCAATTTTGATCATGAACTGTACCCACGGAACGGAAGATATTTTTTTTCAACCATTTATTCTCTACAGTTGGTTGAGCCTTTTTGAGGATGATAAAAGCTTCACCTGTGGTATCTGTATACGTTTTAGCAATTTCGTCATTTTCAATATCCTTGAGATCAGTGTTAGTACCTTGAAAATCATCTGGGATATTTTTATTATCACCTTCAATCTTAATCAAATGTATTCGCTTTGGACATTTTGCTGCATGATGCCCGGGCTGTTGACAATGAAAACAAATCATCCTATTTTGACCTTCAGTCCTTGCAAAAATCTGTCCTACCGAACCATTGGGTTTAGCATCGTGTAGAGATGAATTCTTTGGTGGAATACATTTGGACTTTTGTGCTTGATGATTTGCAATTCCCTCAGCTTTGACAGCATGTTGGATGAGTTCATCGACATTATCAAAATGTTGGAAGGCAAGGATATGCTGAATGTCTAATCTCAATCCATTGAAACATCTATTAACAACTACATCATCATCTTCACTCAAACCACAATGAACTTGTAGCGTTAAAAATTCCTCAGAATAATCAACAACTGTCTTGGACCTTTGTTTTGAAAGTTGGAACGTAGATCTCTTGCATAGTTGACAGGAAAGAATTTTTGCTTCAAAATATTCATCTCAATCCATGTTTCAATAGGATTCATGTTCTGATTCCTCCTTTTTCTTTGCATTTCAACCCACCAAGTAGCAGCATAATCACAGAATCTAGTGGCAATTAGTGTGACTTTATAGCGCTCAATCATTAGTTTGTGTGCAAAAATATTCTCCACACATATTAACCAATCAATGAATTCAGCGGGCTGCAATTTTCCATTATATTCTAGAATCACAAGTTTAATCCCTAAATCTTGATCAAGATTATTGACTGGTGGATTTCATTGATTCCGAATAGTTGCACCATCATCATGATTGTAATTCACACGCTGATTAGTTTCTAAAGTTGTCACCCTAATTTTCAATTGTTGTAGGGTGGTTTGTATGCCATCAACTTTTGTTGATAATTCTCTAATGGCACCAGCCAAATCTTTAATTAAAGAAGATGAAGATTTCACCTCAACTTGCTTCTTAGGAGACATTTTTTTTTAATGCAAAATTTAAATCTGACTGATCTGATGTGTAGATCTGATCTCCAAAAACACGCTGGTGAAGACGGATCTGAAATCTGGCTTTAGATGTTTGCCAAATTGCGAAAACAATTTCGGGCCTTTGATTTGGTCAAATCTAGCATTTGATTGTTGTTGGATGTGGCAGAGATGAGGTAAGTAATAAAACTGGATGGCTTTCATCAGTAAGTGGGTCGAACCTAAAGAGACCTTACCCAAACCTTGAAACCAGGTCTTCTTCTCTCTGTTTTTTTTTTTTTTACCCGTGTGTCATGTCACAGAAATAATGGAGGGCTTAAAAACCCTTTTTTTTTTTCTCTTGCATTGTCCAAACGAAGAAGTGGGAGACCCACAAAGATAAGGAGGCTCTGCGATGATGAGGAAAAGGTGATGGCTCTGGCTAGCGATGATGATTGCAAGTGTGGTAGACAGGTAGTGGGGTGCAGCTGCGGCAATCCAGGTATGCCTTTTTCTCTCTCTCTCTCTCTCTTCTTCCTTTTTTTTTTTTTTTTAAGAAATGCAGAGGTTGGGTTTGGGGTTTCCGGTTTGTTGGGGAGGGGTTGTTAGGGTCTCAGGATGGTGGGGTGGAGTCGAGAGGGGCAGACGATGGTGGGGGTTTGGTCTAGTTGATGAGTAGGTCTAGGATGGATGTGTTCTACGAGGGGTGTGGTCGGGAGGTGAAAATAGGGTTTTGGATGTCGGATGCAAATGGGTTAAAGGAGTTGAGAAGATGAATGGATCGGGAGTCTGGGTGGCACGAGGGTTGGGGTAGGGCTTTCTGGTAGGATGAGGGCCTGGCTGGGGTCAATTACTGATGGGGATGGACAAGAAGGAGTTGGGTAGAATGGGATCCCAGATGTAGTTGGGGTTTCGGTGGTGAGTTGGGTTACAATGGGTTCGTCTGTGGGATGCAAGTGGCTGGCTGAGTGCACGAAGGTGAAGGAAATTGTTTCAATGGATGAGGGGATAGTGGTAACATGCCAATCTATCCAAGGATTGGCTTTGATACCAAACTAATGCAGGACTTAGAGTTAGGGCTTGCGTAGGGGTGCCGAAGAACGTATTCGAAGACACTTCGAACAGTCGAGAAGACTTCACAAATAAGGATGCACCTCCAGGATAAAATCCACAAAGCTATTAATCAATCAAAGTCTGAAAATCTCTTCTCTACAATGCCATATATATAATAAAAGTAAACTTAATGCCCAAGCAAAGATTAATCTATTAATAGAAGCTTTCCTAATAATAATATAATTAGAAATCTACTAATAAAGATAATGTAATCCTAATCTAACTTGAAGAGGGACCACTTGTGGGGCCCAAATTGCATCATAGTGGCTTGAGGCAAGTCGCGAAATCCAAGCCAAGGTGGAGGTTGTTAGGTATATGTCTTGTATTAAAAGTTAACCAGATGCGTCCATTTGATTAACCAAGAACCTTGTTAAGGTCAGGGTATTTTGGTAATTATACCAGGGCTTTTTTGGGGGCCAAGAAAGCAGAGGTTATATTTTGTATAATTTGTAACCCTAGATCTTGTGGAGAGAGTGTATTCTCTTGCCCATGGATGTAGCCCTCATTGGTTGAACCACATAAATCCCCTAGTGTCTCTTCTTGTGTGTATGGATTGATTGATGGTAGATCACATGCTATTAGCGCACACTGCTGCATATGCGTGCTCCTAACACATGTCCACGTAAATTGTCTCTCACCTTGGCACAATCAAATTCATGGACATATCATGTGCAATAGCTATACTATGGTCATCATTATCTTGGTCTGCATCGCAATTCTAGGGTTCCCAAGTTGTCTATGGACAGCGAATTAGTAACTTCATATCCGGTTAAAGAAACGATCAAAATTCAAAAGTCAAATGTATGCCTAGCACATGGTCTTTAAAAAACCAAAAAAAGAGGGGGTGTGGTCATTGATATGGATTGAATAACAAATCTTTTTTATTTTTTTTAATGATTACAAAAGGGACTGTCAATAGAAAGCTAGAAAGAAGATCAATGTCAAAAAAGTCATAGGTATCCAAAAACCTTATCCAAGATCGCTGCTTCTTCAGCATACATAAGTTCCCTTGCCCTTGCATCTTTTAGTTCCTTCTCATATTTATCCTGAAATTCAGTACAAACTTGGACAAGATAAGAACAATGGGGTTAAATTAAATAATAAATAACAAAGTTGGCTGGAACACCCCATGACACATTGCATCAAAATAAATTAACTGAGAAATTCATCCTTGGAATCATGCAATCCACACCTTCAATATCCTCTTTTCTTCAGCAAATATACGAGCATCTAGGTCAGCTTGCCTCCTTTCAGCAGCATGAATGGCTTGAATGAGATCAAGGATGACTTTTTCTTCATTGGATACGTCTGCATCCTTTAAATCCTCTACTCTCTCCCCCAAAACCTTCATTTGCACCAAAACCCAGATTCAATCATGGAGAAATAGGGAAAATATTTAGCAGTTGTAATGGTAAAGGACATGCACCAGGTATGAGAAAGTAAAGAAAGCATACAGCATGATAAAAGAAAGTAAAGAAAGCATACAGCATGATAAAAGTTCTTTCGATGGAATAACCTCTTTTTCTTCGGAAAAAGCTTGAAAGCTGTCAGCAGACTTTGCATTCAAGGAATCCTCAGAGCTTTTATCATCCCTCTCCCTCAGTAAGTATGCATCAGAAAGGGAGCTCAACGGTTCCACTTTGTCTGCTAGTGCATCCTGGATAAAGATACAGTATGGCATCAGTACCAACTCAACTAAAACTGGTAGAAGCAGACAACCAACCCAAATAACATGCCGAAAAAAAGTATACCCATCAGAAATCGTCTTGTATTTGAAGCAGTTGAACAAAGTCAAGGCATCATTTTTTCCCCCTTTTCTTTCTTTTTTAATGGAAACTTTATTAATAAAGAAGACTACACCATATAAGAGGTACAGTAGTCAGGCATCATTTGGCGACAGGTAATAACAACACAAAAGGCATAAAGGTTGTTCACAGCCAAATGGTTTCCAAATGTTGCTATTATGATTTTTATTGGAAGGTGGCTATTATAATTCCAAAGGACTTTGGACCAAACATGTGAGTATCATTTCATTAGAAAATAATCAACAAGATTGGGAGCTTCATCGGTTTCATAAATGTGATTGGGTTACAAAGTGGAGGAAAATAACAGAAGTCTACCATTGGCATGTTGTTGGAGGTTGGAAGGTGAAGTGAAGCGTCCTCCATCACAGATTCTTCAAAAAGCACGGTATCATCAATTCTGCCATTTGGCTCCATGTTCAATTCTGAATGCAGAATGCTCTCTTCTGACTTTTCCTTGTCAAGAGTGTTGTATTCAGTTAAGGTTTCAGAATGACCATCTTTATTATCTGGTGCAACACTACTTGGAGGAGAACTCTCTTTTTCTTTGACTGGAATTGCCTCTTCTGCAGGTATCATTTTCAATTTGTCTTCAACAGGACTTTCTTCTTCCTTGTTACTCAGTGGATCCTTAAGATATGGTATATCAGAATGTGCTTCTTTAGTCTTCACAGCATCCTCCACATTGGGGCCCAATGGATTTAGGTTTTTATCAGTTGGAGGGGCTACCTCATCTTCTGGAGGTGTCACATCCTTCAAGTTTTTATCGTCAGTGTAGAACTTGCTGGATTCAAAAGAAGAATGGTCTTCTTTAACTTGATGATGACCAATATAGCCTGTCTGATACGCAGCCATAACAGCAACGCCAACTGCAACACTTCCAAGGACGAACTTTGATGTATTGTTTTCCGAACCTGATGGCTTCTCTGAGGAAGTAGATCCTTGTGATGAATTTGGCTGAGATGCAACAGAAAACTCCTTTCTCAAAGAAAGATAACAGGGCACTTGCTTCTGTAACACAAAGGAGGAAAGATCAATGTTACAATTACTCTTTTCAAAAAAAAAAAAAGGAAAGACAAATGCATAAATTACAAATATGATGCTGAGCATATTTGGATATGTGGTTTAGTGAAGTATGGTCGGGTGAAGTAGAGAATAAAACATAACGGGGTCAATAATATGATGACTTTTGTTTTTAGTGGTTTACTTTTTGTATAAAAAGTAGATGTTTTTTGTCATTTAGTTGTTTGAGAATGTTGCTTTCCCACACCCCCCCCCCCCCCCCCCCTTTTTTTTTTTTTGAGAAAGAAGAGGAAAATTTTGATTTTTTGTACTTTTGATATGACCCACACACCAAATCATGTTTGTGTACTTTACTCTACTCCCCATCCAAACATGCCCAAGACCATAGTAAGGATATGGAAGCACTTTCTTTTCTGCTTGGCAACAGATAAAATGTTTACTGAAAAAATTAAGATCACATACTACAAGCAAAGGAACCACCCATAGAGTAGATATGAGACTGTCAAGTGCAACCACCACAATAGAGTAGATATGAGAGCGTCAAGTGCAACCACCACAACTTTTTTTTCTTTTTGGGTGCTCTGGTAAATACTCATACCCACACAAACACTCGGGCAAGTTCCTCACCGCCAGCACTATAGCTAGCAATTGATACTTTGTTGTTTGTATGGAAGGGAGGTGTTTCGCCACAAAGCTACCAATGGATTGGAGAAGCAGCCACCACAACTATTACAAAACAAAAGGCACACATGGCTCAGACCTGTTTACTCCATGTTTTGCTAGAGTGTCCACCGCCCCATTAGCTGATCTAACCTCGTGCTAAAACACTATGGACAAAAGACAGATCAACTCCTTGATCTCATTAAAGTCATTGTCGTCAACACCATCGAAAGCCTTGTCCCAACTATGTTGGGATCAGCTACATGAATTGTGCTTCACCATTCCAATCTATCTTTGGAATGGGTCAATCCTCAGATAGGTTGCATTCTTCACCTACTTTACCACTTATTAAACAAACATGCGTAGCTATTCCATCTACCTTTCAACTTACAAAACTCGTTTGAGACATTACCCAACTTTCATTCCATTGTCTACCTAGCTTACTACATCTTAACTGCACATAATATCTTATATCCTCTATCTTAAAATCTCTATACTCTTCCATCACCAAAAATCCAACAAGCCTCTCATGCTCAAAGCTTCCAACACCTCCACAAACCACGACTGACTTTCTTAGTTGTTAAAATCTTCGCATCTAGGGAGATCTAAACTATGTTAATTAATATCACACTTCCTACATACTATGTCGGTAACACTCCCACTAGCATGTTATCCTTGAGGAAGGCTATGTAAAAAATAGTCCAAGATAATGAAGGAAGCGCACACTCTAGCAAAAGGAGGAGTACTAAGACAATGTGTGAGAATTGTAAATTATATCTAGCCTTGTAATGGTTTCTTAAGCTCTGTTGACTATTTTTTCTATTGCTTGTTAGTTTCTCCCTCTTATTAGTTTGAATAAATATGTTACCACTCAAAGAAAAACTGATGGCCTATAGTAGACTAAAGGCTTGCCGACCATCGAGCAACTCTAAGGCATATAAAGACCAAAGGGCATGCAAATCCATATTTGATTAGCCAACCAAACATTCCTCCCTATCCTTCTTCTAGAAGGTAACATCAAAACCATGCATGCATATGTCATCCCCCCAGGTGCACACAGGACAAACACACGCATAAATATAATATAATATATATAAATATATATATAGAGAGAGAGAGAGAGAATTTGCATGCACTAAATGGAGCATCACAACCATACTACCCCATGTCCTCACTACTCACACAAAGGCCTCAAGCTTGAGATTTGCTGTATAGGAAACTTTGTAAACATGTATGTATGTATGAGGATTGACCAATTGAGTATTAAGTTAATTATCTGCAGTATGAAACCTAGAGTTAAAATTAATTGTTGCACTTGGTAGAAGTAACAACCTGCTGAAAAAGACCCAAGTCCCAGAACCATGTAGACAGCCTAAATCACACAAAAACATGTAAACAATCCAAATTAACGGAGGAATATTATGCTGACGCTAAATTATACATGCCTGAGCCATAATTTGCCGAGGGATCCATTTGACTGATTGAAGTGATGATGCCTCCAATATGCACCTACAATGACATGAATAAAAGTATAGGAAAACATCTAATATAGTACATAAAAAAATGGAATACTAATTAGAATGACAATGATGAAAAAGCAAGACGAGCAAAACAAACGAACACAATAAAAATGATTAGTTTCATGTCTCAATCATAGTATTAGATGCCCATGTATTAATCATGAAACTAAATATGATTTATTTTTCTATAATGTAACAGCCCTCTCTAACTATTAACACCGAAAATGATATCTCTAAATATAAACACTAAATATGTTCTCTCTCCTTTTTCTCTCTCGAAAAATATAACAGACCACACGCGCATTGATCTCAGAACCTATCCCCTAGAGGAAGGACACTGTAACAATCAAACCATTCCCTTGGTTTTTATCGTAAGCAATGAGAGTGCATTAGGGCCTGCCATATTTGAAAAATGTCTAAAAATCTAAAAGGAATAAACAATAAAGAAATAAAGATATTTGTCTTTAATGGTTTTTAAAGTTATTGAAGATGAATACAGAAGGGGAAGAAAAGGTTATATATCATAGGCATTGGAAAAAAAAGAGGTTTAATAGAATTCAGAATAACAGACAAAATAATAAACAGTGTGTATTGGTCAAGTCCATGAGCAGTACAAACAAGGATCCTTGAACCATGCTCTCAATAGCTGCAAGCAAACTGACCATTCATAAGGGACCTGTTTGGACAGCTGAAGTAGCCTGTCCGGTGGTCTCTTTTTTTGTTTTTTTTTTTTTTTGGTGAATTTCAGATGGAAGTTATCAGCATATCATCGGCCTTATTTCCTTGAACTGCACTCTCTTGTACTAGCTCAAGAGTCTGAACTGCCCATATTGACCTTTTTCAATGTAAGCACTCGCTCTCTAAAAAACTATAATCAACTTCACTAAGCTACCCATTTCCAAATTGGTACTTCCAACCAGGGGCAGTGCTACATTGTTACCAGTGGTTTCACTTGACAACACTGAAATTTGAAAAAAAAAACTGTTTCCTATGCATAATTTTATTAATTTTGGGGCGTTTTCTGAAATTAAAGATTTGAAAAAAACTAAAGATACACTGAAAATGTTTTTACCTGTCAAATAATTGACATCGGTATTGAATGACCCCACTGACCTAAATTCCTGGCTACGCCACTGCTTCCAACCAACCCACCTCCCTCCCCTTCCTTCTTTTACCGTTCAACAATGGCAATTGAATCAAACAGGGAAGGTTTCACGTGCTGTCTCAAAATCATTACAGAAGAAAAAACCAAAAGCACGATCATCCTAAAAGCCCAAAATGTGAAATAATTCCACAACAGCACTGAAATTGGAAATTGCATTCCCTAAAAACTTGTTTTCCAATTCCCTATGCCCCCAAGGCCAAAATTGATGCTGCCACCGATATTGATTAGCTAAAACCCTGACTCGTGCTATTTGTAATCCCCATGCCATGCCTTTCCAAATAAACCCTTTTCATTCATTTGCCCCTCATGATTCTATAACCCTAGAACTGCGTAGATGATGAGAAACTGAAAGAATTCACACTCAAAACACACACAAAAGAAAGAGAATCGTGCCTTCGCATCATTGTCGTCTTCCCTCGGATTTACCACACAAGCGTTAGCGTTTGCTTTTGAATCAGCGGCTAGGTTCCTCGAGTTTCTCTTCTTCTTTCGAACGGAAAGAGAAAAGAGGAAGAGGAGGCTCACGAAGACGGGTCGGATCGGATCGTTCTCGTATCTATATCTATCGGTCCATTGTAGTGTAGTGTGTCGGTCACTTTGGACGGCACTATTATTGATTGGGTCAGCCCTAACTCGACCCAAATGTATTTTATTGGGTCACAATTGATGTCATGAAAGAACAATCGAGCCCACAGGTAGAGAGAATGCCGGACCTATTGGGTCCGAATCGGTCGTCCTCGAAAAAGAAGCTCTTCCGTGTATGGATTTTCTGCTGGGCCACGCAAGTGGACTCATTCTACATGTTTGTTTGCAAGTGTTTCAGGTTTGACCCACAAAAACAAGCCCCCATGAATGCTAACCATAAGCTTTCACATTCTATGATAAGTTGAATCATGAGTTGGTTCGGAACTGGCCTATATTGGACCTGGATCCAGCCCGTTTATAAATTCAGTTTAGGAATTGGTTCTAGCTCGGAACGTTTTTTGTCCATTCTGGACAGAGTTGCAAAAGAGGATCCAGATTGGGCATGAGGACGAGGTTTGCCTGTAGAATTGGGATCTAGTTCAAAATTTGATTCTGACTGCTTTTTAACTTCTTTTGTGCCATCTTGAAACTCTAACTCGAGGTTCTATTTCACTTTATTATGATTTTAATAGAATGGCAAGTTTGATTAAGGGTATATTTCACTTTATGATTAAAATAGACATTAGACCATTTGGAATTATAAAAGTGCATAAGAAAATTTTCATCTACTTAAAAACGGAGCACATGTGATCATGTTCGAATCAAATTATAGAAGTCTATTGTGGGTAGATATCGTTGCCTCATTTGAAGACAAGTTTAACCATATAAACTCATAGAATAAGACAGTCTATATATATTATACATGGTGCACTACAAGGGATGGTACATTCAAGGAGGGATATAGAGGCAGAGAGCGCTATGGAGATGCAACCGAATGGAATCATGAGAACAAAGTTGATTTTGGGAAGGATGGTTGTAATATCCCGGCTTCAAATTTAGTATTTATTTAATAATCTATAGTATTTATTGCTAATTAATGATATTTTAATCTTAATTTCCCAATATATAGGTAGATTAGTGGGATCTTACTCTTAATTATGTAGTTTTGAGGATCAACTAGTAATCAAACTAATTTAACTTTGCATTATTTCATCATCTCATTAATCATGTCATGTACATTAATTATGATTATTATAAAACATTAGTGGTCCCACTTCATTCAAATCCTATGTCACCTATGTGGGACTCTTGTAATCTTTTTGTAAAATAACATAAGCTTATGGACTTGCTAGTAAATACTCAAACTTCTAGCAACCCTAACTCTATATAAAGATACACTCTCCAAAACAAGAGCTCCCTGTGCCTCATAGACAAGAACCCTAGCCTCCAAGCTCTCCTTACTCCATCTTCCTTCCTCCTACAAGCTTAAAGTGTGTGAGAGAGACTCTAATTATTAGAAATTAAATTCATCTTCTTCTCCACATTCGATTATTCCCTTTTGATGTTTGTTTGGAGATAAAAGAGCATGTATACCTTTTGTACAACTTTTAAGATAAGAAACAAAATCCATCTTGGTATTTGTGCCCATTTGAATAGTGTAAAGTGATTTTCTAGTTTAGACACCTATCATATTACCTTTTCATGAAAATGAAAAGAAAAAGAGATGAATGATGAGATGATTGCTATGAACCCAAAACCCTAAGAGTTTAGGGATTAGGGTTTAGGGGTTTAGGGTTTAGGGTTTAAGGGTTTAGGGTTTTAGGGTTTAGGGTTTAGGGTTCAAGGTTCAGGGTTTAAGGTTTAGGGTTTAGGGTTTAGGGTTTAGGGTTCAGGGTTTTGGGTTTAGGGTTCAGGGTTCAGTGTTTAGGTTGTAGGGTTGAGCGTTTAGGGTTTAGGGTTTAGGGTTGAGGGTTTAGGGTGTAGGGTTGAGCGTTTAGGGTTTAGGGTTTAGGGTTGAGGGTTTAGGGTTTGGGGTAGGAGAAAGGTCATTGGTACCGCCACGCGGCACGCGTAAAGCTCTGAGTTGGGAAGAGGAATATAAGGGTAAGACCAAAGGAGGGGCCTGAGATAAGGAGAGAATAAGCTGAGGAGGAGGGCCAAAAGAAATTTGGCACGAGTTAAAAGCTTCAAAGAAGCTAATACCAAGAATGGCTTCACCGGAGCCAAGGGTGTCAATGACCCAAAATTGAACCTTATAGATGGCCTGAGAGGCGGGGATAAGTAAAGAGCGGGATTTATGAGTTAAAAAGAACTCACCGCCATTTGCACCAATACCACGAAGAGGTGATCGGCTAAGATCAATTGAGAATCTGGGAGAATGTCCTTACTGATAAGCGAAGTAGTACTGCCTGTGTCAACAAGAGCCTCAATAACCCTATCATCGAGATTGGCTATTGGGAGGCGAACATAAAGAAGCAAACCACTGTCAACAGCATTACAGTGATATTTAGGCTGATGCATATAAAATGCATTGGTTTTAGCCGTCTGAGAATCGTCAAGTTCTTCTATTTTAATAGAAGGTTGAACCTGTGATTGTGAAAGATGCTGTTGCTGCTTTTGAGTAATCTGAAAACGGTTTTCTTCCACTTCTCTCCAAAAGTCACTGAGCTTATTTAATGCGATCGTTTTTGCATAATGTCCGCGATTATAAACAATGACAAGCAGAAAACACATTTTATGATAATAAAGACTGTGTTCTTTGCTAACAAAGAAAATAGAAATACATTCTTCGATATCTCCCGGGGTTGTTGTATAGCCACAAGCTTCGCATAAGAATATGTCTGAGGAAACAGTTGTTTCAAATTGCATTGGTATATTAGCTGGGAGTGGATCTCGATAGAGCCATTGTTTGCAATTCCATTTGCTACAAGCCCATATAGCGTTTTTTGTTCTTTAAATTTTTGATAAAGAGGTTGAGATGAGGAGGAGGATTCTCCTTGTTGAAAAACTGTAACTGTGTTACAAAAGACTTCTGTGTGACAATCTTTAAAATTGTCTGAGTCTGAGTTATCAGATAATTCTTCCTGATATACTGCATCATTGTCGGATGAGCTGTTTGAGGTAACCGAATAAACAGAATCAGTATCAATAGTGTATAATTCTGAGGGATAAAGGATATCTAGTCCGATGTCATCTACTGAGAGAAACATTGTTTCTACTAGATTAACTATAGCTTGTTTTTTATCTTTATCTGGGCAGTTTGGAGCAAAGTGTCCAGGTTTTCCACAAGTCCAACATTCTTTTTTTAACTTGTCTGTTGGTTTAGCTGAGGTTTTTCGATAATTAGGAACTTTTTTCTGAGAGGAAGTATTTTTTATCCAATACTTTCTTTTTTAAAATTTCTCAAATCTTTTTTTCTGGGTTTTTGAAAGTAGTAGACTTTCTAAACTTATATTTCTTTTTTTTTTTGGAAAAGAAAATTTCTTCTTTCTCTTTAAAATGGATTTATATTTGTTTTCTGAGCATCCCCATTGTATGGAGGGATTAGTATCTTTTCTGTCTTTGAAAGAGACTTCTGAGAAGGCTGACTCAATCAGCTTTTGCTCATTTCTCATTTTCTTTCTTTGAGCAATGTAATCCTGAGTATAATTAATTTTTTCACCTAAAAAATTATCTTTGATATAGTTAACTCCATTAAACCTTCCTTTCCAATTTTGGTAGGATTGGAAGATGGAATCACCAATCACTGGGATTTTTTGAAAATATTCATCTTTGAGGCTATCATCTTCACATTTATAGAAGATAGCTCTAAAGTTATTAGTGTATTCTTCTAAAAACTTTAGATCACAAATTTGTAACTGGGCAAGCTTGTATTTTGCTTGTTCTTGTTCTTCATTAAGATGTGCGATCTGAGATTGTCCTATAAACTCTTTAGAGATTAAGAACACATATCCATCGACATTTCGTCTTTCTTGGTAGGAATTTTGGAATTCTGCCAAGAGATTGCGATGTTCTTCTGTGGTTCCTTTCTTAAGGAATTTTATATAGCTTTTAACATTTCCTTCAAAGGAAAGTTCAGCATAACTGTGACAACTTTCTGTGTTCCAAGTGGAATTTAGGCTGAAACAAATTTCCATTTGTTCCTTCCATTTCTTTAGAGCGCTTTTGACGCCTCTAATACCATCTAGATTTAGCTTTATACCTATAGGGTTTATAGCTTGTTCTGCCATAAATGTTTTGCCTTCAAAAAACTTTGAAGCTATAGGTTTCTGAGTATTTTTATTCTTTTTTGAAGAAAAGACTGGGATTTTGAACTCAACATTTCCCTTTTGAGTTCTAGCTTCGGGTTCTTCATCAAACACTCGAGCTGTATTAATCTGAGCTATGGGTTGAAGATTATTTTCTTCATTTGGAAGCTTTTTGCCTTGTAAGAGTAAATCTAATTCCTGAAAATTTTTTGCTTTATTAAAGTAAAACATATTAAACTGAGCTCTAGGAGAAGGTTTTTGAAAGTGCAAAAACTAGATCTCACCAAGTCCTAGAGGGGGGTGAATAGGACTATTAAAAATTTCTTTTCAAGAATTAGGTTTTATTAGTGGGCAATCTGAAAGATTAATTAAAATTGAGAGTCCCCAAGAAGATTAAGAGAGATATTCAGAATTGTGAGTGCTTACAGTATGTAGAAATGCAACTAGAGTAACAAAGATGTAGCTTAGAAATGATGATCAACTCAAGTGACAAGAATGCAAGGCAATATCCACACACAACAAGCAATAAACACAGTGATTTATAGTGGTTCGGTCCTAGACCTATATCCACTCTCAAGAGCAATCTCTCTTGGTTCCACTAAATAAGAGGTACTTACATAACATACACCTCTTGTAACAGTTTTTGATTCGGTGGTTTGTCTTCCACCAACTGGGGTTTTTGATCAGGTGGTTGATCCTTGATCTAGTCCACCAACTACAACAATTTTTGATGCGGTGGTTTGTCTTCCACCAAATACAGCAATGAGAATTGAAATATTAAAGAACACCTAAACAAGGAATTGTATACCTTGGTTTTGAGTGGTGCTCTTGATGCTTGAAAGACTACCTCCAAGCTTTGGCCTCTTGTTCTTGCTCCTTGGTGATGAAGATCTTCAGATGAGTGCTCAGCCAAGGGAAGAGGTTTTAATAGGGTTTGGAAGGCTAAGGTATTCTCTCAGATTTAATGGAGCCTTTCCTAAATCACCAACTACTCTTCTTGAAACAATAATGGCACTTTGAGGTGTTGGAGAGTAGGTGGTTGTGGGAGCTTTGAAGATGATTTTAATGGAGGTGCAAAGGCTCAGCTATACTAGTGATTTTCACAGTAATAAATTCAGTGGTTGGGGCAAGGGAGAGGTCCTCTTTAAATACAGATAAGCTTCAATGGATAGATCTACGGCTAAGAACAGAATGGTCTACGGCTTAGCCGTAAGCTCTGACAACATCCAACGGCTAGTTTGACCAGATTCAACAAAAATTCCTTCTTACGGTTAAGCTTACGGCTTAGCCGTAAATCCTTATACGGCTTAGCCGTGAGCACCTTTCGGCCTAGCCGTGGGTCAACCGTAGACTGAAATCTCCCAAAAACTGCTTTCTGGAGAGTGGCCCATAATCTTTACAGCTTAGCCGTGAATCACATTACGGCTTAGCCGTGAAGGCCTTTCAGCTTGGCCGCAAGGTCAACCGTAGGCATTATATGGCCAAGTGCACTCTCTGGATTGTGGCTCGTAGATTTTACGGCTTAGCCGTAACATTTTTCGGTGCAGCCGTAGGGTCAGCCGTAGAACAAAAAGCTTCAAAATATACTCTCTGGAGAGTGAGCCGTAGGATCTACGGCTTAGCTATGGTCCAAGCCGTAGAACAAAAACTGGGTGTTTGAAAAACCTAATTTCCTATTTTATTTCTATGGACACTAGGGGTCACAGTTACCTTATCCCTTGGCACTCACAAAGGATTTTCTTGAATGATCTTGAACTTCTTTGAACTTGCTTAGTCTTCATTGATAGGTCTTTCTTGAATGGTCTTGAACTTCCTTGAACTTGGCTTGATCTTCAATGAACTTCCGAGGTGAACTAGGTCGTTCTAGAACTGAACTACACTTTGGTCACGTAATTGACAACACACTCTTACAATGACACTAACAATCTCCCCCTTTGTCAATTTCGTGACAAAATTGTTGGAAGTAGGTGGGTCTCGTGGATAGATTTTCAAAACTTTTGATCCACTTGACACAGGGATCAACTATACATAAGACCAAAACCCAATCCAGGATGCGTTACCCTCAATCTCGTGACCATGTACAGTAAAAATTCTACCAACACTAGACATCCAAAATAATCTACGACATAGAAGAAGTAGATCATACCTTTGGAGATCCGCAGTGCTCTAATGGATTTCTTCAAGACCTCTTAGCCTTCCACGCTATGACCCGAATTGGATTACTTTTCTCGAGAAGAATGGTGGAATCTTCAGGAGAAAATTCCCAACTCGAAACTCCAAGGAACTAGAAGAGAGGATAGGAGAGTAACTCGTGCAACTCTTGCACGAAAGGGTTTTGGGCGTGAGGGAGACTCTTTTGGACGTCCAAGGATATTTTATAGACTTCCAAATCTCTCCCTTGTCTAATTGAAATAGAAGTCTTACTTCCAAAACAATTAGCAACTTTCTCCTTTCCAAACTCGTATTTCTAGAGTCCAAGTCGGATTAGTGTTTTCCAATATCTTGGGCTAGCGTGGGGACCACTAGGGATTCCTTAGAAAGCTGGCTCCAACTGGAACACCGCGACCCCACATCTCATGTGCAATCCGGGCCCACAGTTAATTGCAAATAACACCACTATATAAATGCAATTGAACTCCAGTCTTAGGAATAAATTACAATGAAGACCCTAAACTTCCCAATTACCACAAGTAGGCCCCTCTATCAATATCCGTGGATCAATTGGAATAAACTCGTCTCTTCCAATCTAAGTTCCACATCTTATTATCCTTGAGCCCCAATTAATCACAGTAATCATCAGTACCATCCAATTAACTCTTAATTGAGAT
Organism: Sextonia rubra; assembly: GCA_037013555.1. NCBI lineage: Eukaryota > Viridiplantae > Streptophyta > Magnoliopsida > Laurales > Lauraceae > Sextonia > Sextonia rubra. The sequence continues at coordinate 28,183,450 of JASUAD010000002.1, forward strand.
GGGTGCGCACTTACTAATGACAAATCCATTAATTGGCACAAGGGGATAATAGAGATAGATTCCATCTTGATCATTCAACGTTCCCACAGTTCTACTACCATATACCCAAGACACCGAGGTGTTAACCTATAGTCGGCCTCACTCATTGGTGACTCAAAGCAAATGAATAGATAGAAACTTGAGTTCGTCAATGTCTCGGGATTGAGAGCCTATTGCTAGGGAATTATGAGAGCATACCTTATTATTGAGACGGAATTCCATAAGGTGCATCTCATGGTCCTTCAATACATCCAATGTACCAGCACTGTGATCCAGAATCTTACATTCTGATGATTGAGACAAATCACACTATCTCATAGTGATAAAAGTGCTGCAACCTTATCAAATGAGATGCCCAATCTCATTACTGGTTGTGAAGCTATTTTAAGCATAAGATTTGTGACATATATCTCCCGTGTGTGGATCTCATCCATGCACATATATCACATCTAATATACTAATGGGACCCGGTTCAACTCATGAACCATTATGTCATACGTATTGGTCATGTGCATGAAGTAGTAAAATAACATTCATCTCATGAAAGTAAAGCATGATTTTATTGATAAATAAAGAAATTAATCAATTTATTACATCAACTGATGGATTGAGTCCACAAAATCTAACAAAAATTACATAATGTGAAGAAGATGCAACATTTTAGCTCAGCAATTGAGAGACAACAAGTATTACATTAGTGAATATACCTTAAGCACCCACATCTATATACACAACACTTTGAAGCTCCCCCTTTGAAGATGCTTAACCTGCAAAAGGCTGCAAACACAATCTACTAGAAAGGTGGGAGGTTAGAAAGCTCCCCCTAAAAACATGCATACAATTCTCCCCCTTTTTGGCACAATATTGACAAAGAGATAAAGCAGAAATAAGAACAGAAGTGCACACAAAGATAAGCAGTTGTGAAGTAATGGCTATATTAGATTAGAAATTAGGAGCAGTACAACCATATCAAAAAAATATATCACCCATAAGAATAAAAGAGATAACAAACAAGACCAACAGGTGAAGTACAGCCACTGCCCAAAATACAAAAAGAAGACAATAACAGACATCAATCAGAAGGAGGAGAGGGGGAAGCCACATTGTCTCTCCAGCAGCTTTTGGAGATCTTGGACAAGTATTGAAAGGATTTCTTCAAGAGCTTCTCCAGCTTGGTTTGCCAGTGTTCGAGTGTGGCCAACTGAGCTTCAAACAAGGAAGAGGAAGAAGTCGGGGGAGGCATCGGGACCGGGGAAGCAGAAAAGGGTGCTGCAGGAGGAGGTCCATCCGATGAATCATCTTCGTCTCCGGAGTCATGAAGGCGGGGACCAGCTGCTTGTTGTTTGGAGAAGCGCATGTCCTGAATATTGACTGTGCCAAAGGTGGGGTGAGACTCAGGGGCTTTATTTGAAGGTAAATTGACCCCACACTGAGAGGTGAGACGAGTCATGAGATATCCAAAGACGCAGGCATTGGTGCCTCTGCCTGGGCACAGCCAAAACCTAATAATGGTAGCACAGATGAGAGATGGAAGACACACTCTGACCCCCATGTGGACTGAGTAGAGGACATTAACCATGAATGGGGTGAGGTCAGAGAAATTCCCCCTCCGAGGATAGATGTTACAGGTGAAGATAGCATGGAGGATCCAGTAATGAGGAAGCAGGGAGGTTGCAGGAAGGAACCCCTTGTCCTTCCATGGGATGGTGGCTCCACAGAGGGCGAAAGTGGCAGTTTGTTTTTTTTCTTCGGATAGAGAATCCGAGATGACCGAAGGGGAATCGGAGAGAGGCACACACAAAAGGGCTGAGATGATGGCAGGGGTGATGGTATGGGTGCCATCAGTGAACTCAAGGTCAAAGGACAAGGATTCTAACGATGCGCGTGTGATAGATGCATACATGGTACGCACAATCGAAGGGAAGCCAGGACCACCCCATTTCAGAATATTTTCCCACCCAACGTGGGTGAGAAGTGTATGGACTCCATATGTCTCAACGGCAAGAATATTGACATCACGTTCTACAGTAATGGGTCGAGAAAAGAAGGACCGATCACGAGTGGGTTCCCGTGGAACCAAAACTCGGGGAGAGCGTGGAGATGGCTGACGAGGCCGGGAGGAGCTACTGGAGGCACGAGGCCTCTTACCAGGGGGGTAAGCGTTCTTGGTTCGTGGAGGCATGATGATAACCAGAGGGAAAGCCACGCACCCAAAAACAGGAGGAAAAAGCACAGTAAAACAAATGAAACAGTGATGAGAAAACAAGAAGAGAGAGAGAGAAGAGAACAGTACAATGACCAAAAAGAGAGGAAGACGCCGGAGGAGGAAGGCCGGAGAAGGAAGACGCCAAAGAGACCTCGCCGGAAGAGGAAGAAAGAGAAAGGAAGAAGGAGCAAAGACGAGGGCAGAGCGTTCGAGTAGAGGCAGAGGCCAAAAAAAGATGAAGAGACGAAGTTAAGTAGGCATCAGCGCGCAGAACGAGGACAGAAATAATACTTACGGCTTAGCTGTAGAGTATTTTACGGTTGAGCCGTAAACCCTTACGGTTGAGCCATAGGGTAAATGTTTGCGCAAATACGGGTTAACCGTAAGGAGATTACGGCTTAGCCGTAAAATGGCGTACGGCTTAGCCGTAGAACCTGGGCAAAACACAGGTTAATCCAAACAGCAAACACTAATTGATTTCCTCAAATTTTCAAATTTTAACACATCAAGAGGTTTAGTCAAGATGTCTACAAGTTGTTTTTCAGTCTGAATATATTCGAGCTCAATGATTCCTTCTTTGACCAATTCTCTAATGAAATGATGTTGAATATCAATGTGTTTGGTGCGAGAGTGCTGGACCGGATTTTTAAAAATGTGTATGGCACTCGTGTTATCACAATATAAGCTCATTATTTCTTGTTTAATGCCATAGTCCATAAGCATCTGCTTCATCCACAAGAGTTGAGAACAGCAGCTTCCGGCAGCTATGTATTTAGCCTCGGCAGTGGAGAGAGATATCGAATTTTGCTTTTTACTATGCCAAGCTACTAGATAATTTCCAACATAAAAACAGCCGCCACTTGTGGATTTTCTATCATCTAAGTTTCATGCCCAATCAGCATCTGAGTATCCAGCAATGGAGGATGATGAGTCATGAGGATACCACAGACCATATTCAGTTGTATCTGCAATGTACTTAATGATTCTTTTTACAGCAGTTAGATGGGATTCTTTTGGATCTGCTTGATATCGAGCACATGCTCCCACACTAAATGCTATATCTGGCCTACTTGCAGTAAGGTATAACATGCTACCGATTATACTTCTATATAGGCTAGAGTCAACCCCTTTACCATTTGCATCTTTAGTAAGTTTGATGGTTGTACTTATGGGAGTTTTGAGATGTTTCCCAGTCATTAGACCAAATCGTTTTACCAGTTCTTTAGCATACTTGGACTGGGAAATAAAGATACCATTACGTAATTGTTTGACTTGCAAACCTAAGAAGAAATTCAATTCGCCAACCATACTCATTTCGAATTCAGATTGCATTAGATTAGAGAACTGAGTAGTCAATTCATTAGATGTGGAGCCAAAGATGATATCATCTACATATATTTGCGCTATTAAAACTGATTTTCTTGTCTTTTGGATAAAAAGAGTTTTATCAACACTACCTCTTTGAAAATTATTGTCTAACAAGAATTTTGTCAACCTTTCATACCTAGCACGTGGTGCTTGTTTAAGACCATACAGAGCTTTCTTCAGTCTAAACACATGGTCAGGGAATTTTGAGTCTATAAAACCTTTAGGTTGTTCAACATACACTTCCTCATTCAAAATTCCATTTAGAAAAGCACTCTTAACATCCATTTGAAACAATTTGAACTTTAAAAAACAAGCTATAGATAGTAAAATTCTAATTGATTCTAAACGAGCAACTGGAGCAAAGGTCTCGTCAAAGTCAATACCTTCAATTTGAGAATATCCCTGCGCTACCAACCTAGCTTTGTTCCTAACAATAATGCCATTTTCATCAAGTTTATTTTTGAAGATCCATTTAGTGCCTATCACATTTTTATCCTTTGGTCTTGGAACTAGGTACCAAACATCACTTCTTGTAAACTGATTCAATTCTTCTTGCATAGCTTTTATCCAATCATTGTCTGAAAAGGCTTCATCAACGCAGGTAGGTTCTAAGACAGAAGTAAAGCACAAGTGACTCATAATGTTCTCCAATTGTTTCCTAGTTTTTACACCTGTTAGGGGGTTACCAATAATCTGATCTATAGGATGATCTTTTACATTCACCAAATTTTCAGTGGAAATAGGTACATCAGTTTTTATTGTGGATCGTGTGGGTTCAATCATTGAGGGCACTTCCACTTCATCAACATTATCAGACATTGTGGATTCATCATCTATAATGAAATTTATTGACTCTTGGATGACTTCGGTTCTCATATTTAGAACACGATAGGCTCGACTCCGTGTTGAATAGCCTAAGAATATACCTTCATCACTTTTTGAGTCAAATTTACTCAGTTGTTCTCTATCCTTCAAGATGTAACATTTACTTCCAAAGACCTTAAAATATTTCACATTTGGTTTCTTCCCATGCCACAATTCATAAGCTGTCTGATTTATACCAGTCCTAAGATAAACTCGGTTGATGATGTAGCAGCTGGTATTAACAGCTTCGGCCCACAAGTCTCTAGGAAGATTCTTACTATGAAGCATGACTGTGGCCATGTCTTGGAGAACTCTATTTTTTCTTTCAGCTACTCTATTTTGTTGTGGAGTTTTGGGTGCAGAATATTCATGATGAATCCTATATTTCTCACAAAATTTGTCAAATTGATCATTTTCAAATTCTCCACCATGATCACTTCTGATTCGGGCTACTGAAGTACTTTTTTCAATCTGAATTTGTTTTACAATCTTTTTGAATTCTCCAAAGGCTTCAGATTTTTCTCTCAAGAATGCAACCCAAGTGAATCTAGAGAAATCATCTACCATAACAAGAAAGTACCTTTTCTTACCTCGACTCTCTCTTTTAGTTGGTCCAACCAAGTCCATATGAATAAGTTCTAGAGGTTGAGTAATTTTCATAGCATTCACCATTTTATGGGCACTTCTAATTTGTTTTCCTTAAAGGCACTCTCCACAGATCATTTTTTCTTGACTATTGATCTTGGGGAGTCCTTCAACATATTTGTTTAGATGGGATAACTCCCTGTAGTTTACATGCCCAAGTCTTTGATGCCACAACTTAGCTTCATCAATACTAGTTAATAGGCAAGAAGCAGAGGATGAAGTATTTGTTTTTCCCACCACATAACAGTTATCGGTAGTTCTAAGACCTCTCAATATTATCTTTCCATTCCTTGAGATCTCACAACTATGACTACTAAAGTTTATGGCATAATCTTTATCACAGATTTGAGATATGCTAAGTAAATTATGTTTCAACCCATCAACGCACAAAACATTTTCAAAAGGTGGTAGGTTTGGAACATTTAAAGTTCCTTTCCCAATAATTTTCGCAGTACTGCCATCACCAAAAGTAACCGTGCCTCCATCGAATTCAATCATTTTAGACAAACAAGATTTATCACCAGTCATATGTTTTGAGCATCCACTATTCAGATACCATCTTGATTGTTCTGCAGCTTTAAAAGCTGTATGGACCACTAGGTTCTTGTTTTTAGGTATCCATTTAAGTGTACTAGTAGTGGGGATCACAGTTGGTTTTTGGTGTTTCACTTGAAAGGTTTTATGTTGGGGAATAAGAATGTTTGCTCCATTCTTTTTGTATATTTCAAATTGTTTTCTTAGCTTTTGGACTTCTTTTACCAAATTATCCATCTTTTGGTTTAAGGGGAACGTGTTTATTTGAAATTTCTGCTTTTTGTTTTCGAGTTCCACTTTCTTAGAGATGTTTTTCTCAATTTTTTGACTAATGTTATAATGAATTTTCCTTACCTTGTACTCCATTTTGAAATGACCTCTTTTTCCACAATAATGACAGAAGACATTTGATGAAACAATATGAGTACTAGTAGATGCCTTATCCAAAGTGTTTTGAACACTGGTATCTTCCTTCTTTAAAGCACTTTTGACAAAAACAGTTCCAGAACTTGGGGACTGATTAGCATTTTTGTCATATCCAAGACCGGTCGTGTCTTTATAAGCTTTCCCAATTTTGAATAGTCTAATGTATTTCTCATCATTTTGAGTAAATCTGTACTCATACTTTTCTTTATACCGTTTCAGAATAGTCACTTCATTGTGGAGAGCATTATTTTCATCTTTTATTTTTAAAAGGGATTTTTCATTTTCTCTTAATTTGAGTACATTTTCTCTTTCCGTTTATAATTTGATTTTTACACTTTCGAGTTCTTTGATCAATTCTTCCTTTTCAGCATTAATACTATCAACCTTTTCTTTTAAATTCTTAATTTTGTTTTGTTGATTGCTTACAGTTTCAACGAGCCTACAGGTTCCCTCATAGAGTAGTTCATAGGAATCCGTGGTGTTGTCATTATCCTCATCATCTGAATTTTCATATTCACTCTCTGACTCACTTCCTGAGATTTCTTCATTCGATATTTTAATCATTTCCTCAGAAAGATTGAATGTGGCAGGGGTAGCCATCAGAACTGTATATTTGTCTGATTCATTTTGATGTGATTCATTTGAGTCAGAATCTGATTCAGATGAATCGTCCCAAGTGGCTACAAGATTCTTCTTTTTGAATTTTCCTTTTTGAGGACAATCGGTGGATATGTGTCCAATTTTCTTACATCTGTAACACATGGGTTCCTTATGTTTACTTCTAGAGAGGGAACTTGACCGACCTTTGTATTTATCATTGGTGGTTTCATTTTTATACTCTTTCACCCTCTTTTTCTTAAATTGTTTCAAAAATCTTTAAGCCAAAAGGGCCACATCTTCATCTTCGTCATTACTAGTTATTCCTATGTCATCTTTAGAGGAAGATGTGTTATGAGAGGTGATTAGAGCGATTGATTTCTTTTTGTCATTGTTAAATTTGAGTTCAAAGGTCTGAAGGGATCCCACTAAATCTTCAATTTTCATTTGTTCCGAATCCTTGTGTTCTTTTATAGAGGTTACCTTAGGATGGAATCTTTCCGGAAGTGATTTCAAGATTTTACTACAAATCTTACCTTCTGGAAGAGTTTCCCCAAGAGCCCACATTTCATTTACAATTTTCATGAGCTTAGTATGGAAGTCAGTAAACATTTCATTTTCTTTCATGCAAATGTTTTCGAACTGACTCGTGAGCATCTGAAGTTTAGATCTTTTGACAACTGAGGTACCCTCATAAGTTACTTCAAGGATTCTCCATGCCTGTTTTGCATTAGTGGTTGTCATGATCTTTTTAAACTCTTCTTGATTCATGGCACACACTATAGCATTGTAAGCTCTAGCATTATTTTGTCTAAGAGTTAGCTGAGCTTGAGACCATCTAGCTGGATCTAATGGTCTAGTGGTTGTGACACCATTTGTAGTCACATCTTCAGTGGGTTCCATCCAGCCTTTCTCTATAGCCTCCCAAACAGCCCAGTCCATGGACTTTAAAAATGCTGTCATCCGGGCTTTCCAGAAGGCATAATTTGTTCCATCAAAGAAAGGTGGACGGGTGACAGAGCTTCCTTCAGGATTCATGGTGAATCTAGCAGAAGATGGATCTATTTCAGGTTATTACACCCTTAAGAAGTAACCCTCTCTGATACCAATTGAAAGCGCAAAAACTAGATCTCACCAAGTCCTAGAGGGGGGTGAATAGGACTATTAAAAATTTCTTTTCAAGAATTAGGTTTTATTAGTGGGCAATCTGAAAGATTAATTAAAATTGAGAGTCCCCAAGAAGATTAAGAGAGATATTCAGAATTGTGAGTGCTTACAGTATGTAGAAATGCAACTAGAGTAACAAAGATGTAGCTTAGAAATGATGATCAACTCAAGTGACAAGAATGCAAGGCAATATCCACACACAACAAGCAATAAACACAGTGATTTATAGTGGTTCAGTCCTAGACCTACATCCACTCTCAAGAGCAATCTCTCTTGGTTCCACTAAATAAGAGGTACTTACATAACATACACCTCTTGCAACAGTTTTTTATTCGGTGGTTTGTCTTCTACCAACTGGGGTTTTTGATCAGGTGGTTGATCCTTGATCTAGTCCACCAACTACAACAATTTTTGATGCGGTGGTTTGTCTTCCACCAAATACAGCAATGAGAATTGAAATATTAAAGAACACCTAAACAAGGAATTGTATACCTTGGTTTTGAGTGGTGCTCTTGATGCTTGAAAGACTACCTCCAAGCTTTGGCCTCTTGTTCTTGCTCCTTGGTGATGAAGATCTTCAGATGAGTGCTCAGCCAAGGGAAGAGGTTTTAAGAGGGTTTGGAAGGCTAAGGTATTCTCTCAGATTTAATGGAGCCTTTCCTAAATCACCAACTACTCTTCTTGAAACAATAATGGCACTTTGAGGTGTTAGAGAGTAGGTGGTTGTGGGAGCTTTGAAGATGATTTTAATGGAGGTGCAAAGGCTCAGCTATACTAGTGATTTTCACAGTAATAAATTCAGTGGTTGGAGCAAGGGAGAGGTCCTCTTTAAATACAGATAAGCTCCAATGGATAGATCTACGGCTAAGACCAGAATGGTCTACGGCTTAGCCGTAAGCTCTGACAACATCCAACGGCTAGTTTGACCAGATTCAACAAAAATTCCTTCTTACGGTTAAGCTTACGGCTTAGCCGTAAATCCTTATACGGCTTAGCCGTGAGCACCTTTCGGCCTAGCCGTGGGTCAGCCGTAGACTGAAATCTCCCAAAAACTGCTCTCCGGAGAGTGGCCCGTAATCTTTACGGCTTAGCCGTGCATCACATTACGGCTTAGCCGTGAAGGCCTTTTGGCTTGGCCGTAAGGTCAACCGTAGGCATTATATGGCCAAGTGCACTCTCTGGATTGTGGCTCGTAGATTTTACTGCTTAGCCGTGAAACACACTACGGCTTAGCCGTAACATTTTTTGGTGCGGCCGTAAGGTCAGCCGTAGAACAAAAAACTTCAAAATATACTCTCTGGAGAGTGAGCCGTAGGATCTACGGCTTAGCCGTGGTCCAAGCCGTAGAACAAAAACTGGGTGTTTGAAAAACCTAATTTCCTATTTTATTTCTATGGACACTAGGGGTCACAGTTACCTTATCCCTTGGCTCACAAAGGATTTTCTTGAATGTTCTTGAACTTCTTTGAACTTGCTTAGTCTTCATTGATAGGTCTTTCTTGAATGGTCTTGAACTTCCTTGAACTTGGCTTGATCTTCAATGAACTTCCGAGGTGAACTAGGTCGTTCTAGAACTGAACTACAATTTGATCACGTAATTGACAACACACTCTTACAATGACACTAACAGTTTTGTCCTAGTAGGAGTGTCAATCGTAGAGAAAGATTGTAATCTGGGTAATTGGATATAAGGTTTTCTTCGAGCAGAGGTGCTAGCTGTGTCGGAAGCTGAGAAGCTTTGTCGAGAAGACAAAAAACTGGGAGAGGCGACAAAATTAATGCCTGATTGGATTGTGAAAGGTTGTCTAAAACTTTTTTCTTCAGAGGAAGTATTAGAAATAACTGAGGTTGGTTTCCCAAATTTTAAAGACACTGAGTTTCCTTCTTCATGTACAAAGTCAAGAGTATTGTACTTTTTCTTAAAAGGAACAGTTTCTGATAAATTCCATATTCTGAAGTTATCATCAGATAACATATCTTTCGTAGGGATTCTGCGAAATGTATAATCTTCCATATCTCTTGTAGTACGAATAAGAATTTCTTCATTTATTCGTCCTTTAGGAATGTGAGGAAGAAGACCATCCTGAGAGTTCATACAGAACATACAGTAACTTTGAAATTCTACTGAAAGAATTCCTTCGTTAACTATATAATTTTCATATCCCTGAGTGTTGACTATGAGTTTAATATATCGTGCTGAGTCAATAGGCATAACGTAGCCTGGAATAACATTAAAATAGGCAACATTATTTCTCAAATCTAATTGTCCTATTCCAATGATACTATCTTTAAAAATTGAGTTTCGTTCGTCTACGAGGACTAGACAAACTCGTACATGAGGATCTGGGAGGTGTAGACCCTGAATTCTACACTGAAAAAGTCCATGGGATAAATATTTAAATCCTTGTTTACGTCTGAGTTCCGTCCATGTTGGATGGAAAACATCAAACTTTTGTAAAGTTTGGTTAACTGTGACAAGATTACTCCATTTAGCAAGTTCGTAATCTTTTCCTTTAGGTGTTTCTCCATTTTTATAGAGATCTTTATATCTAACTGGGAGTAGTTTTTGACTTATAATAGAATCTTCTATTATTTTCCATTCTGAGTTTCCAAATTTGGACCAATCCATCTGAGGTTAATTTTCGAAATATTTGGCTTTAACATTTTCACCAAATTTTTTAAGCTGGATCATATTTATCTGTGCTCTTCCTAATGGTGGGTTAGGAGGTTGGAGCTGAGAAATAGCTTCTGGATTTTTTACTAGGATTTGAATTTTTTCTGTCAAGTTCTGTATCTTAGTTTTAAGAGAAGCCACTTGTTTTTCTCTTATTTTTGAGTTTAACTCTTGTTTCTGTTCTAACAAAGAGAGTTTCTCATGGATTTCTTTAAGTATAGTAATTTGACTATTTAAATTGTTCTGAGTTTCTCTTTTGTTTTGTTCAACAAAAGACTTTATACTGTGGATGCATGTCTCTAAAGACGTACAAGCGTCTTCAATTAATCTATAATTTCTTTCACAATAGTCAAGATTAGTTTTGACTGCATCTGCAATCAAGCTGAGATTTTGATCATTTTCTACAAATAATCTTAAGTCTGAAATTTGAGTGGATTGCTGATGAAGAGTAGTTTCTTGAACAGCGATTTTGACACATATGTCAGCGAGAGTCTGAGTTAAGACTTCTTGTCTATGAGAATTATTGTGTAACTGAGAAGCTAAGGAATTTAATCCTTCGCTTAAGTTTTGCTGATATTCAGTAAAAACTTGAAAAAATCTTTCAAGTCCTTTGCTGATGTTTTCTTGATTTTGTCCTTTAATTTTTTCTGATTCAATTAATTCTTCTCTTAATTGAAGTATCCCTGAGGATAAAAAGTTTTGGCTACGGCCAATCAACTGAGTGAGTTTGAGAGCATTTGATTATTGATTTCACTGAGAATTTTGTCTAGAAGATTTATTTGCAACTTGAGCTCGTTAGCACTTTCTGTCTGAGAATTGCTTAGTTTTCCTAAGCTTTCTAGTAACTACATGAGCATGTCATTAGTGAGGTTTCCTAGGGCGACAAATTCGCGAATACTGAGATTAAGGCTAGAAAAATGTCTAGCATGTGCGTATTTGCTGTGTGGTTCCCAACATTCTGATTGGGGTCTAAGATTTTCAAAAAGAAGAGCATAATCTTTGTTTCCGTATATCCAAGGGTATATACGGCCAATTACGCTTTTTGGTTTTTTATCCATAAATCGCACAATTAATAACTGAGCGTACAAATAGGGTTTAGGGTTTAGGGTTTAGGGTTTTAGGGTTTAGGGTATAGGGTTAGGGTTTAGGGTTTAGGGTTTAGGATTTAGGGTTTAGGGTTTAAGGGTTTGGGGTTTAGGGTTTTAGGGTTTAGGGTTTAGGGTTTAGGGTTTAGAGGTTTAGGGTTTAGGGTTTAGGGCTTGGGGTTTAGGGTTTAGGGTTTAGGGTTTAGGGGTTTAGGGGTTTAGGGTTTTAGGGTTAATTAGGGTTTAGGGTTTAGGGTTTTAGGGTTAATTAGGGTTTAGGGTTTAGGGTTTAGGGGTTTAGGGTTTGGGGTTTAGGGTTTTAGGGTTTTGGGTTTCGGGTATAGGGGTTTAGGGTTTAGGGATTAGGGTTTAGGTCTTGGGGTTTGGGGTTTAGGGTTTAGGGTTTAGGGTTTAGGGGTTTAGGGGTTTAGGGTTTTAGGGTTAATTAGGGTTTGGGGTTTAGGATTTAGGGTTTAGGGGTTTAGGGTTTTACGGTTAATTAGGGTTTAGGGTTTAGGGTTTAGGGTTTGGGGTTGAGGGTTGAGGGTTGAGGGTTGAGGGTTTAGGGTTTAGGGTTTAGGGTTTTAGGGTTTTAGGGTTTTAGGGTTCAGGGTTCAGGGTTGAGGGTTGAGGGTTTAGGGTTGAGGGTTGAGGGTTGAGTGTTGAGGGTTGAGGGTTGAGGGTTTAGGGTTTAGCGTGTAGGGTTTAGGGTTTAGGGTTTAGGGTTTAGGGTTTAGGGTTTCAGGGTTCGGGGTTCAGGGTTCAGGGTTCAGGGTTCAGGGTTCAGGGTTCAGGGTTTTAGGGTTTTAGGGTTTTAGGGTTCAGGGTTCAGGGTTCAGGGTTCAGGGTTCAGGGTTCAGGGTTCAGGGTTCAGGGTTTTAGGGTTTTAGGGTTTTAGGGTTCAGGGTTCAGGGTTCAGGGTTCAGGGTTTAGGGTTTTAGTGTTTTAGGGTTTTAGGCTTTTCGGGTTTTGGGGTTTTGGGTTTCGGGTTTGGGGTTTAGGGTTTGGGGTTTAGGGTTTGGGGTTTAGGGTTTAGGGTTTAGGGTTTAGGGTTTAGGGTTTAGGGTTTTGGGTTTTGGGTTCAGGGTTCAGGGTTCAGGGTTCAGGGTTTTGGGTTTAGGTTAGGAGTTAGGGTAGGAGAAGGTGTCGGAGGAGCACCACGCTGGGCTGACGAAGCTCTGAGTTGAGAAGCAGTGTATAAAGGGAGAATGAGAGGAGGGACCTGGGGAAGGGAGAGAATGAGTTGAGGAGGGGGGCCAAACGAGAGTTGGCAGGAGTCAGAGGCTTCAAAGAAGCTAATACCAAGAAGGGCTTCGGAGCCAAGGGCCGGAATGACCCAAAATTGAACTTTATAAAAGGTCTGAGAGTCCTGAGTAAGGAGAGAACGAGTTTTATGAGTTAATTCAAACTCGCCGCCTCCAGCACCAACACCACGAAGGGGTTGTTCGGCAAGGATTAGATGAGAAGCTGGGAGGACATTTGGTCCAATAAGCGATGTTGTACTTCCTGTGTCAATAAGAGCTTCAATTAAGCAGCCACCAAGATTAGCAATAGGAAGGCGAACATAGAGAAGCATTCCACTGTCAACAGTGTTACACTGGGTTTTAGGTTGATGCATATAAAATGCATTTATGGAGGTATGCTGAGAGTCATCAATTTCTTCTATTTTGATAGAAGGTTGAGGAGGGTAAGTTTTAGCAAGGGCTAGTTGCTGAGTAAAGCCAATTTGAAAGTGATTGTCTTCAACTTTGCGCCAAAAGTCACTGAGCATATTTAATGCGACGTTCTTTGCATGAAGTCCGCGATTGTCAAAGATGACAAGCACAAAACAAGTTTTATGATAATGTAATTTATGATCTTTAGGGTTTAGACAAAAACAACAATGTTAGCAGAAGCAAAAAAGAGCAGCGAGTAATGTCAGAGAGAGCTAGAATAACCAGTTGGGCTAGCCAGATGCAAATATAATTTATAAAGGTTAATAATGTGGGTTAAGGTCCACCTATGCTTCCGGTTTGAAGATTGATTAGAGTTCGAAAAGTGTTAAGCGAAAACTGAGAGGTAAGTCATGCTCAGAAGAAAGATCTATCATGGACTCATCTTCAGACCGACTTGTCTTCAAGTCACCATAAATGGTAGTAAGACAACGGACAACACGCCTAAACGCCCAGACTTGGCAAACGGCAATAGTCCTCAACGGTCCATACCAGGCTTAAAGGTCGTCACTATGGCCATCATAATCTCTTCGAGAGCAATGCATGCTTAAACACAAAAACGTGATAAAGAAACCAAACATCATTCCGAAAGATAGATAGGAGACTAACTCATATTATTAACAAGATAAACATATTACAACATCATGGCCATACCCTTCCGGCTATTTCGGAGGGAGGTTAGCCAGCCATACCTGAAGGCTGGTTGCTTTCTTCCTTAGAGGTTGGCTTCTCCGGGAAGTTAGACTTAGATACAAACGAATAAGGATTGATATATATAGAGGCCTGCAAGCCTATCCCAAAAGAAAAGACAAAACAACTGTTTACATGTGAATGTTACTGTACACTTATTGCGGCTACTACAGCTACTGTAGCCATAATAGAGGCTGAGAGGCGTACTGTGGACGCACGGGTCTCTTATCAGAAGAGAATCTTCACTGTGCAAAGGACGTCTCGTGTTTGCTGAAAGGACTTCCTTTTCCTGTTACTGAGACTGGATCATCATAAAAGATTCTGCGGGCTGGAGATTATCGGCAGGGCCTGGTATGGACCCGCTTGCTGTGCTTTCTGGATCTGGGTTGTCTTCTGAGTCGGGCTCGTAGACCTCAGTAAGCCCAACTAACAGGTCATCTGCGAGGTCTGGGTTCATTTTAAAAACATTCTGTTTGACTGAGAGGTCACGTAAGCCGAGCGTGACAAAGGTTTCCATGCTGTAGAGGATTTCTACCCGAATGGGGGCTTGATGTGGTTTCATGCGTTCAACTGTGCCGTTACCATATACTTCGGGTGTTTGAATGATTAAGGTTTCTGTGAGATATACTGTATAGTATTTCGGATGTGGACAACGAAGGTTTCCACTAATCATTCTGACGAGCTCAGTTCTCTGTGATTCTCGTTCGTAAACAGAGAAAGTAACTTGCTTTGCTGGGACAAAGGCGGAGACCCAAGAGGGTAGATCTTCTAGGATCCTTATCAATGAGAAGGACTTTGCTGGAATGCCGTAAGCGGCTAGAACCATGGTATGGAGAATGTATGGGTATTCTTTAATTACATTTTTTATTACCCATTTTTCCGTTTCTGGGAGGACTAGTAAATCTTCTTCTTTACGGATCTTGAGAAATGCAACAAATCCGTATTTGTACAGAAGTGGAAATTCTGTGAGGAAGGTTTCATCTGAGGGGTTTTCCAATAGTAAGACGGGTATGTGATTACATCCGCCACGTAGGAGAGTAATGCCATTTTTGACATAGGCATTATCGACAAGCTGAGTAAGAAAGGCATCAAGTCTGGCTGTTTCTGAGGAAGCTCCAGTGGTGTCATCAGTGCTGTAAAAAGATTCAATTGCAAGGAACACCTTTAGATTGAGTCTTCTGTAGATAGGCGTTTTAAAGGCGCCTGTGACTTCTGCATAAGAAATTATTCCCGTAGAATCTGCCATGTTTTTAACAATGCAACGGGTTTCTTGTTGAGCCTGAGAAATGAGGTGTCTTTGAGACCTCATATGTCTGAGAGAGGCAATAATAGCCTGTTTTCCTTCGATTTTATATTGTCTTTCGAAGGCATACCAAATATTATCTGCAATTAAGAGTTCTTCTCTAGTAAACTCTTTTCTTAAGTGTCCCATTTGGAACTGTTCTCTGTGTAAAATGTTTTTGAGGTAGACGCTTCCTACCAAATTTTTTTGAAACAATCCTTCTTTAGGAATACTGGGAGGATATAGGATTTGATCTATATCAGTAATGATGTGTCTGTATTCTTTCGGCTGAGAGGAAGCTGAAGGTTTCTTTGTAGATACCGTCATCCAGTCTTCTGTGGCTATTATGTCTGTAGCTGTGGATTCCTCACTTTTGAGGAGTTTCTGAGAGGGAGCATAGTCATTTAGACTAGAGGTCTCACTACTGTCTTCAAGAGACAAATTTCTGAGAGCCTAGAATTCCAGGAATTGCTGAAATAAGTGCTGATTGTCAGTCTATTGTACTGAGAGAGGCCTTTTGGCCATACTGTGTGCTTGGAAGTTTTGTCTTCCGATTGGAGCTTCTGTGCGCCCTCGTCCTTGAGAGGGAACTCTTATTCCTCCTCCACGAAGCATCATCTTATCTTGAAAGAGAGACATAATTCTGAGTTAGAAGTATTAGCAAATATCTGCTCACGAGATAAAATATCTGCCAGTTCATTTTTTTGTCCTGAGATATGAATAATATCAAAATCAAATTCATTTAAAAACTGATGCCAATTGATTAGCCTTTTCTGAGTTAATTTTCTAAGTGGTGCATTTCTAAAATGCTGTACAAACTTAGAGTCGGTTTCGACAATAAATCTTTTTGGTCTGAGGAAAAGAGCGTATTTATTATTGCCAAAATTTACAGCCAATAATTCCTTTTCATGGGCATGATAATTGCATTGGGCAGGATTAAAAGTTCCTGATTTATAGCAACAAAATTTTCTTTTCTTTTCTAAATCTTTGGGGTCTATAGTCATGTAGACAACTCCCCATTGTTTATCTGAGGCATCACTGCGAAGGATGAAAGTATCTTCAGTATTTGGTAAGCTGAGAGGAGGAATAGTTTTTACTATTTCTCGTAATTCCCGAACAATTTCTATATCTCTTTCTGTCCATTTGAAGGGATTTGTTTGTTAAGTTTTTGTTAATTTAGCTGAGAGACTGCTTCGATATTTTGCTAGATTTTTAATAAAATCGCTAGCGCAGTTGAGAATTCCTAAATAGCTCTGCAGTTGTTTTCTGCTAGTTATGATTTCTGGGAAGTCAAGGATTTTTTTGACAATATGTTCTTGTAAAGAAATTTCTCCTTGTTTTATGTGAACTCCTAAGAATTTTATTTCTCTTTGACAGAGTTAGTACTTTTTTGGAGAGATCACAATACCGTGTTTCTCAAATTCTTTGAGGACAGCTTGGACGTGCTGAAAATGTTCTTCTTCTGTGTGAGAGGCGACAAGAATGTCGTCAATATAAACTAAACAATAGTCTCTGTGTTCTCTAAAAATATCATCCATTCGTCTTTGAAAGACTTGAGGGGCGATGATGAGGCCAAAAGGCATAACCAACCATTCGTATTTTCCTTAAGGGACGCTAAATGCGGTCCAGGGGATAGAATCTTTATGCATTCTTATCTGCCAAAATCCTGATTTGCAATCAAACTTGCTAAACCAAGTTCTTTTTTCAATAAGTTGAATTAAATTATTTTTATCTGGGATCTTGTATGTGTCTTGAACAAGATTGTTGTTTAGGGTTTAGGGTTTAGGGTTTAGGGTTGAGGGTTTAGGGTTTAGGGTTTAGGGTTGAGGGTTGAGGGTTTAGGGTTTAGGGTTGAGGGTTTAGGGTTTAGGGTTTAGGGTTGAGGGTTGAGGGTTGAGGGTTGAGGGTTTAGGGTTTAGGGTTTAGGGTTGAGGGTTGAGGGTTGAGGGTTGAGGGTTGAGGGTTTAGGGTTTAGGGTTTAGGGTTGAGGGTTGAGGGTTGAGGGTTGCGGGTTGAGGGTTGAGGGTTTAAGGTTTAGGGTTTAGGGTTGAGGGTTGAGGGTTGAGGGTTGAGGGTTTAGGGTTGAGGGTTTAGGGTTTAGGGTTGAGGGTTGAGGGTTTAGGGTTTAGGGTTTAGGGTTTAGGGTTGAGGGTTTAGGGTTTTAGGGTTGAGGGTTGAGGGTTTAGGGTTGAGGGTTGAGGGTTGAGGGTTGAGGGTTGAGGGTTGTGGGTTGAGGGTTTAGGGTTTAGGGTTGAGGGTTGAGGGTTGAGGGTTGAGGGTTTAGGGTTTAGGGTTTAGGGTTGAGGGTTGAGGGTTGAGGGTTGAGGGTTGAGGGTTTAGGGTTTAGGGTTTAGGGTTGAGGGTTGAGGGTTGAGGGTTGAGGGTGTAGGGTGTAGGGTGTAGGGTTTAGGGTGTAGGGTTTAGGGTTTAGGGTTTAGGGTTTAGGGTCTAGGGGCTAGGGTCTAGGGTCTAGGGTCTAGGGTCTAGGGTCTAGGGTCTGGGGTCTGGGGTCTAGGGTCTAGGGTCTAGGGTCTAGGGTCTAGGGTCTAGGGTCTAGGGTTTAGGGTTTAGGGTTTAGGGTTTAGGGTTTAGGGTTTTAGGGTTTAGGGTTTATGGGTTAGGGTTTAGGGTTTAGGGTTTAGGGTTTAGGGTTTAGGGTTTAGGGTTTTAGGGTTTAGGGTTTAGGGTTTAGGGTTTTGGTTTTAGGATTTTAGGGTTTAGGGTTTAGGGTTTAGGGTTTAGGGTTTAGGGTTTAGGGTTTAGGAGAGGAGAAGGAGGCGTGGGGTCGCCGCCAGTGCCACCACGCTGGGCTGACAGAGCTCTGAGTTGAGCGGCCGTGTATAACGGGAGAATGAGAGGAGGGACCTGAGGAAGGGAGAGAAGGAGTTGAGGAGGAGGGCCAAACGAAAGTTGGCAGGAGTCAAAGGCTTCGAAGAAGCTAATGCCAAGAATGGCTTCGGAGTGAAGGGCTGGAATGACCCAAAATTGGACTTTATAAAAAGTCTGAGAGTCCTGAATAAGGAGAGAGCGAGATTTATGAGTTAACTCAAACTCGCCACCACCAGCGCCCACACCATGGAGGGGTTGTTCGGCAAGGATTAGATGAGAAGCTGGGAGGACGTCTGGTCCAATAAGTGATGTTGTGCTTCCGGTGTCGATAAGAGCTTCAATGATGCGGCCACCAAGGTTAGCAATAGGAAGGCAGACATAAAGAAGCATTCCACTGTCAACAGTATTACACCGAGCTATTGGTTGCTGCATATAAAATGCATTTATGGAAGTATGCTGAGAGTCAACAATTTCTTCTATTTTAATAGAAGGTTTAGGGTTTAGGATTTAGGGTTTAGGGTTTAAGGGTTTGGGGTTTAGGGTTTTAGGGTTTAGGGTTTAGGGTTTAGGGTTTAGAGGTTTAGGGTTTAGGGTTTAGGGCTTGGGGTTTAGGGTTTAGGGTTTAGGGTTTAGGGGTTTAGGGGTTTAGGGTTTTAGGGTTAATTAGGGTTTAGGGTTTAGGGTTTTAGGGTTAATTAGGGTTTAGGGTTTAGGGTTTAGGGGTTTAGGGTTTGGGGTTTAGGGTTTTAGGGTTTTGGGTTTCGGGTATAGGGGTTTAGGGTTTAGGGATTAGGGTTTAGGTCTTGGGGTTTGGGGTTTAGGGTTTAGGGTTTAGGGTTTAGGGGTTTAGGGGTTTAGGGTTTTAGGGTTAATTAGGGTTTGGGGTTTAGGATTTAGGGTTTAGGGGTTTAGGGTTTTACGGTTAATTAGGGTTTAGGGTTTAGGGTTTAGGGTTTGGGGTTGAGGGTTGAGGGTTGAGGGTTGAGGGTTTAGGGTTTAGGGTTTAGGGTTTTAGGGTTTTAGGGTTTTAGGGTTCAGGGTTCAGGGTTGAGGGTTGAGGGTTTAGGGTTGAGGGTTGAGGGTTGAGGGTTGAGGGTTGAGGGTTGAGGGTTTAGGGTTTAGCGTGTAGGGTTTAGGGTTTAGGGTTTAGGGTTTAGGGTTTAGGGTTTCAGGGTTCGGGGTTCAGGGTTCAGGGTTCAGGGTTCAGGGTTCAGGGTTCAGGGTTTTAGGGTTTTAGGGTTTTAGGGTTCAGGGTTCAGGGTTCAGGGTTCAGGGTTCAGGGTTCAGGGTTCAGGGTTCAGGGTTTTAGGGTTTTAGGGTTTTAGGGTTCAGGGTTCAGGGTTCAGGGTTCAGGGTTCAGGGTTTAGGGTTTAGGGTTTTAGTGTTTTAGGGTTTTAGGCTTTTCGGGTTTTGGGGTTTTGGGTTTCGGGTTTGGGGTTTAGGGTTTGGGGTTTAGGGTTTGGGGTTTAGGGTTTAGGGTTTAGGGTTTAGGGTTTAGGGTTTTGGGTTTTGGGTTTTGGGTTCAGGGTTCAGGGTTCAGGGTTCAGGGTTTTGGGTTTAGGTTAGGAGTTAGGGTAGGAGAAGGTGTCGGAGGAGCACCACGCTGGGCTGACGAAGCTCTGAGTTGAGAAGCCGTGTATAAAGGGAGAATGAGAGGAGGGACCTGGGGAAGGGAGAGAATGAGTTGAGGAGGGGGGCCAAACGAGAGTTGGCAGGAGTCAGAGGCTTCAAAGAAGCTAATACCAAGAAGGGCTTCGGAGCCAAGGGCCGGAATGACCCAAAATTGAACTTTATAAAAGGTCTGAGAGTCCTGAGTAAGGAGAGAACGAGTTTTATGAGTTAATTCAAACTCGCCGCCTCCAGCACCAACACCACGAAGGGGTTGTTCGGCAAGGATTAGATGAGAAGCTGGGAGGACATTTGGTCCAATAAGCGATGTTGTACTTCCTGTGTCAATAAGAGCTTCAATTAAGCAGCCACCAAGATTAGCAATAGGAAGGCGAACATAGAGAAGCATTCCACTGTCAACAGTGTTACACTGGGTTTTAGGTTGATGCATATAAAATGCATTTATGGAGGTATGCTGAGAGTCATCAATTTCTTCTATTTTGATAGAAGGTTGAGGAGGGTAAGTTTTAGCAAGGGCTAGTTGCTGAGTAAAGCCAATTTGAAAGCGATTGTCTTCAACTTTGCGCCAAAAGTCACTGAGCATATTTAATGCGACGTTCTTTGCATGAAGTCCGCGATTGTCAAAGATGACAAGCACAAAACAAGTTTTATGATAATGTAATTTATGATCTTTAGGGTTTAGACAAAAACAACAATGTTAGCAGAAGCAAAAAAGAGCAGCGAGTAATGTCAGAGAGAGCTAGAATAACCAGTTGGGCTAGCCAGATGCAAATATAATTTATAAAGGTTAATAATGTGGGTTAAGGTCCACCTATGCTTCCGGTTTGAAGATTGATTAGAGTTCGAAAAGTGTTAAGCGAAAACTGAGAGGTAAGTCATGCTCAGAAGAAAGATCTATCATGGACTCATCTTCAGACCGACTTGTCTTCAAGTCACCATAAATGGTAGTAAGACAACGGACAACACGCCTAAACGCCCAGACTTGGCAAACGGCAATAGTCCTCAACGGTCCATACCAGGCTTAAAGGTCGTCACTATGGCCATCATAATCTCTTCGAGAGCAATGCATGCTTAAACACAAAAACGTGATAAAGAAACCAAACATCATTCCGAAAGATAGATAGGAGACTAACTCATATTATTAACAAGATAAACATATTACAACATCATGGCCATACCCTTCCGGCTATTTCGGAGGGAGGTTAGCCAGCCATACCTGAAGGCTGGTTGCTTTCTTCCTTAGAGGTTGGCTTCTCCGGGAAGTTAGACTTAGATACAAACGAATAAGGATTGATATATATAGAGGCCTGCAAGCCTATCCCAAAAGAAAAGACAAAACAACTGTTTACATGTGAATGTTACTGTACACTTATTGCGGCTACTGCAGCTACTGTAGCCATAATAGAGGCTGAGAGGCGTACTGTGGACGCACGGGTCTCTTATCAGAAGAGAATCTTCACTGTGCAAAGGACGTCTCGTGTTTGCTGAAAGGACTTCCTTTTCCTGTTACTGAGACTGGATCATCATAAAAGATTCTGCGGGCTGGAGATTATCGGCAGGGCCTGGTATGGACCCGCTTGCTGTGCTTTCTGGATCTGGGTTGTCTTCTGAGTCGGGCTCGTAGACCTCAGTAAGCCCAACTAACAGGTCATCTGCGAGGTCTGGGTTCATTTTAAAAACATTCTGTTTGACTGAGAGGTCACGTAAGCCGAGCGTGACAAAGGTTTCCATGCTGTAGAGGATTTCTACCCGAATGGGGGCTTGATGTGGTTTCATGCGTTCAACTGTGCCGTTACCATATACTTCGGGTGTTTGAATGATTAAGGTTTCTGTGAGATATACTGTATAGTATTTCGGATGTGGACAACGAAGGTTTCCACTAATCATTCTGACGAGCTCAGTTCTCTGTGATTCTCGTTCGTAAACAGAGAAAGTAACTTGCTTTGCTGGGACAAAGGCGGAGACCCAAGAGGGTAGATCTTCTAGGATCCTTATCAATGAGAAGGACTTTGCTGGAATGCCGTAAGCGGCTAGAACCATGGTATGGAGAATGTATGGGTATTCTTTAATTACATTTTTTATTACCCATTTTTCCGTTTCTGGGAGGACTAGTAAATCTTCTTCTTTACGGATCTTGAGAAATGCAACAAATCCGTATTTGTACAGAAGTGGAAATTCTGTGAGGAAGGTTTCATCTGAGGGGTTTTCCAATAGTAAGACGGGTATGTGATTACATCCGCCACGTAGGAGAGTAATGCCATTTTTGACATAGGCATTATCGACAAGCTGAGTAAGAAAGGCATCAAGTCTGGCTGTTTCTGAGGAAGCTCCAGTGGTGTCATCAGTGCTGTAAAAAGATTCAATTGCAAGGAACACCTTTAGATTGAGTCTTCTGTAGATAGGCGTTTTAAAGGCGCCTGTGACTTCTGCATAAGAAATTATTCCCGTAGAATCTGCCATGTTTTTAACAATGCAACGGGTTTCTTGTTGAGCCTGAGAAATGAGGTGTCTTTGAGACCTCATATGTCTGAGAGAGGCAATAATAGCCTGTTTTCCTTCGATTTTATATTGTCTTTCGAAGGCATACCAAATATTATCTGCAATTAAGAGTTCTTCTCTAGTAAACTCTTTTCTTAAGTGTCCCATTTGGAACTGTTCTCTGTGTAAAATGTTTTTGAGGTAGACGCTTCCTACCAAATTTTTTTGAAACAATCCTTCTTTAGGAATACTGGGAGGATATAGGATTTGATCTATATCAGTAATGATGTGTCTGTATTCTTTCGGCTGAGAGGAAGCTGAAGGTTTCTTTGTAGATACCGTCATCCAGTCTTCTGTGGCTATTATGTCTGTAGCTGTGGATTCCTCACTTTTGAGGAGTTTCTGAGAGGGAGCATAGTCATTTAGACTAGAGGTCTCACTACTGTCTTCAAGAGACAAATTTCTGAGAGCCTAGAATTCCAGGAATTGCTGAAATAAGTGCTGATTGTCAGTCTATTGTACTGAGAGAGGCCTTTTGGCCATACTGTGTGCTTGGAAGTTTTGTCTTCCGATTGGAGCTTCTGTGCGCCCTCGTCCTTGAGAGGGAACTCTTATTCCTCCTCCACGAAGCATCATCTTATCTTGAAAGAGAGACATAATTCTGAGTTAGAAGTATTAGCAAATATCTGCTCACGAGATAAAATATCTGCCAGTTCATTTTTTTGTCCTGAGATATGAATAATATCAAAATCAAATTCATTTAAAAACTGATGCCAATTGATTAGCCTTTTCTGAGTTAATTTTCTAAGTGGTGCATTTCTAAAATGCTGTACAAACTTAGAGTCGGTTTCGACAATAAATCTTTTTGGTCTGAGGAAAAGAGCGTATTTATTATTGCCAAAATTTACAGCCAATAATTCCTTTTCATGGGCATGATAATTGCATTGGGCAGGATTAAAAGTTCCTGATTTATAGCAACAAAATTTTCTTTTCTTTTCTAAATCTTTGGGGTCTATAGTCATGTAGACAACTCCCCATTGTTTATCTGAGGCATCACTGCGAAGGATGAAAGTATCTTCAGTATTTGGTAAGCTGAGAGGAGGAATAGTTTTTACTATTTCTCGTAATTCCCGAACAATTTCTATATCTCTTTCTGTCCATTTGAAGGGATTTGTTTGTTAAGTTTTTGTTAATTTAGCTGAGAGACTGCTTCGATATTTTGCTAGATTTTTAATAAAATCGCTAGCGCAGTTGAGAATTCCTAAATAGCTCTGCAGTTGTTTTCTGCTAGTTATGATTTCTGGGAAGTCAAGGATTTTTTTGACAATATGTTCTTGTAAAGAAATTTCTCCTTGTTTTATGTGAACTCCTAAGAATTTTATTTCTCTTTGACAGAGTTAGTACTTTTTTGGAGAGATCACAATACCGTGTTTCTCAAATTCTTTGAGGACAGCTTGGACGTGCTGAAAATGTTCTTCTTCTGTGTGAGAGGCGACAAGAATGTCGTCAATATAAACTAAACAATAGTCTCTGTGTTCTCTAAAAATATGATCCATTCGTCTTTGAAAGACTTGAGGGGCGATGATGAGGCCAAAAGGCATAACCAACCATTCGTATTTTCCTTAAGGGACGCTAAATGCGGTCCAGGGGATAGAATCTTTATGCATTCTTATCTGCCAAAATCCTGATTTGCAATCAAACTTGCTAAACCAAGTTCTTTTTTCAATAAGTTGAATTAAATTATTTTTATCTGGGATCTTGTATGTGTCTTGAACAAGATTGTTGTTTAGGGTTTAGGGTTTAGGGTTTAGGGTTGAGGGTTTAGGGTTTAGGGTTTAGGGTTGAGGGTTGAGGGTTTAGGGTTTAGGGTTGAGGGTTTAGGGTTTAGGGTTTAGGGTTGAGGGTTGAGGGTTGAGGGTTGAGGGTTTAGGGTTTAGGGTTTAGGGTTGAGGGTTGAGGGTTGAGGGTTGAGGGTTGAGGGTTTAGGGTTTAGGGTTTAGGGTTGAGGGTTGAGGGTTGAGGGTTGCGGGTTGAGGGTTGAGGGTTTAAGGTTTAGGGTTTAGGGTTGAGGGTTGAGGGTTGAGGGTTGAGGGTTTAGGGTTGAGGGTTTAGGGTTTAGGGTTGAGGGTTGAGGGTTTAGGGTTTAGGGTTTAGGGTTTAGGGTTGAGGGTTTAGGGTTTTAGGGTTGAGGGTTGAGGGTTTAGGGTTGAGGGTTGAGGGTTGAGGGTTGAGGGTTGAGGGTTGTGGGTTGAGGGTTTAGGGTTTAGGGTTGAGGGTTGAGGGTTGAGGGTTGAGGGTTTAGGGTTTAGGGTTTAGGGTTGAGGGTTGACGGTTGAGGGTTGAGGGTTGAGGGTTTAGGGTTTAGGGTTTAGGGTTGAGGGTTGAGGGTTGAGGGTTGAGGGTGTAGGGTGTAGGGTGTAGGGTTTAGGGTGTAGGGTTTAGGGTTTAGGGTTTAGGGTTTAGGGTCTAGGGGCTAGGGTCTAGGGTCTAGGGTCTAGGGTCTAGGGTCTAGGGTCTGGGGTCTGGGGTCTAGGGTCTAGGGTCTAGGGTCTAGGGTCTAGGGTCTAGGGTCTAGGGTCTAGGGTCTAGGGTTTAGGGTTTAGGGTTTAGGGTTTAGGGTTTAGGGTTTTAGGGTTTAGGGTTTATGGGTTAGGGTTTAGGGTTTAGGGTTTAGGGTTTAGGGTTTAGGGTTTAGGGTTTTAGGGTTTAGGGTTTAGGGTTTAGGGTTTAGGTTTTAGGATTTTAGGGTTTAGGGTTTAGGGTTTAGGGTTTAGGGTTTAGGGTTTAGGGTTTAGGAGAGGAGAAGGAGGCGTGGGGTCGCCGCCAGTGCCACCACGCTGGGCTGACAGAGCTCTGAGTTGAGCGGCCGTGTATAACGGGAGAATGAGAGGAGGGACCTGAGGAAGGGAGAGAAGGAGTTGAGGAGGAGGGCCAAACGAAAGTTGGCAGGAGTCAAAGGCTTCGAAGAAGCTAATGCCAAGAATGGCTTCGGAGTGAAGGGCTGGAATGACCCAAAATTGGACTTTATAAAAAGTCTGAGAGTCCTGAATAAGGAGAGAGCGAGATTTATGAGTTAACTCAAACTCGCCACCACCAGCGCCCACACCATGGAGGGGTTGTTCGGCAAGGATTAGATGAGAAGCTGGGAGGACGTCTGGTCCAATAAGTGATGTTGTGCTTCCGGTGTCGATAAGAGCTTCAATGATGCGGCCACCAAGGTTAGCAATAGGAAGGCGGACATAAAGAAGCATTCCACTGTCAACAGTATTACACCGAGCTATTGGTTGCTGCATATAAAATGCATTTATGGAAGTATGCTGAGAGTCAACAATTTCTTCTATTTTAATAGAAGGTTGAGAAGGTGGGTGAGAGTTAACAATTTGCTGTGTAAAGGCAATAGAGAAGCGATTGTCCTCTACTTCACGCCAAAAGTCACTGAGCATATTTAATGCGACATTCTTTGCATGAAGTCCGCGATTGTCAAAGATGACAACTACAAAACAAGTTTTATGATAATGTAACTTGTGATCTTTGCTAACAAAGAAAATACATTCTTCGGTATCTCCTGGGTTTGTGGTGTATCCACAAGCTTCACATAAGAATATTTCTGAGGAAACGGCTGTTTCGAATGTCATAGGAATGTTAGCAGGTAGTGGATCTCGAAAGAGCCACTGTTTACAATTCCATTTGCTGCAAGACCAGATAGCATCTTGGTCTTCAAATTTCCTATATAAATTCTGAGCTGAGGAGGAAGATTCTCCTTTTTCAAAGTCTGCTGTAAAAGCATTACAGTAGACATCCGGCTGACACCTTTTAATTGTGTCGCTGTCTGAACTGTGAAAGTCTTCAGCTTGTTCATCAGAGCTTTCTGAGGTTATGGAATAAACAGAATCCGAATCGACGGTATAAAATTCGGAAGGATAGAGAATGTCGAATTCATTATCATCAGCTGAGGGAAGCATGAGTTCAACAAGATTAACTCTTGCTTGCTTCTTATCTTTGTCTGGGCAATCTGGAGCAAAGTGTCCAGGTTTTCCGCAAGTCCAACATTCTTTTGTTGTTTTACCTGTAAATTTTTGTGAGGGTTTTCTATAATTAGAAACCTTCTTCTGAGAGGAAGTATTTTTTATCCAATACTTTCTTTTCTTAAATTTTTCAAATCTTTTTTCTGGGTTTTTGAAAGAAGTTGATTTTCGAAACTTATGTTTCTTTTTTCTGGGAAAAGAAAAGTTTTTCTTTTTCTTAAGAAAAGATTTATACTTATTTTCTGAGCATCCCCATTGAATAGAGGGATTAGTATCTCTTTCATCTTTAAACGAAACCTCTGAGAAGGCTGATTCAATCAGCTTTTGCTCTTTTCTCATTTTCTTTCTTTGAGCAATGTAATCCTGAGTATAGTTAATTCTTTCCCCTAAAGAATTATCTTTAATATGGTTAACTCCATTAAATTTTCCTTTCCATGTTTGATACGATTGAAAGAGGGAGTCACCGATTACTGGGATTTTGCGAAAGTATTCGTCTTTAAGACTATCATCTTCACATTTATAAAAGATAGCTCTAAAGTTATTAGTGTATTCTTCTAAAAACTTTAGATTACAAATTTGTAACTGAGCGAGCTTGTATTTAGCTTGTTCTTGTTCCTCATTAAGATGAGTAATCTGAGATTGTCCTATAAATTCTTTTGAGATTAAGAACACATATCCATCGACATTACGTCTAGTCTGATATACTGTTTGAAACTCTATTAAGAGATTTCGATGTTCTTCTGTGGTTCCTTTCTTAAGGAATTTAATATAACTTTTAACATTTCCTTCTAAGGAAAGTTCTGCGTAGCTATGACAGCTTTCTGTATTCCAAGTGGGTTGGAGGCTAAAACAAATTTCCATTTGTTCTTTCCATTTTTTGAGAGCGCTCTTAACGTCTCTGATTCCATCTAAATTGAGTTTTATACCTATAGGATTAATGGCTTGTTCGGCCATAAATGTTTTTCCTTCAAAGAATTTGGAGGCTATAGGTTTCTGAGAATTCTTCTTTTTGTTAGAAGAAAAGACTGGAGTTTTAAACTCGATGTTTTCTCTTTGCGTTCTGGTTTCAGGTTCTTCATCATAAACACGAGCTGTATAGACCTGAACTGCAGGTGGAAGGTTGGGTTCTTCATCTGGGAGCTTTTTGCCTTGCAAAAGCAAATCTAATTCTTGAAAGTTTTTTGCTTTATTGAAATAAAACATATTAATCTGAGTTCTAGGAGAAGGTCTTGTCCTAGATGGTGTTTCAATCTGAGAAAAGGATTGTGATCTGGGTAGTTGGATAAAAGGTTTTCTTCTAGAGGAGGTGCTAGCTTCTGAAAAGCTTTGCCTAGAGAAACTGGGAGAGGCAAAATTTATGCCTGATTGGATTACCGCTTCTTCCGAAGAGGTATTGGAAATTACTGAGGTAGGTTTTCCAAATTTTAAAGATACTGAGTTTCCTTCTTGATGTACAAAATCTAAAGTGTTGTACTTTTTCTGAAAAGGAACGGTTTCTGGAAAATTCCATATTATGAAGTTATCATCAGATAACATATCTGCTGTGGGTATTCTACGAAAAGTGTAGTCTTCCATATCTCTAGTAGTACGAATAAGAATTTCTTCGTTAATTCGTCCTTTAGGAATGTGAGGAAGAAGACCATCCTGAGAGTTCATACAGAACATACAATAACTTTGAAATTCTACTGAAAGAATTCCTTCGTTAACTATATAGTTTTCATATCCCTGTGTGTTAACGATAAGTTTAATATATCTGGCTGAGTCAAGAGGCATGACATAGCCTGGAATGACATTGAAATAGGCAACGTTGCTTCTTAAATCTAATTGACCAATGCCTATAATGCTATCTCTAAACACTGAGTTTCGTTCGTCAACAAGAACGAGGCAAATTCGTATATTAGGATCTGGGAGGTGTAGTCCTTGAATTCTACACTGAAAAAGGCCATGGGATAAATATTGAAATCCCTGTTTTCTCCTGAGATCTATCCATGTTGGATGGAAGACGTCAAACTTCTGCATAGTTTGAGTAACTGTAACAAGATTACTCCATTTTGTAAGTTCGTAATCTTTTCCTTTAGGAGTTTCTCCATTTGTATACAAGTCTTTGTATCTGACTGGAGGTAAAGTTTGCTTTGTTATAGCATTTTCTATGACCTTCCATTCGGAGTCTCCAAATTTTGACCAATCCATTTGTGGTTTATTTTCAAAATATTTGGCCTTAACGTTTTCACCAAATTTTTTTAGTTGAAACATGTTTATCTGTGCTCTTCCTAATGGAGGATTAGGAGGTTGTAACTGAGGGAAAGCCTCAATTGTTTTAACTGAGCTCTGAACTTTGTCAGATAGATTTTGTATCTGAGTATTGAGAGAACTTAACTGTTTTTCTCGAATTTTTGAGTTTAATTCCTGCTTTTGTTCGAGCATGGAGATTTTCTCATATATTTCTTTAAGTATAGTCATTTGACTATTTAAATTATTCTGAGTTTCTCTTTTGTTTTGCTCTACAAAAGATTTTATACTGTGGATGCTTGTTCCTAAAGAAGTACAAGCGTCTTCAATTAATCTGCAATTTTTCTCAAAATAATCAAGATTAGTTTTGACTGCATCAGCAATTGAATGGAGATTTTGATCGTTTTCTATGAACAACCTTAAATCTGAGAGTTGGACGGACAGCTGATTAAGAACAGCTTCTTGTTCTGAGATTTGAACTTTAGTTTCTGCTAAAGTCTGCGTTAAGATTTCTTGTCTATGAAAGGTACTATGTAACTGTGAGGCTAAGGAGTTTAATCCTTTGCTTAAGCTTTGCTGATATTCTGTAAAAACTTGAAAAAATTTCTCAAGTCCTTTTCTAAGGCTTTCATGATTTTGTCCTTTAATTTTTTCGGATTCAATTAATTCTTCTCTTAATTGAAGGATTCCTGAGGAGAGAAAGTTTTGGCTTTTGCCAATTAGCTGAGTGAGTTTTAAAGCGTTTGCTTGTTCTAACTCATGTTTTTCAATAAAAAAGTTTTTTCCACTTTTAATAAAACTTTCTATTTTCTGAAGGAATTCAAGAAGTGAAGGAGTTTTTACTTCCTTTGATGATACTGAGGTTTCATAAGGGATGATTTGCATAATCGACATATGATAACTAATTAAAGTCTGAGCCTGTAGCCTTTCCGATGGCTACAATTTTTTCTGACATAGGTTTTATTAACCTAAGGATTTCTTGAATATTGGTAAAGATTTTTGCATAAACTTCTTCTTGAAGTTTAGCGTTTTCAAGATAATTTAAAATTTCTTGAGTATCTTCAAAAATCTGTGTTTGACAATTTTTTATGTCCTGACTAGATTCGAGTAAGGCTGTGAGTACTTCTACTAAGTTGGAGGGTAGCTGTGTATTGATTTCACTGAGGATCTTATCTAGAAGATCTAACTGTAACTTGAGCTCATTCGCTCTTTCTGTCTGCGAATTGCTTAGTTTGCCTAAGCTTTCAAGTGTCCACAAAAGCAGATCATTTGTGTGGTTGCCTAGTGCAACAAATTCACTAAGGCTGGGGTTCAGGCTAGAAATGTGTCTAGCATGTGCATATTTGCTGTGTGGTTCCCAGCAGTCTGAACTGGGACGAAGTTCTTCAGAAAGAAGAACATAGTCTTTGTTTCCGTATATCCAAGAGTATATACGGCTGATTATGCTTTTGGGTGTTTTATCCATGAATAACATAATTAATTACTGAGCGGCCATAGTTATTTTCTGTGGCATGTGTAACTAAACTGGAAAAGGCATCATTATACCTGTCTTCAAAATTGTATAAAGCTGTGAGAGTAGTTATTTGTACTGTTTCGAGTACATAAGAATCTACTGAATAGATGATTGTTCCATCTGGCTGGATGATGAACAAATGTCTTGTTCTAAGGGCGGCTAACAAAGCATCTGTTAGCAAGCGTCTATTTCTGAGGATGATTTGAAAAATGTCAAACCTTTCTTTTTTTTCAAAAAGCATGTTTTCTAAAAGCATGCGATGTCTGTAGCGTTTGGCTAATGTTAGCAAGACGGCTACATTATCTCGCCAAAGGGTTGTTCTAGGTAGTGCTAAGGACCGTTCAAGGGCAGCAATACTGACAACTAAAAATCGCTCATAAAGAGCAAGATTTTCCCATGTAAAATCGTCAAAAGACGGAGGGGTTAACGTTCCTGTTGGAGGAACGTCTATACTGGGCCGATGGTAGGTAGGACTACCAAAAGGAGTTGGATCTGATTCTGAGGGTGAACCGGTATCGGGTTCAAGAGTTAACCCAGTCATGCTGAGTTCTAAATCTGAGGTATCTGGTTGGGCTGAAGCTTCTGCTTGAGCTAGTTCCTCTAAAAACATTCTGTGCTCGGCATCTGCCTCGGCTGGATCTCGGTTAAAACCATACCGAGGATTGTCTGGATGTCCAGAGATGGACGTAGCATCTGTGCTGGGTATAGAAGGTTCCCAATCTTCGAAAGAACCATCTTTCTCTGCGAGGTGTGCTTTTAGGGTACCCCACGCCTCCTTCTCCTCTCCTAAACCCTAAACCAAAAAATTCCTGCACAGCCTGTAACACGAATCCTAATTCAGGATGCTCCTGTCAAAACATTGAATGTTATCTCACAGAAATATATCAACATTCAGTTGAAATATCCAAGCAAAAGAAAGAGTCAAAAACTCAATCTAAGCTTAGGAAACTCACAGAACCAATTTTAGGTACGAATCCTACAGCCCAGTGGCAAAAAGATAAATATGAATGTGAGCTTCGACTCATAGACCCAGAACGAAAGATAAATGGAAAAGCTTATCCAGCTAATCCTAATGAAATAAAGGAGCTTAATATTCAGATTAAGGAACTCCTTGAGCAAAGGTTAATCAGACCTTCACAGAGCCCTCATAATAGTCCAGCCTTTTTAGTCAACAATCATGCTGAACAACTCAGAGGAAAGGCCAGGATGGTCATAGACTATCGAGCCTTAAACAACAATCTTGTTCAAGACACATACAAGATCCCAGATAAAAACAATTTAATTCAACTTATTGAAAAAAGAACTTGGTTTAGCAAGTTTGATTGCAAATCAGGATTTTGGCAGATTAGAATGCATAAAGATTCTATCCCTTGGACCGCCTTTAGTGTTCCTCAAGGAAAATACGAATGGCTAGTCATGCCTTTCGGTCTTAGTATTGCTCCTCAAGTCTTTCAAAGACGGATGGATGATATCTTTAGAGAACACAGAGACTATTGTTTAGTCTATATTGACGACATTCTTGTCGCTTCACACACCGAAGAAGAACATTTCCAACATGTTCGAGCTATCCTTAACGAATTTGAGAAACACGGTATAGTGATCTCTCCAAAGAAGTATGAACTCTGTCAAAGAGAAATAAAATTTTTAGGAGTCCATATTAAGCAAGGAGAAATAACTCTACAAGATCATATTGTCAAGAAAATTCTTGACTTCCCAGAAATCATAACCAGCAGAAAACAACTGCAGAGTTATTTAGGAATTCTTAACTGCGCTAGTGATTTTATTAAAGATCTAGCAAAATATCGAAGCAGTCTCTCAGCTAAATTAACAAAAACTGAACAAACAAATCCTTTCAAATGGACTGAAAGAGATATTGCCATAGTTCGGGAATTACGGGAAAAAGTAAAGACTATTCCTCCGCTCAGTCTACCAAATACTGAAGATACTTTCATCCTTAGAAGTGATGCCTCAGATAAACAATGGGGAGTTGTCTATATGACCATAGACCCCAAAGATTTAGAAAAAAGAAGAAAAATTTGTTGTTATAAATCAGGAACTTTTAATCCTGCTCAGTGCAATTATCATGCTCATGAAAAGGAATTACTAGCTGTAATTTTTGGCATTGATAAATATGCTCTTTTCCTCAGACCAAAAAGATTTATTGTCGAAACAGACTCTAAGTTTGTACAGCATTTTAGAAATGCACCACTTAGAAAATTAACTCAGAAAAGGCTAATCAATTGGCACCAGTTTTTAAATGAGTTTGATTTTGATATCATTCATATCTCAGGACAAAGAAATGAATTAGCGGATATCTTATCTCGTGAACAAATATTTGCTAATTCTTCTACTGACTCAGAGTTATGTTTTTCTTTTAAGCTCAGATGATGCTTCGCGGAAAAGGAATCAGGGTCCCCTCTCGAGGAAGAGGATACACAGAGACTTCAGGAAGACAGAGCTTCCAAGCACACAGTATGGTCCCCAAAAGACCTCTCTCAGAACAAGAAATGGACAATCAGTTTCTGTTCCAGCAATTCCAGGAATACCTGGCTCTCAGAACTTTGTCTCTTGAAGACAGTAGTAGTGAAGCCTCTAGTCTAAATGACTATGCTCCCTCTCAGAAAATCCTCAAAAGCGAGGACTCCACAGAAATTGACACTACCACAGAGCCTTGGATGACTGTATCCACTAAGAAGCCCTCAGCTTCCTCTCAGCCAAAAGAATATAGGCATATCATCACAGATATAGATCAAATTCTATATCCTCCCAGCATTTCTAAAGAAGGATTGTCTCAGAAAAATCTGGTAGGTAATGTCTACCTAAAAAATATTTTACACAGAGAACAGTTCCAAATGGGACAATTAAGAAAAGAGTTTACACGAGAAGAACTCTTAATTGCAGATAATATCTGGCATGCCTTTGAAAGGCAATACAAAATTGAAGGAAAACAGGCTATCATTGCCTCTCTCAGACATATGAGGACTCAAAGAAACCTCATTTCACAGGCTCAGCAAGAAACTAGAAACCTTGGAAAAAATATGGCTGAATCTACTGGAATAATCTCCTATGCAGAAGTTATAGGCGCCTTTAAAACGCCTATTTATCGAAGGCTCAATTTTAGGGTCTTCCTCTCAATTGAATCCTTCTCTGGTACCAGCGACACCACCAATGTCTCCTCAGAAACTACTAGGCTTGAAGCCTTCCTTACTCAGCTGACAGCTGACACCTACAGCAAAAAGGACCTTATTCTTCTGCGCGGCGGAAGCAATCAGATTCCCATCTTACTTCTAGAAAAGCCTTCAAATAAGGCTCTCCTCAACCTCACAGAATTTTCACTTCTGTACAAATACGGATTTATTGCATTTCTCAAAATCCATAGAGAAGAAGACTTACTCCTCCTCCCAGAAACAGAAAAATGGGTCATCAAAAACTTGATGCAAGAATACCCATATGTCCTGCATACAATGATTCTATCCCCTTACGGAGCTCCTGCTAAATCCTTCTCTTTAATAAGGATTTTAGAAGAAATACCCTCTTGGGTCTCAGATGTTCCAGCCTTTGCCCCAGAAAAACAAGTTCCAATCACCATGTATGATCGAGAACAACAAAGAACTGAACTGGTCAGAATGATCAGCGGAAATCTCCGGAATCCCCAGTCAAAATATTATACCATCTATCTCTCAGAAACCCTGATTATTCAAACGCCAGAAGTATATGGAAATGGCACAGTTGAGCGGATGAAACCGCACCAAGCTCCTATCAAAATAGAAATCCTCTGCAGCATGGAAACATTTGTCACGCTTGGGATATGTGATCTCTCAGTACGACAGAACGTCTTCAAAATGGATCCAGATCTTGCGGAAGACTTGTTACTTGGGCTCACAGATGATTATGCGCCCGACTCAGAAGACCACCCGGATCCAGAAAGTACAGTCGATGAATCTCAGCTCGGCCCGGCCGACACGTATCAGCCCGAAGAATCTTTTATGATGGCCTAGTCACATAAAAAGAGAAAGGAGCGTCTTATTGGCAAACACGAGAAGACGTCTGCACAGTGAAGATTCTCTTAAGATAAGAGACGGTCTCTAAACCCGTGCATACACAGTGCACCTCTCAGTCCATAATGGCTACAGTAGCCACAGTAGCCTCAATTATATGTACAGTATCATTCACATGTAAACAGTCTTCCTTTTTGTTTCTTTGTGTGTATATCTCTCTATATATACCCTTCCTCATTCTTTTAAAAACAAGACTAACTTCCGGGAGAAGCCAACCTCTAAGGAAGATAGCAACCAGCCCTCAGGTATGGCTGGCTAATCTCCCTCTGGAATAGCCAGAAGGGTACAGCCTTGTTGTAATATGTTTATTTTGTTAATAATATGAGTTAGTCTCTTATCTATCTTTCGGAATGATGATTGGTTTCTTAGTTACAGCTATTTGTGTTTAAGCCTGCATGGCTCTCTAAGAAAGTTATGATGGCCATAGTGATGACCTTAAGCCTGGTATGGACCTTTGTGGACTGTTGCCGTTAGCCAAGGAAGGCGTTTAGGCTCTTTGTCCGTCGTCCGGATACCTTAAGAGGTGACCTGCACATAGGTCGGTCTGAAGATGAGTCCATGATAACTCTTTCTTAGGAGCACGACTTACCTCTCAGTTTTGCTTATCACTTTGAGACTTTTAATCAACCTTCAAATCCGGAAGCATAGGTGGACCTTAACCCACATTATTAATCTTTATAAATATCGTTGCACTAGGCTGCCCAACTGGTTATTCTAGGTTCTCTCTACTTCAGCTGCTTTTTTCTTTTGCTGCTCGTGCTGCTCTTGCTTAGTGCCTTTTGTTGTTTCGGTTTTTTTTACAAAAAAAAAAAAAAAAAAACCACACACCCTTGCGTTTGGTATCAGAGCCATACCTTCCTTGGCTCCTTTCCTGTCGTCATGAGCGACGACGAGTTTTCGTGGACTCGGTGTTTAGCACACCTCGCAGAGAAAGATGGTTCTTTCGAAGATTGGGAACCTTCTATACCCAGCACAGATGCTACGTCCATCTCTGGACATCCAGACAATCCTCGGTATGGTTTTAACCGAGATCCAGCCGAGGCAGATGCCGAGCACAGAATGTTTTTAGAGGAACTAGCTCAAGCAGAAGCTTCAGCCCAACCAGATACCTCAGATTTAGAACTCAGCATGACTGGGTTAACTCTTGAACCCGATACCGGTTCACCCTCAGAATCAGATCCAACTCCTTTTGGTAGTCCTACCTACCATCGGCCCAGTATAGACGTTCCTCCAACAGGAACGTTAACCCCTCCGTCTTTTGACGATTTTACATGGGAAAATCTTGCTCTTTATGAGCGATTTTTAGTTGTCAGTATTGCTGCCCTTGAACGGTCCTTAGCACTACCTAGAACAACCCTTTGGCGAGATACTGTAGCCGTCTTGCTAACATTAGCCAAACGCTACAGACATCGCATGCTTTTAGAAAACATGCTTTTTGAAAAAAAAGAAAGGTTTGACATTTTTCAAATCATCCTCAGAAATAGACGCTTGCTAACAGATGCTTTGTTAGCCGCCCTTAGAACAAGACATTTGTTCATCATCCAGCCAGATGGAACAATCATCTATTCAGTAGATTCTTATGTACTCG
This sequence comes from Sextonia rubra, assembly GCA_037013555.1. Taxonomy (NCBI): domain Eukaryota; kingdom Viridiplantae; phylum Streptophyta; class Magnoliopsida; order Laurales; family Lauraceae; genus Sextonia; species Sextonia rubra. Next base: position 28,219,088 of record JASUAD010000002.1, read on the forward strand.
AAACAGTACAAATAACTACTCTCACAGCTTTATACAATTTTGAAAACAGGTATAATGATGCCTTTTCCAGTTTAGTTACACATGCCACAGAAAATAACTATGGCCGCTCAGTAATTAATTATGTTATTCATGGATAAAACACCCAAAAGCATAATCAGCCGTATATACTCTTGGATATACGGAAACAAAGACTATGTTCTTCTTTCTGAAGAACTTCGTCCCAGTTCAGACTGCTGGGAACCACACAGCAAATATGCACATGCTAGACACATTTCTAGCCTGAACCCCAGCCTTAGTGAATTTGTTGCACTAGGCAACCACACAAATGATCTGCTTTTGTGGACACTTGAAAGCTTAGGCAAACTAAGCAATTCGCAGACAGAAAGAGCGAATGAGCTCAAGTTACAGTTAGATCTTCTAGATAAGATCCTCAGTGAAATCAATACACAGCTACCCTCCAACTTAGTAGAAGTACTCACAGCCTTACTCGAATCTAGTCAGGACATAAAAAATTGTCAAACACAGATTTTTGAAGATACTCAAGAAATTTTAAATTATCTTGAAAACGCTAAACTTCAAGAAGAAGTTTATGCAAAAATCTTTACCAATATTCAAGAAATCCTTAGGTTAATAAAACCTATGTCAGAAAAAATTGTAGCCATCGGAAAGGCTACAGGCTCAGACTTTAATTAGTTATCATATGTCGATTATGCAAATCATCCCTTATGAAACCTCAGTATCATCAAAGGAAGTAAAAACTCCTTCACTTCTTGAATTCCTTCAGAAAATAGAAAGTTTTATTAAAAGTGGAAAAAACTTTTTTATTGAAAAACATGAGTTAGAACAAGCAAACGCTTTAAAACTCACTCAGCTAATTGGCAAAAGCCAAAACTTTCTCTCCTCAGGAATCCTTCAATTAAGAGAAGAATTAATTGAATCCGAAAAAATTAAAGGACAAAATCATGAAAGCCTTAGAAAAGGACTTGAGAAATTTTTTCAAGTTTTTACAGAATATCAGCAAAGCTTAAGCAAAGGATTAAACTCCTTAGCCTCACAGTTACATAGTACCTTTCATAGACAAGAAATCTTAACGCAGACTTTAGCAGAAACTAAAGTTCAAATCTCAGAACAAGAAGCTGTTCTTAATCAGCTGTCCGTCCAACTCTCAGATTTAAGGTTGTTCATAGAAAACGATCAAAATCTCCATTCAATTGCTGATGCAGTCAAAACTAATCTTGATTATTTTGAGAAAAATTGCAGATTAATTGAAGACGCTTGTACTTCTTTAGGAACAAGCATCCACAGTATAAAATCTTTTGTAGAGCAAAACAAAAGAGAAACTCAGAATAATTTAAATAGTCAAATGACTATACTTAAAGAAATATATGAGAAAATCTCCATGCTCGAACAAAAGCAGGAATTAAACTCAAAAATTCGAGAAAAACAGTTAAGTTCTCTCAATACTCAGATACAAAATCTATCTGACAAAGTTCAGAACTCAGTTAAAACAATTGAGGCTTTCCCTCAGTTACAACCTCCTAATCCTCCATTAGGAAGAGCACAGATAAACATGTTTCAACTAAAAAAATTTGGTGAAAACGTTAAGGCCAAATATTTTGAAAATAAACCACAAATGGATTGGTCAAAATTTGGAGACTCCGAATGGAAGGTCATAGAAAATGCTATAACAAAGCAAACTTTACCTCCAGTCAGATACAAAGACTTGTATACAAATGGAGAAACTCCTAAAGGAAAAGATTACGAACTTACAAAATGGAGTAATCTTGTTACAGTTACTCAAACTATGCAGAAGTTTGACGTCTTCCATCCAACATGGATAGATCTCAGGAGAAAACAGGGATTTCAATATTTATCCCATGGCCTTTTTCAGTGTAGAATTCAAGGACTACACCTCCCAGATCCTAATATACGAATTTGCCTCGTTCTTGTTGACGAACGAAACTCAGTGTTTAGAGATAGCATTATAGGCATTGGTCAATTAGATTTAAGAAGCAACGTTGCCTATTTCAATGTCATTCCAGGCTATGTCATGCCTCTTGACTCAGCCAGATATATTAAACTTATCGTTAACACACAGGGATATGAAAACTATATAGTTAACGAAGGAATTCTTTCAGTAGAATTTCAAAGTTATTGTATGTTCTGTATGAACTCTCAGGATGGTCTTCTTCCTCACATTCCTAAAGGACGAATTAACGAAGAAATTCTTATTCGTACTACTAGAGATATGGAAGACTACACTTTTCGTAGAATACCCACAGCAGATATGTTATCTGATGATAACTTCATAATATGGAATTTTCCAGAAACCGTTCCTTTTCAGAAAAAGTACAACACTTTAGATTTTGTACATCAAGAAGGAAACTCAGTATCTTTAAAATTTGGAAAACCTACCTCAGTAATTTCCAATACCTCTTCGGAAGAAGCGGTAATCCAATCAGGCATAAATTTTGCCTCTCCCAGTTTCTCTAGGCAAAGCTTTTCAGAAGCTAGCACCTCCTCTAGAAGAAAACCTTTTATCCAACTACCCAGATCACAATCCTTTTCTCAGATTGAAACACCATCTAGGACAAGACCTTCTCCTAGAACTCAGATTAATATGTTTTATTTCAATAAAGCAAAAAACTTTCAAGAATTAGATTTGCTTTTGCAAGGCAAAAAGCTCCCAGATGAAGAACCCAACCTTCCACCTGCAGTTCAGGTCTATACAGCTCGTGTTTATGATGAAGAACCTGAAACCAGAACGCAAAGAGAAAACATCGAGTTTAAAACTCCAGTCTTTTCTTCTAACAAAAAGAAGAATTCTCAGAAACCTATAGCCTCCAAATTCTTTGAAGGAAAAACATTTATGGCCGAACAAGCCATTAATCCTATAGGTATAAAACTCAATTTAGATGGAATCAGAGACGTTAAGAGCGCTCTCAAAAAATGGAAAGAACAAATGGAAATTTGTTTTAGCCTCCAACCCACTTGGAATACAGAAAGCTGTCATAGCTACGCAGAACTTTCCTTAGAAGGAAATGTTAAAAGTTATATTAAATTCCTTAAGAAAGGAACCACAGAAGAACATCGAAATCTCTTAATAGAGTTTCAAACAGTATATCAGACTAGACGTAATGTCGATGGATATGTGTTCTTAATCTCAAAAGAATTTATAGGACAATCTCAGATTACTCATCTTAATGAGGAACAAGAACAAGCTAAATACAAGCTCGCTCAGTTACAAATTTGTAATCTAAAGTTTTTAGAAGAATACACTAATAACTTTAGAGCTATCTTTTATAAATGTGAAGATGATAGTCTTAAAGACGAATACTTTCGCAAAATCCCAGTAATCGGTGACTCCCTCTTTCAATCGTATCAAACATGGAAAGGAAAATTTAATGGAGTTAACCATATTAAAGATAATTCTTTAGGGGAAAGAATTAACTATACTCAGGATTACATTGCTCAAAGAAAGAAAATGAGAAAAGAGCAAAAGCTGATTGAATCAGCCTTTTCAGAGGTTTCGTTTAAAGATGAAAGAGATACTAATCCCTCTATTCAATGGGGATGCTCAGAAAATAAGTATAAATCTTTTCTTAAGAAAAAGAAAAACTTTTCTTTTCCCAGAAAAAAGAAACATAAGTTTCGAAAATCAACTTCTTTCAAAAACCCAGAAAAAAGATTTGAAAAATTTAAGAAAAGAAAGTATTGGATAAAAAATACTTCCTCTCAGAAGAAGGTTTCTAATTATAGAAAACCCTCACAAAAATTTACAGGTAAAACAACAAAAGAATGTTGGACTTGCGGAAAACCTGGACACTTTGCTCCAGATTGCCCAGACAAAGATAAGAAGCAAGCAAGAGTTAATCTTGTTGAACTCATGCTTCCCTCAGCTGATGATAATGAATTCGACATTCTCTATCCTTCCGAATTTTATACCGTCGATTCGGATTCTGTTTATTCCATAACCTCAGAAAGCTCTGATGAACAAGCTGAAGACTTTCACATGAAGACTTTCACAGTTCAGACAGCGACACAATTAAAAGGTGTCAGCCGGATGTCTACTGTAATGCTTTTACAGCAGACTTTGAAAAAGGAGAATCTTCCTCCTCAGCTCAGAATTTATATAGGAAATTTGAAGACCAAGATGCTATCTGGTCTTGCAGCAAATGGAATTGTAAACAGTGGCTCTTTCGAGATCCACTACCTGCTAACATTCCTATGACATTCGAAATAGCCGTTTCCTCAGAAATATTCTTATGTGAAGCTTGTGGATACACCACAAACCCAGGAGATACCGAAGAATGTATTTTCTTTGTTAGCAAAGATCACAAGTTACATTATCATAAAACTTGTTTTGTAGTTGTCATCTTTGACAATCGCGGACTTCATGCAAAGAATGTCGCATTAAATATGCTCAGTGACTTTTGGCGTGAAGTAGAGGACAATCGCTTCTCTATTGCCTTTACACAGCAAATTGTTAACTCTCACCCACCTTCTCAACCTTCTATTAAAATAGAAGAAATTGTTGACTCTCAGCATACTTCCATAAATGCATTTTATATGCAGCAACCAATAGCTCGGTGTAATACTGTTGACAGTGGAATGCTTCTTTATGTCCGCCTTCCTATTGCTAACCTTGGTGGCCGCATCATTGAAGCTCTTATCGACACCGGAAGTACAACATCACTTATTGGACCAGACGTCCTCCCAGCTTCTCATCTAATCCTTGCCGAACAACCCCTCCGTGGTGTGGGCGCTGGTGGTGGCGAGTTTGAGTTAACTCATAAATCTCGCTCTCTCCTTATTCAGGACTCTCAGACTTTTTATAAAGTCCAATTTTGGGTCATTCCAGCCCTTCACTCCGAAGCCATTCTTGGCATTAGCTTCTTCAAAGCCTTTGACTCCTGCCAACTTTCGTTTGGCCCTCCTCCTCAACTCCTTCTCTCCCTTCCTCAGGTCCCTCCTCTCATTCTCCCGTTATACACGGCCGCTCAACTCAGAGCTCTGTCAGCCCAGCGTGGTGGCACTGGCGGCGACCCCACGCCTCCTTCTCCTCTCCTAAACCCTAAACCCTAAACCCTAAACCCTAAACCCTAAAGTTTAGGGTTTAGGGTTTAGGGTTTAGGGTTTAGGGTTTAGGGTTTAGGGTTTAGGGGTTTAGGGTTTAGGGTTTAGGGTTTTAGGGTTTAGGGTTTAGGGTTTAGGGTTTAGGGTTTAGGGTTTAGGGTTTAGGGTTTAGGGTTTAGGGTTTAGGGTTGAGGGTTGAGGGTTGAGGGTTGAGGGTTTAGGGTTGAGGGTTGAGGGTTGAGGGTTGAGGGTTGAGGGTTGAGGGTTGAGGGTTGAGGGTTGAGGGTTGAGGGTTGAGGGTTGAGGGTTGAGGGTTGAGGGTTGAGGGTTGAGGGTTGAGGGTTGAGGGTTGAGGGTTTAGGGTTGAGGGTTTAGGGTTTAGGGTTTAGGGTTTAGGGTTGAGGGTTTAGGGTTGAGGGTTGAGGGTTGAGGGTTGAGGGTTGAGGGTTGAGGGTTGAGGGTTGAGGGTTGAGGGTTTAGGGTTTAGGGTTTAGGGTTTAGGGTTGAGGGTTGAGGGTTGAGGGTTTAGGGTTGAGGGTTTAGGGTTTAGGGTTGAGGGTTTAGGGTTGAGGGTTTAGGGTTTAGGGTTGAGGGTTGAGGGTTTAGGGTTGAGGGTTGAGGGTTTAGGGTTTAGGGTTTAGGGTTTAGGGTTGAGGGTTTAGGGTTGAGGGTTGAGGGTTTAGGGTTTAGGGTTTAGGGTTTAGGGTTTAGGGTTTAGGGTTTAGGGTTGAGGGTTGAGGGTTTAGGGTTTAGGGTTGAGGGTTTAGGGTTTAGGGTTTAGGGTTTAGGGTTTAGGGTTTAGGGTTTAGGGTTTAGGGTTTAGGGTTTAGGGTTTAGGGTTTAGGGTTTAGGGTTTAGGGTTTAGGGTTTAGGGTTTAGGGTTTAGGGTTTAGGGTTCAGGGTTCAGGGTTCAGGGTTCAGGGTTCAGGGTTCAGGGTTCAGGGTTCAGGGTTCAGGGTTCAGGGTTCAGGGTTCAGGGTTCAGGGTTCAGGGTTCAGGGTTCAGGGTTCAGGGTTCAGGGTTCAGGGTTCAGGGTTCAGGGTTCAGGGTTCAGGGTTCAGGGTTCAGGGTTCAGGGTTCAGGGTTCAGGGTTCAGGGTTCAGGGTTCAGGGTTCAGGGTTCAGGGTTCAGGGTTCAGGGTTCAGGGTTCAGGGTTCAGGGTTCAGGGTTCAGGGTTCAGGGTTCAGGGTTCAGGGTTCAGGGTTCAGGGTTCAGGGTTCAGGGTTCAGGGTTCAGGGTTCAGGGTTCAGGGTTCAGGGTTCAGGGTTCAGGGTTCAGGGTTCAGGGTTCAGGGTTCAGGGTTCAGGGTTCAGGGTTCAGGGTTCAGGGTTCAGGGTTCAGGGTTCAGGGTTCAGGGTTCAGGGTTCAGGGTTCAGGGTTCAGGGTTCAGGGTTCAGGGTTTAGGGTTCAGGGTTCAGGGTTTAGGGTTTAGGGTTTAGGGTTTAGGGTTTAGGGTTTAGGGTTTAGGGTTTAGGGTTTAGGGTTTAGGGTTTAGGGTTTAGGGTTTAGGGTTTAGGGTTTAGGGTTTAGGGTTTAGGGTTTAGGGTTTAGGGTTTAGGGTTTAGGGTTTAGGGTTTAGGGTTTAGGGTTTAGGGTTTAGGGTTTAGGGTTTAGGGTTTAGGGTTTAGGGTTTAGGGTTTAGGGTTTAGGGTTTAGGGTTTAGGGTTTAGGGTTTAGGGTTTAGGGTAGGAGAAGGAGGCGAGAGGTCGCCTGTACCACTACGCTGGGCTGACAAAGCTCTGAGTTGAGCCATCGTGTATAGCGGGAGAATAAGAGGAGGGACCTGAGAAAGGGATAGGACAAGCTGAGGAGGAGGGCCAAACGAGAGTTGGCAGGAGTCAAAGGCTTCAAAGAAGCTAATGCCAAGAATGGCCTCGGAATGAAGGGCTGGAATGACCCAAAATTGAACTTTATAAAAGGTCTGAGAGTCCTGAATAAGGAGAGAACGGGTTTTATGAGTTAACTCAAATTCACTGCCACCAGCACCAACACCACGGAGGGGTTGTTCTGCAAGGATTAGATGAGACGCTGGGAGGACTTCTGGTCCAATAAGTGATGTGGTACTGCCTGTGTCAATAAGAGCTTCAATAATGCGACCACCAAGGTTAGCGATAGGAAGGCGTACATAAAGAAGCATTCCACTGTCAACAGTATTGCACCGAGCTGTTGGTTGCTGCATATAAAATGCATTTATGGAAGTATGCTGAGAGTCAACAATTTCTTCTATCTTAATAGAGGGTTGACTGGCTTGTGGTTTAACAATTTGCTGGGTAAAGGCAATAGAGAAACGATTATCCTCAACTTCGCGCCAAAAGTCACTGAGCATATTTAAAGCGACATTCTTCGCATGAAGTCCGCGATTGTCAAAGATGACAACTATAAAACAAGTTTTGTGGTATTGTAATTTATGATCTTTGCTAACAAAGAAAATACATTCTTCGGTATCTCCTGAGATTGTGGTATACCCACAAGCTTCACATAAGAATATTTCTGAGGAAACGGCTGTTTCAAATGTCATTGGAATGTTGGAAGGTAGTGGATCTCGAAAGAGCCACTGTTTACAATTCCATTTGCTGCAAGACCAGATAGCATCTTGGTCTTCAAATTTTCTATATAGATTCTGAGCTGAGGAGGAAGATTCTCCTCTTTCAAAGTCTGCTGTAAAAGCATTACAGTAGACATCCGGCTGACATCTTTCAATTGTGTCGCTATCTGAACTGTGAAAGTCTTCGACTTGTTCCGCAGAGTCGTCTGAGGTTATGGAATAAACAGAATCTGAATCGACGGTATACAATTCAGAAGGATAGAGAATGTCGAAGTCATTCTCATCGGCCGAGGGAAGCATAATTTCAACAAGATTAACTCTTGCTTGCTTCTTATCTTTGTCTGGGCAATCTGGAGCAAAGTGTCCAGGTTTTCCGCAAGTCCAACATTCTTTTGTTGTTTTACCTGTAATTTTTTGTGAGGGTTTTCTATAATTAGAAACCTTCTTCTGAGAGGAAGTATTTTTTATCCAATACTTTCTTTTTTTAAATTTTTTAAATCTTTTTTCTGGATTTTTGAAAGAAAGTGATTTTCGAAACTTATGTTTCTTTTTTCTGGGAAAAGAAAAGTTTTTTCTTTTAAGAAAAGATTTATACTTGTTTTCTGAGCATCCCCATTGAATAGAGGGATTAGTATCTCTTTCATCTTTAAACGATACTTCTGAGAAGGCTGATTCAATCAGCTTTTGCTCTTTTCTCATTTTCTTTCGTTGAGCAATATAATCCTGAGTATAGTTAATTCTTTCACCTAAAGAATTATCTTTAATATGGTTAACTCCATTAAATTTTCCTTTCCATGTTTGATATGATTGAAAGAGGGAGTCACCGATTACTGGGATTTTACGAAAGTATTCGTCTTTAAGACTATCGTCTTCACATTTATAAAAGATAGCTCTAAAGTTATTAGTGTATTCTTCTAAAAACTTTAGATTACAAATTTGTAACTGAGCGAGCTTGTATTTAGCTTGTTCTTGTTCCTCATTAAGATGAGTAATCTGAGATTGTCCTATAAACTCTTTTGAGATTAAGAACACATATCCATCGACATTTCGTCTAGTCTGATATAGTGTTTGAAATTCTATTAAGAGATTTCGGTGTTCTTCTGTGGTTCCTTTCTTAAGGAATTTAATATAACTCTTAACGTTTCCTTCTAAGGAAAGTTCTGCGTAGCTATGACAGCTTTCTGTATTCCAAGTGGGCTGAAGGCTGAAACAAATTTCCATTTGTTCTTTCCACTTTTTGAGAGCGCTTTTAACATCTCTGATTCCATCTAAATTGAGTTTTATTCCTATAGGATTAATGGCTTGTTCGGCCATAAATGTTTTTCCTTCAAAGAATTTGGAGGTTATAGGTTTCTGAGAATTCTTCTTTTTGTTAGAAGAAAAGATTGGAGTTTTAAACTCGATGTTTTCTTTCTGAGTTCTAGCTTCGGGTTCTTCATCATAAACACGAGCTGTATATACCTGAACTGTGGGTGGAAGGTTGGGTTCCTCATCTGGAAGCTTTTTGCCTTGCAAGAGCAAATCTAATTCTTGAAAGTTTTTTGCTTTATTAAAATAAAACATATTAATCTGAGTTCTAGGAGAAGGTCTTGTCCTAGATGGTGTTTCAATCTGAGAAAAAGATTGTGATCTGGGTAATTGGATAAAAGGTTTTTTTCTAGAGGAGCTTGCTTCCGAAAAGCTTTGCCTAGAGAAACTGGGAGAGGCGAAATTTATGCCTGAGTGGATTACCGCTTCTTCTGAAGGGGTATTAGAAATTACTGAGGTTGGTTTTCCAAATTTTAAAGATACTGAGTTTCCTTCATCTACAAGAACGAGGCAAATTCGTATATTGGGATCTGGGAGGTGTAGTCCTTGAATTCTACATTGAAAAAGACCATGGGATAAATATTGAAATCCCTGTTTTCTTCTGAGATCTATCCATGTTGGATGGAAGACATCAAACTTTTGCATAGTTTGGGTGACTGTAACAAGATTACTCCACTTTGCAAGTTCGTAATCCTTTCCTTTAGGAGTTTCACCATTAGTATACAAATCTTTGTATCTAACTGGGGGCAAAGTTTGCTTTGTTATAGCATTTTCTATAACTTTCCATTCTGAATCTCCAAATTTTGACCAATCCATTTGTGGTTTATTCTCAAAATATTTGGCTTTAACATTTTCGCCAAATTTCTTTAATTGAAACATGTTTATCTGTGCTCTTCCTAATGGAGGATTAGGAGGTTGTAATTGAGGGGAGGCCTCAGTCCTTTTGGCTGAGCTCTGAACCTTGTCAGAAAGATTTTGTATCTGAGTTTTTAGAGAACTCAGTTGCTTCTCACGAATTTTTTCGTTTAATTCATGCTTTTGTTCAAGCATAGAAATTTTTTCATATATTTCTTTAAGTATAGTCATTTGACTATTTAAATTGTTCTGAGTTTCTCTTTTGTTTTGTTCGACAAAAGATTTTATGCTGTGAATGCTTGTTCCTAAAGAGGCACAAGCGTCTTCAATTAATCTGCAGTTTTTCTCAAAATAATCAAGATTAGTTCTAACTGCATCAGCAATTGAATGTAGGTTTTGATCGTTTTCAACGAACAATCTTAGATCTGAGAGTTGGACGGACAGCTGATTAAGAACAGCTTCTTGTTCTGAGATTTGAACTTTAGTTTCTGCTAAAGTCTGTGTTAAGACTTCTTGTCTATGAATGTTACTATGTAACTGTGAGGCTAAGGAATTTAAGCCTTTGCTTAGACTCTGTTGATATTCTGTAAAAACTTGAAAAAATCTTTCAAGTCCTTTTCTAAGATTTTCATGATTTTGTCCTTTAATTTTTTCTGATTCAATTAATTCTTCTCTTAATTGAAGGATTCCTGAGGAGAGAAAATTTTGGCTTTTGCCAATTAACTGAGTGAGTTTTAAGGTGTTTGTTTGTTCTAACTCATGTTTTTCAATTAAAAAGTTTTTTCCACTTTTAATAAAACTTTCTATTTTCTGAAGGAATTCAGGAAGTGAAGGAGTTTTTACTCCTTTTGATGGTACTGAGGTTTCATAAGGGATGATTTGCATAATCGACATATGAAACTTAATTAAAATCTGAGCCTGTAGCTTTTCCAATGGCTACAATTTTTTCTGACATAGGTTTTATTAACCTAAGAATTTCTTGAATATCTGTAAAGATTTTTTCAGAGACTTCTTCTTGAAGTCTAGCATTTTCAAGATAATTTAAAATTTCTTGAGTATCTTCAAAAATCTGTGTTTGACATTTTTTTATGTCTTGACTAGACTCTAGTAAGGCTGAAAGTACTTCTACCAAGTTAGAAGGTAGCTGTGTATTGATTTCACTGAGGATCTTATCTAGAAGATCTAACTGTAGCTTAAGCTCATTTGCTCTTTCTGTTTGAGAATTGCTTAGTTTGCCTAAGCCTTCCAGTGTCCACAAAAGCAGATCATTCGTGTGGTTGCCTAGTGCGACAAATTCACTAAGGCTGGGGTTGAGGCTAGAGATGTGTCTAGCATGTGCATACTTACTGTGTGGTTCCCAACAGTCTGAAGTGGGACGAAGTTCTTCAGAAAGAAGAGCATATTCTTTGTTTCCGTATATCCAAGAGTATATACGGCTGATAATGCTTTTGGGTGTTTTATCCATGAATAACATAATTAATTACTGAGCGGCCATAGTTATTTTCTGTGGCATGTGTAACTAAACTAGAAAAGGCATCATTATACCTGTCCTCAAAATTGTAGAGAGCTGTGAGCGTAGTCATTTGTACTGTTTCGAGTACATACGAATCTACTGAATAGACGATTGTTCCATCTGGCTGGATGATGAACAAGTGTCTTGTTCTAAGGGCAGCTAACAAAGCATCTGTTAGCAGACGTCTATTTCTGAGGATGATTTGAAAAATGTCAAACCTTTCTTTTTTCTCAAAAAGCATGTTTTCTAAAAGCATGCGATGTCTGTATCGTTTGGCTAATGTTAGCAAGACGGCTACATTGTCTCGCCAAAGGGTTGTTCTGGGTAGAGCTAGAGCCCGTTCAAGGGCTGCTATGCTGACAACTAAAAATCGCTCAAAGAGAGCAAGATTTTCCCATGTAAAATCGTCGAAAGACGGAGGAGTTAACGTTCCTGTTGGAGGGACGTCTATACTGGTCCGATGGTAGGTGGGACTACCAAAAGGAGTTGGTTCGGACCCTGAAGGGGAACCGGTATCGGGTTCCAGGGTTAACCCAGTCATGCTGAGTTCTAGATCTGAGGTATCTGTTTGTGCTGAAGCTTCTGCTTGAGCTCTTTCTCGAGCTAGTTCAGCTAAAAATATTCTGTGTTGGGCATCTGCCTCGGCTGGATCTCGGTTGAAGCAGTACCGAGGGTTGTCTGGGTCTCCAGAGATGGACGTGGCATCTGTGCTAGGTATAGAAGGTTCCCAATCTTCGAAAGAACCATCGTTCTCTGCGAGGTGTGCTAAACACCGAGTCCACGAGAACTCTGAAGAGTCCCTGTCGCTCATAGCGATGCTCTAGGAGCCAAGAAAGTATATGGCTTTGATACCAAACTAAGGGTGGTTTTTTTTTTTTTTTTTTTTTTTTTTTTTTTTGTAAAAAAAACTGAAACAACAAAAGCAGCACTTAACCGATGAAAGAAAGAGAGTGGTTTAAGGCAGAGAGAGAGTAGAATAACCAGTCAGGCAGCCAGGTGCAACAATATTTATAACGATTAATAATGTGGGTTAAGGTCCACCTATGCTTCCGGTTTAGACGGTTGGTTAAGGGTCTCAAGGTGATAAGCAAAACTGAGAGGTAAGTTGTGCTCGTGAGAAAGAATTATCATGGACTCATCTTCAGACCGACCTATGTGTAGGTCACCTTTTGGTATCTGGACTACGGACAAAACGCCTAAACGCCTTCCTTGGCTAACGGCAATAGTCCTCAAAGGTCCATACCAGGCTTAAGGTCCTCACTATGGCCATCATAACTTTCAACGAGAGCCATGCATGCTTAAACACAGATAATCTGTAATGAAGAAACCAAACATCATTCCGAAAGATAGACAAGAGATTAACTCATATTATTAACAAAATAAACATCTTACAACAAGGCTTAGCCCTTCTGGCTATTCCAGAGGGAGATTAGCCTGCCATACCTGCGGGCTGGTTGCTATCTTCCTAAGAGATTGGCTTCTCCGGGAAGTTAGTCTTGATTTACAAATGAATGAGGAAGGGTATTTATAGAGAGAGTTACACATAAAGAGACAAAAGAAAAACTGTTTACATGTGAGTGATACTGTACATATAATTGTGACTACTGTAGCTACTGTAGCCATTATGGACTGAGAGGTGCACTGTGTTGGCACGGGTTTAGAGACCAGCTCTTATCTGAAGAGAATCTATACTGTGCAGACGTCTCTTCTTGTTTGCCAATGAGACGCTCCTTTTTCTTTTGACTATGCTTACGCCATCATAAAAGATTCTTCGGGCTGAAACTCGTCGGTCGGGCCGAGCTGCGATCCATCGACTGTGCTTTCTGGATCCGGGTTGTCTTCTGAGTCGGGTGCATAATCATCAGCAAGCCCAAGTAACAATTCTTCCGTAAGATCTGGGTTCATCTTGAAGACATTTTGTCGTACTGAGAGGTCACGTATTCCAAGCGTGACGAAGGTTTCCATGCTGCAGAGGATCTCTATTTTGATAGGGGTTTGATGTGGCTTCATCCGTTCAACTGTGCCATTTCCATATACCTCTGGTGTTTGAATAATTAGGTTTTCTGAGAGATAGATGGTGTAATATTTTAACTGAGGATTACGGAGATTTCCGCTGATCATTCTGACAAGCTCAGTTCGCTGTTGTTCTCGATGATACATGGTGATAGGAACTCGTCTTTCTGGGGCAAAGGATGGAACCTCTGAGACCCAAGAGGGTATTTCTTCTAAAATCCTTATTAAAGAGAAGGATTTAGCAGGAGATCCATAAGGAGCTAGGATCATCGTATGCAGGACATATGGGTACTCATGCATCAGGTTTTTGATTACCCATTTCTCTGTTTCTGAGAGGAGGAGTAAGTCTTCTTCTCTATGGATTTTGAGGAAGGCAATGAATCCATATTTGTACAGAAGGGAAAATTCTGTGAGGTTGAGAGGAGCCTCATCTGATGGTTTATCCATTAGTAAGATAGGAGTCTGCGTGCTTCCGCCTCGGAGGAGAGTAATATTTTCTTTGCTGTAGGAGTCATCTATCAACTGTGTGAGGAAAGCCTCAAGTCTCGTTGTTTCTGAGGAGACATTGGTGGTATCGCTTGTACCACAGAAGGATTCAATTGAGAGGAAGACCCGAAAATTGAGTCTTCGGTAAATAGGCGTTTTAAAGGCGCCTGTAACTTCTGCGTAGGAGATTATCCCGGTAGATTCAGTCATGTTTTTAGCAAGACTTCTTGTTTCTTGCTGAGCCTGTAAAATGAGGTTTCTTTGAGTCCTCATATGTCTGAGAGAGGCGATGATAGCCTGTTTGCCTTCAATTTTGTATTGCCTTTCAAAGGCATGCCAGATATTATCTGCAATCAAGAGTTCTTCTCTTGTAAACTCTTTTCTTAATTGTCCCATTTGGAACTGTTCTCTGTGTGCAATATGTTTTAGGTAGACATTCCCTACCAGATTTTTCTGAGATAATCCTTCTTTCGAAATGCTGGGAGGATATAGAACTTGGTCTATATCTGTGATAATATGTCTATATTCTTTTATCTGAGAGGAAGCTGAAGGCTTCTTCGAGGATACAGTCATCCAAGGTTCTGTGGTAGTGTCAATTTCTGCGGGATCCTCGCTTTTGAGGATTTTCTGAGAGGGAGCATAGTCATTTAGACTAGAGGCTTCACTATTATTGTCTTCAAGAGACAAAGACCTGAACGCCAGGTATTCCTGGAATTGTTGGAACAGAAACTGGTTGTCCATTTCTTGCTCTGAGAGAGGTCTTTTAGAGACCATACTGTGTGCATGGAAGCTCTGTCTTCCTATGGGAGTCTCTGTGTATCCTCTTCCTCTGGAAGGAACTCGTATTCCTTTTCCTCGAAACATCATCTTATCTTGAAAGAAAAACATAACTCTGAGTCAGTAGAAGAGTTAGCAAATAGTTGTTCACGAGATAAGATATCTGCTAATTCATTTCTTTGTCCTGAGATATGAATGATATCAAAATCAAATTCATTTAAAAAATGATGCCAATTAATCAGCCTTTTCTGAGTTAATTTTCGAAGTGGTGCATTTCTAAAGTGTTGTACAAATTTAGAGTCTGTTTCGACAATAAATCTTTTTGGTCTGAGAAAAAGAGCATATTTATCAATGCCGAAGATTACAGCCAATAATTCTTTTTCATGAGCATGATAATTGCACTGAGCAGGATTAAAAGTTCCTGATTTATAACAACAAATTTTTCTTCTTTTTTCTAAATCTTTGGGGTCTTTAGTCATATAGACAACTCCCCATTGTTTATCTGAGGCATCACTTCTAAGGATGAAAGTATCTTCAGTATTAGGTAGACTGAGAGGAGGAATAGTTTTTACTATTTCTCGTAATTCCCGAACTATGGCTATATCTCTTTCAGTCCATTTGAAAGGATTTGTTTGTTCGGTTTTTGTTAATTTAGCTGAGAGACTACTGCGATATTTTGCTAGGTTTTTAATAAAATCACTAGCGCAGTTAAGGATTCCTAAATAACTCTGCAATTGTTTTCTGCTGGTGATGATTTCTGGGAAGTCAAGAATTTTTTTGACAATATGATCTTGTAGAGATATTTCTCCTTGCTTAATATGAACTCCTAAGAATTTTATTTCTCTTTGGCAGAGTTCGTATTTCTTGGGAGAGATCACGATACCGTGTTTCTCAAATTCGTTAAGGATAGCTCGAACATGTTGGAAATGTTCTTCTTCTGTGTGTGAAGCGACAAGAATGTCGTCAATGTAGACTAAACAATAGTCTCTGTGTTCTCTAAAGATATCATCCATTCGTCTTTGAAAGACTTGAGGAGCAATACTGAGACCGAAAGGCATGACTAGCCATTCGTATTTTCCTTGAGGAACGCTGAAGGCTGTCCAGGGGATAGAGTCTTTGTGCATTCTTATTTGCCAAAATCCTGATTTGCAATCAAACTTGCTAAACCAAGTTCTTTTTTCAATGAGTTGAATAAGATTGTTTTTGTCTGGGATTTTGTACGTATCTTGAACAAGATTGTTGTTTAAAGCTCGATAGTCTATAACCATCCTAGCCTTTCCTCTGAGTTGTTCAGCGTGATTATTGACTAAAAATGCTGGACTATTATGAGGGCTCTGTGAGGGTCTGATTAACCGTTGCTCAAGGAGTTCCTTGATCTGAATATTAAGCTCCTTTGTTTCCTTCGGATTAGCGGGATACGCTTTTCCATTTATTTTTCGTTCTGGGTCTATGAGTCGAAGCTCACATTCATATTTATCTTTTTGCCACTGGGCTGTAGGATTTGTTCCTAAAACTGGTTCTGTGAGTTTCTTAAGCTTAGCTTGAGTTTTTGACTCTTTCTTTTGCTTGGAGTTTTCAACTGAGTGTTGATATATTTCTGCGAGATAACATTCAATGTTATGACAGTCGCATTCTGAGTTAGGATTAGAGTTGCACATGGTGCAGGAATTTTTTGGTTTAGGGTTTAGGGTAGGAGAAGGAGGCGAGAGGTCGCCTGTACCACTACGCTGGGCTGACAAAGCTCTGAGTTGAGCCATCGTGTATAGCGGGAGAATAAGAGGAGGGACCTGAGAAAGGGATAGGACAAGCTGAGGAGGAGGGCCAAACGAGAGTTGGCAGGAGTCAAAGGCTTCAAAGAAGCTAATGCCAAGAATGGCCTCGGAATGAAGGGCTGGAATGACCCAAAATTGAACTTTATAAAAGGTCTGAGAGTCCTGAATAAGGAGAGAACGGGTTTTATGAGTTAACTCAAATTCACTGCCACCAGCACCAACACCACGGAGGGGTTGTTCTGCAAGGATTAGATGAGACGCTGGGAGGACTTCTGGTCCAATAAGTGATGTGGTACTGCCTGTGTCAATAAGAGCTTCAATAATGCGACCACCAAGGTTAGCGATAGGAAGGCGTACATAAAGAAGCATTCCACTGTCAACAGTATTGCACCGAGCTGTTGGTTGCTGCATATAAAATGCATTTATGGAAGTATGCTGAGAGTCAACAATTTCTTCTATCTTAATAGAGGGTTGACTGGCTTGTGGTTTAACAATTTGCTGGGTAAAGGCAATAGAGAAACGATTATCCTCAACTTCGCGCCAAAAGTCACTGAGCATATTTAAAGCGACATTCTTCGCATGAAGTCCGCGATTGTCAAAGATGACAACTATAAAACAAGTTTTGTGGTAATGTAATTTATGATCTTTGCTAACAAAGAAAATACATTCTTCGGTATCTCCTGAGATTGTGGTATACCCACAAGCTTCACATAAGAATATTTCTGAGGAAACGGCTGTTTCAAATGTCATTGGAATGTTGGAAGGTAGTGGATCTCGAAAGAGCCACTGTTTACAATTCCATTTGCTGCAAGACCAGATAGCATCTTGGTCTTCAAATTTTCTATATAGATTCTGAGCTGAGGAGGAAGATTCTCCTCTTTCAAAGTCTGCTGTAAAAGCATTACAGTAGACATCCGGCTGACATCTTTCAATTGTGTCGCTATCTGAACTGTGAAAGTCTTCGACTTGTTCCGCAGAGTCGTCTGAGGTTATGGAATAAACAGAATCTGAATCGACGGTATACAATTCAGAAGGATAGAGAATGTCGAAGTCATTCTCATCGGCCGAGGGAAGCATAATTTCAACAAGATTAACTCTTGCTTGCTTCTTATCTTTGTCTGGGCAATCTGGAGCAAAGTGTCCAGGTTTTCCGCAAGTCCAACATTCTTTTGTTGTTTTACCTGTAATTTTTTGTGAGGGTTTTCTATAATTAGAAACCTTCTTCTGAGAGGAAGTATTTTTTATCCAATACTTTCTTTTTTTAAATTTTTAGGGTTTAGGGTTTAGGGTTTAGGGTTTAGGGTTTAGGGTTTAGGGTTT
Organism: Sextonia rubra; assembly: GCA_037013555.1. Lineage (NCBI taxonomy): Eukaryota > Viridiplantae > Streptophyta > Magnoliopsida > Laurales > Lauraceae > Sextonia > Sextonia rubra. The sequence continues at coordinate 28,236,753 of JASUAD010000002.1, forward strand.
AGGGTTTAGGGTTTAGGGTTTAGGGTTTAGGGTTTAGGGTTTAGGGTTTAGGGTTTAGGGTTTAGGGTTTAGGGTTTAGGGTTTAGGGTTTAGGGTTTAGGGTTTAGGGTTTAGGGTTTAGGGTTTAGGGTTTAGGGTTTAGGGTTTAGGGTTTAGGGTTTAGGGTTTAGGGTTTAGGGTTTAGGGTTTAGGGTTTAGGGTTTAGGGTTTAGGGTTTAGGGTTTAGGGTTTAGGGTTTAGGGTTTAGGGTTTAGGGTTTAGGGTTTAGGGTTTAGGGTTTAGGGTTTAGGGTTTAGGGTTTAGGGTTTAGGGTTTAGGGTTTAGGGTTTAGGGTTAGGGTTTAGGGTTTAGGGTTTAGGGTTTAGGGTTTAGGGTTGAGGGTTGAGGGTTTAGGGTTTAGGGTTTAGGGTTTAGGGTTTAGGGTTTAGGGTTTAGGGTTTAGGGTTTAGGGTTTAGGGTTTAGGGTTTAGGGTTTAGGGTTTAGGGTTTAGGGTTTTAGGGTTTAGGGTTTAGGGTGTAGGGTTTAGGGTTTAGGGTTTAGGGTTTAGGGTTTAGGGTTTAGGGTTTAGGGTTTAGGGTTTAGGGTTTAGGGTTTAGGGTTTAGGGTTTAGGGTTTAGGGTTTAGGGTTTAGGGTTTAGGGTTTAGGGTTTAGGGTTTAGGGTTTAGGGTTTAGGGTTTAGGGTTTAGGGTTTAGGGTTTAGGGTTTAGGGTTTAGGGTTTAGGGTTTAGGGTTTAGGGTTTAGGGTTTAGGGTTTAGGGTTTAGGGTTTAGGGTTTAGGGTTTAGGGTTTAGGGTTTAGGGTTTAGGGTTTAGGGTTTAGGGTTTAGGGTTTAGGGTTTAGGGTTTAGGGTTTAGGGTTTAGGGTTTAGGGTTTAGGGTTTAGGGTTTAGGGTTTAGGGTTTAGGGTTTAGGGTTTAGGGTTTAGGGTTTAGGGTTTAGGGTTTAGGGTTTAGGGTTTAGGGTGTAGGGTGTAGGGTTTAGGGTTTAGGGTTTAGGGTTTAGGGTTTAGGGTTTAGGGTTTAGGGTTTAGGGTTTAGGGTTTAGGGTTTAGGGTTTAGGGTTTAGGGTTTAGGGTTTAGGGTTTAGGGTTTAGGGTTTAGGGTTTAGGGTTTAGGGTTTAGGGTTTAGGGTTTAGGGTTTAGGGTTTAGGGTTTAGGGTTTAGGGTTTAGGGTTTAGGGTTTAGGGTTTAGGGTTTAGGGTTTAGGGTTTAGGGTTTAGGGTTTAGGGTTTAGGGTTTAGGGTTTAGGGTTTAGGGTTTAGGGTTTAGGGTTTAGGGTTTAGGGTTTAGGGTTTAGGGTTTAGGGTTTAGGGTTTAGGGTTTAGGGTTTAGGGTTTAGGGTTTAGGGTTTAGGGTTTAGGGTTTAGGGTTTAGGGTTTAGGGTTTAGGGTTTAGGGTTTAGGGTTTAGGGTTTAGGGTTTAGGGTTTAGGGTTTAGGGTTTAGGGTTTAGGGTTTAGGGTTTAGGGTTTAGGGTTTAGGGTTTAGGGTTTAGGGTTTAGGGTTTAGGGTTTAGGGTTTAGGGTTTAGGGTTTAGGGTTTAGGGTTTAGGGTTTAGGGTTTAGGGTTTAGGGTTTAGGGTTTAGGGTTTAGGGTTTAGGGTTTAGGGTTTAGGGTTTAGGGTTTAGGGTTTAGGGTTTAGGGTTTAGGGTTTAGGGTTTAGGGTTTAGGGTTTAGGGTTTAGGGTTTAGGGTTTAGGGTTTAGGGTTTAGGGTTTAGGGTTTAGGGTTTAGGGTTTAGGGTTTAGGGTTTAGGGTTTAGGGTTTAGGGTTTAGGGTTTAGGGTTTAGGGTTTAGGGTTTAGGGTTTAGGGTTTAGGGTTTAGGGTTTAGGGTTTAGGGTTTAGGGTTTAGGGTTTAGGGTTTAGGGTTTAGGGTTTAGGGTTTAGGGTTTAGGGTTTAGGGTTTAGGGTTTAGGGTTTAGGGTTTAGGGTTTAGGGTTTAGGGTTTAGGGTTTAGGGTTTAGGGTTTAGGGTTTAGGGTTTAGGGTTTAGGGTTTAGGGTTTAGGGTTTAGGGTTTAGGGTTTAGGGTTTAGGGTTTAGGGTTTAGGGTTTAGGGTTTAGGGTTTAGGGTTTAGGGTTTAGGGTTTAGGGTTTAGGGTTTAGGGTTTAGGGTTTAGGGTTTAGGGTTTAGGGTTTAGGGTTTAGGGTTTAGGGTTTAGGGTTTAGGGTTTAGGGTTTAGGGTTTAGGGTTTAGGGTTTAGGGTTTAGGGTTTAGGGTTTAGGGTTTAGGGTTTAGGGTTTAGGGTTTAGGGTTTAGGGTTTAGGGTTTAGGGTTTAGGGTTTAGGGTTTAGGGTTTAGGGTTTAGGGTTTAGGGTTTAGGGTTTAGGGTTTAGGGTTTAGGGTTTAGGGTTTAGGGTTTAGGGTTTAGGGTTTAGGGTTTAGGGTTTAGGGTTTAGGGTTTAGGGTTTAGGGTTTAGGGTTTAGGGTTTAGGGTTTAGGGTTTAGGGTTTAGGGTTTAGGGTTTAGGGTTTAGGGTTTAGGGTTTAGGGTTTAGGGTTTAGGGTTTAGGGTTTAGGGTTTAGGGTTTAGGGTTTAGGGTTTAGGGTTTAGGGTTTAGGGTTTAGGGTTTAGGGTTTAGGGTTTAGGGTTTAGGGTTTAGGGTTTAGGGTTTAGGGTTTAGGGTTTAGGGTTTAGGGTTTAGGGTTTAGGGTTTAGGGTTTAGGGTTTAGGGTTTAGGGTTTAGGGTTTAGGGTTTAGGGTTTAGGGTTTAGGGTTTAGGGTTTAGGGTTTAGGGTTTAGGGTTTAGGGTTTAGGGTTTAGGGTTTAGGGTTTAGGGTTTAGGGTTTAGGGTTTAGGGTTTAGGGTTTAGGGTTTAGGGTTTAGGGTTTAGGGTTTTAGGGTTTAGGGTTTAGGGTTTAGGGTTTAGGGTTTAGGGTTTAGGGTTTAGGGTTTAGGGTAGGAGAAGGAGGCGAGAGGTCGCCTGTATCACCACGCGGTGCTGACAAAGCTCTGAGTTGAGCCATTGTGTATAGCGGGAGAATAAGAGGAGGGACCTGAGAAAGGGAGAGGACGAGCTGAGGAGGAGGGCCAAACGAGAGTTGGCAGGAGTCAAAGGCTTCAAAGAAGCTAATGCCAAGAATGGCCTCGGAATGAAGGGCTGGAATGACCCAAAATTGAACTTTATAAAAGGTCTGAGAGTCCTGAATAAGGAGAGAACGGGTTTTATGCGTTAACTCAAATTCACTGCCACCAGCGCCAACACCACGAAGGGGTTGTTCAGCAAGGATTAGATGAGAAGCTGGGAGGACTTCTGGTCCAATAAGAGATGTGGTACTGCCTGTGTCAATAAGAGCTTCAATAATGCGACCACCAAGGTTAGCAATAGGAAGGCGCACATAAAGAAGCATTCCACTGTCAACAGTATTGCACCGAGCTGTTGGTTGCTGCATATAAAATGCATTTATGGAAGTATGCTGAGAGTCAACAATTTCTTCTATCTTAATAGGGGGTTGACTGGCTTGTGGTTTAACAATTTGCTGGGTAAAGGCAATAGAGAAGCGATTATCCTCAACTTCGCGCCAAAAGTCACTGAGCATATTTAAAGCGACATTCTTCGCATGAAGTCCGCGATTGTCAAAGATGACAACTATAAAACAAGTTTTGTGGTAATGTAATTTATGATCTTTGCTAACAAAGAAAATACATTCTTCGGTATCTCCTGAGATTGTGGTATACCCACAAGCTTCACATAAGAATATTTCTGAAGAAACGGCTGTTTCAAATGTCATTGGAATGTTGGAAGGTAGTGGATCTCTAAAGAGCCACTGTTTACAATTCCATTTGCTGCAAGACCAGATAGCATCTTGGTCTTCAAATTTTCTATATAGATTCTGAGATGAGGAGGAAGATTCTCCTCTTTCAAAGTCTGCTGTAAAAGCATTACAGTAGACATCCGGCGGGCACCTTTCAATGGTGTCGCTATCTGAACTGTGAAAGTCGTCGGCTTGTTCCTCAGAGTCGTCTGAGGTTATGGAATAGACAGAATCTGAATTGACAGTATACAATTCAGAAGGATAGAGAATGTCGAAATCATTCTCATCGGCTGAGGGAAGCATAGTTGTAACAAGATTAACTCTTGCTTGCTTCTTATCTTTGTCTGGGCAATCTGGAGCGAAGTGTCCAGGTTTTCCGCAAGTCCAACATTCTTTTGTTGTTTTACCTGTAATTTTTTGTGAGGGTTTTCTATAATTAGAAACCTTCTTCTGCGAAGAAGTATTTTTTATCCAATACTTTCTTTTTTTAAATTTTTTAAATCTTTTTTCTGGATTTTTGAAAGAAAGTGATTTTCGAAACTTATGTTTCTTTTTTCTGGGAAAAGAAAGGTTTTTTCTTTTAAGAAAAGATTTATACTTGTTTTCTGAGCATCCCCATTGAATAGAGGGATTAGTATCTCTTTCATCTTTGAACGATACTTCTGAGAAGGCTGATTCAATCAGCTTTTGTTCTTTTCTCATTTTCTTTCGTTGAGCAATATAATCCTGAGTATAGTTAATTCTTTCACCTAAAGAATTATCTTTAATATGGTTAACTCCATTAAATTTTCCTTTCCATGTTTGATATGATTGAAAGAGGGAGTCACCAATTACTGGGATTTTGCGAAAGTATTCGTCTTTAAGGCTATCGTCTTCACATTTATAAAAGATAGCTCTAAAGTTATTAGTGTATTCTTCTAAAAACTTTAGATTACAAATCTGTAACTGAGCGAGCTTGTATTTAGCTTGTTCTTGTTCTTCATTAAGATGAGTAATCTGAGATTGTCCTATAAACTCTTTTGAGATTAAGAACACATATCCATCGACATTGCGTCGAGTCTGATATACTGTTTGAAACTCTAGTAAGAGATTTCGATGCTCTTCTGTGGTTCCTTTCTTAAGGAATTTAATATAACTCTTAACATTTCCTTCTAAGGAAAGTTCTGCATAGCTATGACAGCTTTCTGTGTTCCAAGTAGGCTGGAGGCTGAAACAAATTTCCATCTGTTCTTTCCACTTTTTGAGAGCGCTTTTAACGTCTCTGATTCCATCTAAATTGAGTTTTATTCCTATAGGATTAATGGCTTGTTCGGCCATAAATGTTTTTCCTTCAAAGAATTTGGAGGCTATAGGTTTCTGAGAATTCTTCTTTTTGTTAGAAGAAAAGACTGGAGTTTTAAACTCGATATTTTCTTTCTGAGTTCTAGCTTCGGGTTCTTCATCATAAACTCGAGCTGTATATACCTGAACTGTGGGTGGAAGGTTGGATTCTTCACCTGGAAGCTTTTTGCCTTGCAAAAGCAGATCCAATTCCTGAAAGTTTTTTGCTTTATTGAAATAAAACATATTAATCTGAGTTCTAGGAGAAGGTCTTGTCCTAGCTGGTGTTTCAATCTGAGAAAAAGATTGTGATCTGGGTAATTGGATAAAAGGTTTTCTTCTAGAGGAGGTGCTAGCTTCTGAAAAGCTTTGCCTAGAAAAACTGGGAGAGGCAAAATTTATGCCTGAGTGGATTACCGCTTCGTCTGCAGGGGTATTCGAAATTACTGAAGTTGGTTTTCCAAATTTTAAAGATACTGAGTTTCCTTCTTGCTGTACAAAATCTAAAGTGTTGTACTTTTTCTTAAAAGGAACAGTTTCTGGAAAATTCCATATTCTGAAGTTATCATCGGATAACATATCTGCTGTAGGTATTCTCCGAAATGTGTAATCTTCCATGTCTCTAGTGGTACGAATAAGAATTTCTTCATTAATTCGTCCTTTAGGAATGTGAGGGAGAAGTCCATCCTGAGAGTTCATACAGAACATGCAATAACTTTGAAATTCTACTGAAAGAATTCCTTCGTTAACTATATAGTTTTCATAACCCTGTGTGTTAACGAGGAGTTTGATATATCTGGCTGAGGTAATAGGCATAACATAGCCTGGAATGACATTGAAATAGGCAACATTACTTCTTAAATCTAATTGACCAATGCCTATAATACTATCTCTAAAGACTGAGTTTCGTTCATCTACAAGAACGAGGCAAATCCGTATATTAGGATCTGGGAGGTGTAGTCCTTGAATTCTACACTGAAAAAGACCATGGGATAAATACTGAAATCCCTGTTTTCTTCTGAGATCTATCCATGTTGGATGGAAGACATCAAACTTTTGCATAGTTTGAGTGACTGTAACAAGATTACTCCACTTTGCAAGTTCGTAATCTTTTCCTTTAGGAGTTTCTCCATTCGTATACAAATCTTTGTATCTAACTGGGGGCAAAGTTTGCTTTGTTATAGCATTTTCTATAACTTTCCATTCTGAATCTCCAAATTTTGACCAATCCATTTGTGGTTTATTCTCAAAATATTTGGCTTTAACATTTTCACCAAATTTCTTTAATTGAAACATGTTTATCTGTGCTCTTCCTAATGGAGGATTAGGAGGTTGTAACTGAGGGGAAGCCTCAGTCGTTTTTGCTGAGTTCTGAACCTTGTCAGAAAGATTTTGTATCTGAGTTTTAAGAGAGCTTATTTGTTTCTCTCGAATTTTGGAGTTTAATTCATGCTTTTGTTCAAGCATAGAAATTTTTTCATATATTTCTTTAAGTATAGTCATTTGACTATTTAAATTATTCTGAGTTTCTCTTTTGTTTTGTTCGACAAAAGATTTTATGCTGTGAATGCTTGTTCCTAAAGAGGCGCAAGCGTCTTCAATTAATCTGCAGTTTTTCTCAAAATAATCAAGATTAGTTCTAACTGCGTCAGCTATAGAATGGAGGTTTTGATCGTTTTCTATGAACAATCTTAGATCTGAGAGTTGGACTGACAGCTGATTAAGAACAGCTTCTTGTTCTGATATTTGAACTTTAGTTTCTGCTAAAGTCTGTGTCAGGACTTCTTGTCTATGAATATTACTATGTAACTGTGAGGCTAAGGAATTTAATCCTTTGCTTAAACTTTGTTGATATTCTGTAAAAACTTGAAAAAATCTCTCAAGTCCTTTTCTAAGGTTTTCATGATTTTGTCCTTTAATTTTTTCTGATTCAATTAATTCTTCCCTTAATTGAAGGATTCCTGAGGAGAGAAAATTTTGGCTTTTGCCAATTAACTGAGTGAGTTTTAAGGTGTTTGTTTGTTCTAACTCATGTTTTTCAATAAAAAAGTTTTTTCCACTGTTAATAAAACTTTCTATTTTCTGAAGGAATTCAGGAAGTGAAGGAGTTTTTACTCCTTTTGATGGCACTGAGGTTTCATAAGGGATGATTTGCATAATCGACATATGAAAATTAATTAAAATCTGAACCTGTAGCTTTTCCAATGGCTACGATTTTTTCTGACATAGGTTTTATTAACCTAAGGATTTCTTGAATATCTGTAAAGATTTTTTCAGAGACTTCTTCTTGAAGTCTAGCATTTTCAAGATAATTTAAAATTTCTTGAGTATCTTCAAAAATCTGTGTTTGACATTTTTTTATGTCTTGACTAGATTCCAATAAGGCTGAAAGTACTTCTACCAAGTTAGAAGGTAGCTGTGTATTGATTTCACTGAGGATCTTATCTAGAAGATCTAACTGTAACTTGAGCTCATTTGCTCTTTCTGTTTGAGAATTGCTTAGTTTGCCTAAGCTCTCGAGGGTCCACAAAAGCAGATCATTTGTGTGATTGCCTAAGGCGACAAATTCACTAAGGCTGGGATTGAGGCTAGAGATGTGTCTAGCATGTGCATACTTACTGTGTAGTTCCCAACAGTCTGAAGTGGGACGAAGTTCTTCAGAAAGAAGAACATAGTCTTTGTTTCCGTATATCCAAGAGTATATACGGCTGATGATGCTTTTGGGTGTTTTATCCATGAATAACATAATTAATTACTGAGCGGCCATAGTTATTTTCTGTGGCATGTGTAACTAAACTAGAAAAGGCATTATTATACCTGTCTTCAAAATTGTATAACGCTGTGAGAGTAGTTATTTGTACTGTTTCGAGTACATAAGAATCCACTGAATAGATGATTGTTCCATCTGGCTGGATGATGAACAAATGTCTTGTTCGAAGGGCAGCTAACAAAGCATCTGTTAGCAGGCGTCTATTTCTGAGGATGATTTGAAAAATGTCAAACCTTTCTTTTTTCTCAAAAAGCATGTTTTCTAAAAGCATGCGATGTCTGTATCTTTTGGCCAATGTTAGCAAGACGGCAACATTGTCTCGCCAAAGGGTTGTTCTGGGTAGAGCTAAAGCTCGTTCGAGAGCAGCAATGCTGACAACTAAAAATCGCTCATAAAGAGCAAGGTTTTCCCATGTAAAGTCGTCGAAAGACGGAGGAGTTAGCGTTCCTGGTGGAGGGACGTCTATACTGGGCCTATGGTATGTAGGACTACCAAAAGGAGTTGGGTCTGAGTCTGAGGGTGAACCGGTATCGGGTTCAAGGGTTAACTCAGTCATGCTGAGTTCTAAGTCTGAGGTATCTGGTTGTGCTGAAGCTTCTGCTTGAGCTAGTTCAGCTAAGAAGATCCTATGCTCAGCATCTGCCTCTGCTGGATCTCGGTTGAAACCATACCGAGGATTGTCTGGGTGTCCAGAGATGGACGTAGCATCTGTGCTAGGTATAGAAGGTTCCCAATCTTCGAAAGAACCATCGTTCTCTGCGAGGTGTGCTAAACACCGAGTCCACGAGAACTCTGAGGAGTCCCTGTCGCTCATAGCGATGCTCTAGGAGCCAAGAAAGTAGATGGCTTTGATACCAAACTAAACTTTTTTTTTTTTGTAAAAAAAACTGAAACAACAAAAGCAGCACTTAACCGATGAAAGAAAGAGAGTGGTTTAAAGCAGAGAGAGAGTAGAATAACCAGTCAGGCAGCCAGGTGCAACAATATTTATAACGATTAATAATGTGGGTTAAGGTCCACCTATGCTTCCGGTTTAGACGGTTGGTTAAGGGTCTCAAGGTGATAAGCAAAACTGAGAGGTAAGTTGTGCTCGTGAGAAAGAAATATCATGGACTCATCTTCAGACCGACCTATGTGTAGGTCACCTTTTGGTATCTGGACTACGGACAAAACGCCTAAACGCCTTCCTTGGCTAACGGCAATAGTCCTCAAAGGTCCATACCAGGCTTAAGGTCCTCACTATGGCCATCATAACTTTCAACGAGAGCCATGCATGCTTAAAACACAGATAATCTGTAATGAAGAAACCAAACATCATTCCGAAAGATAGACAGGAGAATAACTCATATTATTAACAAAATAAACATATTACAACAAGGCTTAGCCCTTCTGGCTATTCCAGAGGGAGATTAGCCTGCCATACCTGCGGGCTGGTTGCTATCTTCCTAAGAGATTGGCTTCTCCGGGAAGCTAGTCGTGTTTTACAAATGAATGAGGACGGGTATTTATAGAGAGAGTTACACATAAAGAGACAAAAGAAAAACTGTTTACATGTGAATGATACTGTACATATAATTGTGACTACTGTAGCTACTGTAGCCATTATGGACTGAGAGGTGCACTGTATTGGCACGGGTTTAGAGACCAGCTCTTATCTGAAGAGAATCTTTACTGTGCAGACGTCTCTTCTTGTTTGCCAATGAGACGCTCCTTTTTCTTTTGACTATGCTTATGTCATCATAAAAGATTCTTCGGGCTGAAACTCGTCGGTCGGGCCGAGCTGCGATCCATCGACTGTGCTTTCTGGATCCGGGTTCTCTTCTGAGTCGGGTGCATAATCATCAGCAAGCCCAAGTAACAATTCCTCCGTAAGATCTGGGTTCATTTTGAAGACATTTTGTCGTACTGAGAGGTCACGTATTCCAAGCGTGACAAAGGTTTCCATGCTGCAGAGGATTTCTACTTTGATAGGGGTTTGATGCGGTTTCATCCGCTCCACTGTGCCATTTCCATATACCTCTGGTGTTTGAATAATTAGAGTTTCTGAGAGATAGATGGTGTAATATTTTGACTGAGGGTTGCGGAGGTTTCCGCTGATCATTCTGACAAGCTCTGTTCGATGTTGTTCTCGATGATACATGGTGATAGGAGCTTGTCTTTCTGAGGCAAAGGATGGAACCTCTGAAACCCAAGGGGGTATTTCTTCTAAAATCCTTATTAAAGAGAAGGATTTAGCAGGAGATCCGTAAGGGGATAGGATCATTGTATGCAGGATATATGGGTATTCTTGCATCAGGTTTTTGATTACCCATTTCTCTGTCTCTGGGAGGAGGAGTAAGTCTTCTTCTCTATGGATTTTGAGGAAGGCAATGAATCCGTATTTGTACAGGAGTGAAAATTCTGTGAGGTTGATGATCTCATATGAGGGTTTATCAACTATTAAGATAGGAATCTGATTGCTTCCGCCTCGGAGAAGAGTAATATTTTCTTTACTGTAGGAGTCGCCTATCAACCGAGTGAGAAAAGCCTCGAGTCTCGTTGTTTCTGAGGAGACATTGGTGGTGTCGCTGGTACCATAGAAAGATTCGATTGAGAGGAAGACCCTAAAATTGAGTCTTCGATAAATAGGCGTTTTAAAGGCGCCTGTAACTTCTGCGTAGGAGATTATCCCAGTAGATTCAGTCATGTTTTTCGCAAGACTTCTTGTTTCTTGCTGAGCCTGTGAAATGAGGTTTCTTTGAGACCGCATATGTCTGAGAGAGGCGATGATAGCCTGTTTGCCTTCAATTTTGTATTGCCTTTCAAAGGCATGCCAGATATTATCTGCAATCAAGAGTTCTTCTCTCGTAAACTCTTTTCTTAAGTGTCCCATTTGGAACTGTTCTCTGTGTGCAATATGTTTTAGGTAGACATTCCCTACCAGATTTTTCTGAGATAATCCTTCTTTTGAGATGCTGGGAGGATATAGAACTTGGTCTATATCTGTGATAATATGCCTATATTCTTTTAGCTGAGAGGAAGCTGAAGGCTTCTTAGAGGAGGATACAGTCATCCAAGGTTCTGTGGTAGGGTCAATTTCTGTGGAGTCCTCGCTTTTGAGGATTTTCTGAGAGGGAGCATAGTCATTTAGACTAGAGGCTTCACTATTATTGTCTTCAAGAGACAAGGTCCTGAGCGCCAGGTATTCCTGGAATTGTTGGAACAGAAACTGGTTGTCCATTTCTTGCTCTGAGGGAGGTCTTTTGGAGACCATACTGTGTGCCTGGAAGCTCTGTCTTCCTATGGGCGTTTCTGTGTATCCTCTTCCTCTGGAAGGAACTCTTACTCCTTTTCCTCTAAACATCATCTTATCTTGAAAGAAAAACATAACTCTGAGTTAGTAGAAGAGTTAGCAAATATTTGTTCACGAGATAAGATATCTGCTAATTCATTTCTTTGCCCTGAGATATGAATGATATCAAAATCAAATTCATTTAAAAAATGATGCCAATTAATCAGCCTTTTCTGAGTTAATTTTCGAAGTGGTGCATTTCTAAAATGTTGTACAAATTTAGAGTCTGTTTCGACAATAAATTTTTTTGGTCTGAGAAAAAGAGCATATTTATCAATGCCAAAGATTACAGCCAATAATTCTTTTTCATGAGCATGATAATTGCACTGAGCAGGATTAAACGTTCCTGATTTATAACAACAAATTTTTCTTCTTTTTTCTAAATCTTTGGGGTCTTTGGTCATATAGACAACTCCCCATTGTTTATCTGAGGCATCACTTCTTAGGATGAAAGTGTCTTCAGTATTGGGTAGACTGAGAGGAGGAATAGTTTTTACTATTTCCCGTAGTTCCCGAACTATTGCGATATCTCTTTCTGTCCATTTAAACGGATTTGTTTGTTCGGTTTTTGTTAATTTTGCTGAGAGACTGCTTCGATATTTTGCTAGATTTTTAATAAAATCGCTAGCGCAGTTGAGAATTCCTAAATAACTTTGCAGTTGTTTTCTACTGGTTATGATTTCTGGGAAGTCAAGAATTTTTTTGACAATATGATCTTGTAGAGATATTTCTCCTTGCTTAATATGAACTCCTAAGAATTTTATTTCTCTTTGGCAGAGTTCGTACTTCTTTGGGCTGATCACTATACCGTGTTTCTCAAATTCATGAAGGATAGCTCGAACATGTTGGAAATGTTCTTCTTCTGTGTGTGAGGCGACAAGAATGTCGTCGATATAGACTAAACAATAATCTCTGTGTTCTCTAAAAATATCGTCCATTCGTCTTTGAAAGACTTGAGGAGCAATGCTGAGACCGAAAGGCATGACTAGCCATTCGTATTTTCCTTGAGGGACGCTAAATGCTGTCCAGGGGATAGAATCTTTGTGCATTCTTATCTGCCAAAATCCTGATTTGCAATCAAATTTGCTAAACCAAGTTCTTTTTTCAATAAGTTGAATAAGATTGTTTTTATCTGGGATCTTGTATGTGTCTTGAACAAGATTGTTGTTTAGGGCTCGATAGTCTATGACCATCCTGGCCTTTCCTCGGAGTTGTTCAGCATGATTGTTAACTAAAAAGGCTGGACTATTATGAGGGCTCTGTGAGGGTCTGATTAACCGTTGCTCAAGGAGTTCCTTGATCTGAATATTAAGCTCCTTTGTTTCATTCGGATTAGCAGGATACGCTTTTCCATTTATTTTTCGTTCTGGGTCTATGAGTCGAAGCTCACATTCATATTTATCTTTTTGCCACTGGGCTGTAGGATTTGTTCCTAAAACTGGTTCTGTGAGTTTCCTAAGCTTAGCTTGAGTTTTTGACTCTTTCTTTTGCTTGGAGTTTTCAACTGAGTGTTGATATATTTCTGCGAGATAACATTCAATGTTATGACAGTCGCATTCTGAGTTAGGATTAGAGTTGCACATGGTGCAGGAATTTTTTGGTTTAGGGTTTAGGGTAGGAGAAGGAGGCGAGAGGTCGCCTGTATCACCACGCGGTGCTGACAAAGCTCTGAGTTGAGCCATTGTGTATAGCGGGAGAATAAGAGGAGGGACCTGAGAAAGGGAGAGGACGAGCTGAGGAGGAGGGCCAAACGAGAGTTGGCAGGAGTCAAAGGCTTCAAAGAAGCTAATGCCAAGAATGGCCTCGGAATGAAGGGCTGGAATGACCCAAAATTGAACTTTATAAAAGGTCTGAGAGTCCTGAATAAGGAGAGAACGGGTTTTATGCGTTAACTCAAATTCACTGCCACCAGCGCCAACACCACGAAGGGGTTGTTCAGCAAGGATTAGATGAGAAGCTGGGAGGACTTCTGGTCCAATAAGAGATGTGGTACTGCCTGTGTCAATAAGAGCTTCAATAATGCGACCACCAAGGTTAGCAATAGGAAGGCGCACATAAAGAAGCATTCCACTGTCAACAGTATTGCACCGAGCTGTTGGTTGCTGCATATAAAATGCATTTATGGAAGTATGCTGAGAGTCAACAATTTCTTCTATCTTAATAGGGGGTTGACTGGCTTGTGGTTTAACAATTTGCTGGGTAAAGGCAATAGAGAAGCGATTATCCTCAACTTCGCGCCAAAAGTCACTGAGCATATTTAAAGCGACATTCTTCGCATGAAGTCCGCGATTGTCAAAGATGACAACTATAAAACAAGTTTTGTGGTAATGTAATTTATGATCTTTGCTAACAAAGAAAATACATTCTTCGGTATCTCCTGAGATTGTGGTATACCCACAAGCTTCACATAAGAATATTTCTGAAGAAACGGCTGTTTCAAATGTCATTGGAATGTTGGAAGGTAGTGGATCTCTAAAGAGCCACTGTTTACAATTCCATTTGCTGCAAGACCAGATAGCATCTTGGTCTTCAAATTTTCTATATAGATTCTGAGATGAGGAGGAAGATTCTCCTCTTTCAAAGTCTGCTGTAAAAGCATTACAGTAGACATCCGGCGGGCACCTTTCAATGGTGTCGCTATCTGAACTGTGAAAGTCGTCGGCTTGTTCCTCAGAGTCGTCTGAGGTTATGGAATAGACAGAATCTGAATTGACAGTATACAATTCAGAAGGATAGAGAATGTCGAAATCATTCTCATCGGCTGAGGGAAGCATAGTTGTAACAAGATTAACTCTTGCTTGCTTCTTATCTTTGTCTGGGCAATCTGGAGCGAAGTGTCCAGGTTTTCCGCAAGTCCAACATTCTTTTGTTGTTTTACCTGTAATTTTTTGTGAGGGTTTTCTATAATTAGAAACCTTCTTCTGCGAAGAAGTATTTTTTATCCAATACTTTCTTTTTTTAAATTTTTTAAATCTTTTTTCTGGATTTTTGAAAGAAAGTGATTTTCGAAACTTATGTTTCTTTTTTCTGGGAAAAGAAAGGTTTTTTCTTTTAAGAAAAGATTTATACTTGTTTTCTGAGCATCCCCATTGAATAGAGGGATTAGTATCTCTTTCATCTTTGAACGATACTTCTGAGAAGGCTGATTCAATCAGCTTTTGTTCTTTTCTCATTTTCTTTCGTTGAGCAATATAATCCTGAGTATAGTTAATTCTTTCACCTAAAGAATTATCTTTAATATGGTTAACTCCATTAAATTTTCCTTTCCATGTTTGATATGATTGAAAGAGGGAGTCACCAATTACTGGGATTTTGCGAAAGTATTCGTCTTTAAGGCTATCGTCTTCACATTTATAAAAGATAGCTCTAAAGTTATTAGTGTATTCTTCTAAAAACTTTAGATTACAAATCTGTAACTGAGCGAGCTTGTATTTAGCTTGTTCTTGTTCTTCATTAAGATGAGTAATCTGAGATTGTCCTATAAACTCTTTTGAGATTAAGAACACATATCCATCGACATTGCGTCGAGTCTGATATACTGTTTGAAACTCTAGTAAGAGATTTCGATGCTCTTCTGTGGTTCCTTTCTTAAGGAATTTAATATAACTCTTAACATTTCCTTCTAAGGAAAGTTCTGCATAGCTATGACAGCTTTCTGTGTTCCAAGTAGGCTGGAGGCTGAAACAAATTTCCATCTGTTCTTTCCACTTTTTGAGAGCGCTTTTAACGTCTCTGATTCCATCTAAATTGAGTTTTATTCCTATAGGATTAATGGCTTGTTCGGCCATAAATGTTTTTCCTTCAAAGAATTTGGAGGCTATAGGTTTCTGAGAATTCTTCTTTTTGTTAGAAGAAAAGACTGGAGTTTTAAACTCGATATTTTCTTTCTGAGTTCTAGCTTCGGGTTCTTCATCATAAACTCGAGCTGTATATACCTGAACTGTGGGTGGAAGGTTGGATTCTTCACCTGGAAGCTTTTTGCCTTGCAAAAGCAGATCCAATTCCTGAAAGTTTTTTGCTTTATTGAAATAAAACATATTAATCTGAGTTCTAGGAGAAGGTCTTGTCCTAGCTGGTGTTTCAATCTGAGAAAAAGATTGTGATCTGGGTAATTGGATAAAAGGTTTTCTTCTAGAGGAGGTGCTAGCTTCTGAAAAGCTTTGCCTAGAAAAACTGGGAGAGGCAAAATTTATGCCTGAGTGGATTACCGCTTCGTCTGCAGGGGTATTCGAAATTACTGAAGTTGGTTTTCCAAATTTTAAAGATACTGAGTTTCCTTCTTGCTGTACAAAATCTAAAGTGTTGTACTTTTTCTTAAAAGGAACAGTTTCTGGAAAATTCCATATTCTGAAGTTATCATCGGATAACATATCTGCTGTAGGTATTCTCCGAAATGTGTAATCTTCCATGTCTCTAGTGGTACGAATAAGAATTTCTTCATTAATTCGTCCTTTAGGAATGTGAGGGAGAAGTCCATCCTGAGAGTTCATACAGAACATGCAATAACTTTGAAATTCTACTGAAAGAATTCCTTCGTTAACTATATAGTTTTCATAACCCTGTGTGTTAACGAGGAGTTTGATATATCTGGCTGAGGTAATAGGCATAACATAGCCTGGAATGACATTGAAATAGGCAACATTACTTCTTAAATCTAATTGACCAATGCCTATAATACTATCTCTAAAGACTGAGTTTCGTTCATCTACAAGAACGAGGCAAATCCGTATATTAGGATCTGGGAGGTGTAGTCCTTGAATTCTACACTGAAAAAGACCATGGGATAAATACTGAAATCCCTGTTTTCTTCTGAGATCTATCCATGTTGGATGGAAGACATCAAACTTTTGCATAGTTTGAGTGACTGTAACAAGATTACTCCACTTTGCAAGTTCGTAATCTTTTCCTTTAGGAGTTTCTCCATTCGTATACAAATCTTTGTATCTAACTGGGGGCAAAGTTTGCTTTGTTATAGCATTTTCTATAACTTTCCATTCTGAATCTCCAAATTTTGACCAATCCATTTGTGGTTTATTCTCAAAATATTTGGTTTTAACATTTTCACCAAATTTCTTTAATTGAAACATGTTTATCTGTGCTCTTCCTAATGGAGGATTAGGAGGTTGTAACTGAGGGGAAGCCTCAGTCGTTTTTGCTGAGTTCTGAACCTTGTCAGAAAGATTTTGTATCTGAGTTTTAAGAGAGCTTATTTGTTTCTCTCGAATTTTGGAGTTTAATTCATGCTTTTGTTCAAGCATAGAAATTTTTTCATATATTTCTTTAAGTATAGTCATTTGACTATTTAAATTATTCTGAGTTTCTCTTTTGTTTTGTTCGACAAAAGATTTTATGCTGTGAATGCTTGTTCCTAAAGAGGCGCAAGCGTCTTCAATTAATCTGCAGTTTTTCTCAAAATAATCAAGATTAGTTCTAACTGCGTCAGCTATAGAATGGAGGTTTTGATCGTTTTCTATGAACAATCTTAGATCTGAGAGTTGGACTGACAGCTGATTAAGAACAGCTTCTTGTTCTGATATTTGAACTTTAGTTTCTGCTAAAGTCTGTGTCAGGACTTCTTGTCTATGAATATTACTATGTAACTGTGAGGCTAAGGAATTTAATCCTTTGCTTAAACTTTGTTGATATTCTGTAAAAACTTGAAAAAATCTCTCAAGTCCTTTTCTAAGGTTTTCATGATTTTGTCCTTTAATTTTTTCTGATTCAATTAATTCTTCCCTTAATTGAAGGATTCCTGAGGAGAGAAAATTTTGGCTTTTGCCAATTAACTGAGTGAGTTTTAAGGTGTTTGTTTGTTCTAACTCATGTTTTTCAATAAAAAAGTTTTTTCCACTGTTAATAAAACTTTCTATTTTCTGAAGGAATTCAGGAAGTGAAGGAGTTTTTACTCCTTTTGATGGCACTGAGGTTTCATAAGGGATGATTTGCATAATCGACATATGAAAATTAATTAAAATCTGAACCTGTAGCTTTTCCAATGGCTACGATTTTTTCTGACATAGGTTTTATTAACCTAAGGATTTCTTGAATATCTGTAAAGATTTTTTCAGAGACTTCTTCTTGAAGTCTAGCATTTTCAAGATAATTTAAAATTTCTTGAGTATCTTCAAAAATCTGTGTTTGACATTTTTTTATGTCTTGACTAGATTCCAATAAGGCTGAAAGTACTTCTACCAAGTTAGAAGGTAGCTGTGTATTGATTTCACTGAGGATCTTATCTAGAAGATCTAACTGTAACTTGAGCTCATTTGCTCTTTCTGTTTGAGAATTGCTTAGTTTGCCTAAGCTCTCGAGGGTCCACAAAAGCAGATCATTTGTGTGATTGCCTAAGGCGACAAATTCACTAAGGCTGGGATTGAGGCTAGAGATGTGTCTAGCATGTGCATACTTACTGTGTAGTTCCCAACAGTCTGAAGTGGGACGAAGTTCTTCAGAAAGAAGAACATAGTCTTTGTTTCCGTATATCCAAGAGTATATACGGCTGATGATGCTTTTGGGTGTTTTATCCATGAATAACATAATTAATTACTGAGCGGCCATAGTTATTTTCTGTGGCATGTGTAACTAAACTAGAAAAGGCATTATTATACCTGTCTTCAAAATTGTATAACGCTGTGAGAGTAGTTATTTGTACTGTTTCGAGTACATAAGAATCCACTGAATAGATGATTGTTCCATCTGGCTGGATGATGAACAAATGTCTTGTTCGAAGGGCAGCTAACAAAGCATCTGTTAGCAGGCGTCTATTTCTGAGGATGATTTGAAAAATGTCAAACCTTTCTTTTTTCTCAAAAAGCATGTTTTCTAAAAGCATGCGATGTCTGTATCTTTTGGCCAATGTTAGCAAGACGGCAACATTGTCTCGCCAAAGGGTTGTTCTGGGTAGAGCTAAAGCTCGTTCGAGAGCAGCAATGCTGACAACTAAAAATCGCTCATAAAGAGCAAGGTTTTCCCATGTAAAGTCGTCGAAAGACGGAGGAGTTAGCGTTCCTGGTGGAGGGACGTCTATACTGGGCCTATGGTATGTAGGACTACCAAAAGGAGTTGGGTCTGAGTCTGAGGGTGAACCGGTATCGGGTTCAAGGGTTAACTCAGTCATGCTGAGTTCTAAGTCTGAGGTATCTGGTTGTGCTGAAGCTTCTGCTTGAGCTAGTTCAGCTAAGAAGATCCTATGCTCAGCATCTGCCTCTGCTGGATCTCGGTTGAAACCATACCGAGGATTGTCTGGGTGTCCAGAGATGGACGTAGCATCTGTGCTAGGTATAGAAGGTTCCCAATCTTCGAAAGAACCATCGTTCTCTGCGAGGTGTGCTAAACACCGAGTCCACGAGAACTCTGAGGAGTCCCTGTCGCTCATAGCGATGCTCTAGGAGCCAAGAAAGTAGATGGCTTTGATACCAAACTAAACTTTTTTTTTTTTTGTAAAAAAAACTGAAACAACAAAAGCAGCACTTAACCGATGAAAGAAAGAGAGTGGTTTAAAGCAGAGAGAGAGTAGAATAACCAGTCAGGCAGCCAGGTGCAACAATATTTATAACGATTAATAATGTGGGTTAAGGTCCACCTATGCTTCCGGTTTAGACGGTTGGTTAAGGGTCTCAAGGTGATAAGCAAAACTGAGAGGTAAGTTGTGCTCGTGAGAAAGAAATATCATGGACTCATCTTCAGACCGACCTATGTGTAGGTCACCTTTTGGTATCTGGACTACGGACAAAACGCCTAAACGCCTTCCTTGGCTAACGGCAATAGTCCTCAAAGGTCCATACCAGGCTTAAGGTCCTCACTATGGCCATCATAACTTTCAACGAGAGCCATGCATGCTTAAAACACAGATAATCTGTAATGAAGAAACCAAACATCATTCCGAAAGATAGACAGGAGAATAACTCATATTATTAACAAAATAAACATATTACAACAAGGCTTAGCCCTTCTGGCTATTCCAGAGGGAGATTAGCCTGCCATACCTGCGGGCTGGTTGCTATCTTCCTAAGAGATTGGCTTCTCCGGGAAGCTAGTCGTGTTTTACAAATGAATGAGGACGGGTATTTATAGAGAGAGTTACACATAAAGAGACAAAAGAAAAACTGTTTACATGTGAATGATACTGTACATATAATTGTGACTACTGTAGCTACTGTAGCCATTATGGACTGAGAGGTGCACTGTATTGGCACGGGTTTAGAGACCAGCTCTTATCTGAAGAGAATCTTTACTGTGCAGACGTCTCTTCTTGTTTGCCAATGAGACGCTCCTTTTTCTTTTGACTATGCTTATGTCATCATAAAAGATTCTTCGGGCTGAAACTCGTCGGTCGGGCCGAGCTGCGATCCATCGACTGTGCTTTCTGGATCCGGGTTCTCTTCTGAGTCGGGTGCATAATCATCAGCAAGCCCAAGTAACAATTCCTCCGTAAGATCTGGGTTCATTTTGAAGACATTTTGTCGTACTGAGAGGTCACGTATTCCAAGCGTGACAAAGGTTTCCATGCTGCAGAGGATTTCTACTTTGATAGGGGTTTGATGCGGTTTCATCCGCTCCACTGTGCCATTTCCATATACCTCTGGTGTTTGAATAATTAGAGTTTCTGAGAGATAGATGGTGTAATATTTTGACTGAGGGTTGCGGAGGTTTCCGCTGATCATTCTGACAAGCTCTGTTCGATGTTGTTCTCGATGATACATGGTGATAGGAGCTTGTCTTTCTGAGGCAAAGGATGGAACCTCTGAAACCCAAGGGGGTATTTCTTCTAAAATCCTTATTAAAGAGAAGGATTTAGCAGGAGATCCGTAAGGGGATAGGATCATTGTATGCAGGATATATGGGTATTCTTGCATCAGGTTTTTGATTACCCATTTCTCTGTCTCTGGGAGGAGGAGTAAGTCTTCTTCTCTATGGATTTTGAGGAAGGCAATGAATCCGTATTTGTACAGGAGTGAAAATTCTGTGAGGTTGATGATCTCATATGAGGGTTTATCAACTATTAAGATAGGAATCTGATTGCTTCCGCCTCGGAGAAGAGTAATATTTTCTTTACTGTAGGAGTCGCCTATCAACCGAGTGAGAAAAGCCTCGAGTCTCGTTGTTTCTGAGGAGACATTGGTGGTGTCGCTGGTACCATAGAAAGATTCGATTGAGAGGAAGACCCTAAAATTGAGTCTTCGATAAATAGGCGTTTTAAAGGCGCCTGTAACTTCTGCGTAGGAGATTATCCCAGTAGATTCAGTCATGTTTTTCGCAAGACTTCTTGTTTCTTGCTGAGCCTGTGAAATGAGGTTTCTTTGAGACCGCATATGTCTGAGAGAGGCGATGATAGCCTGTTTGCCTTCAATT
This sequence comes from Sextonia rubra, assembly GCA_037013555.1. Lineage (NCBI taxonomy): Eukaryota > Viridiplantae > Streptophyta > Magnoliopsida > Laurales > Lauraceae > Sextonia > Sextonia rubra. The sequence goes on from JASUAD010000002.1 coordinate 28,257,277, forward strand.
TTGTATTGCCTTTCAAAGGCATGCCAGATATTATCTGCAATCAAGAGTTCTTCTCTCGTAAACTCTTTTCTTAAGTGTCCCATTTGGAACTGTTCTCTGTGTGCAATATGTTTTAGGTAGACATTCCCTACCAGATTTTTCTGAGATAATCCTTCTTTTGAGATGCTGGGAGGATATAGAACTTGGTCTATATCTGTGATAATATGCCTATATTCTTTTAGCTGAGAGGAAGCTGAAGGCTTCTTAGAGGAGGATACAGTCATCCAAGGTTCTGTGGTAGGGTCAATTTCTGTGGAGTCCTCGCTTTTGAGGATTTTCTGAGAGGGAGCATAGTCATTTAGACTAGAGGCTTCACTATTATTGTCTTCAAGAGACAAGGTCCTGAGCGCCAGGTATTCCTGGAATTGTTGGAACAGAAACTGGTTGTCCATTTCTTGCTCTGAGGGAGGTCTTTTGGAGACCATACTGTGTGCCTGGAAGCTCTGTCTTCCTATGGGCGTTTCTGTGTATCCTCTTCCTCTGGAAGGAACTCTTACTCCTTTTCCTCTAAACATCATCTTATCTTGAAAGAAAAACATAACTCTGAGTTAGTAGAAGAGTTAGCAAATATTTGTTCACGAGATAAGATATCTGCTAATTCATTTCTTTGCCCTGAGATATGAATGATATCAAAATCAAATTCATTTAAAAAATGATGCCAATTAATCAGCCTTTTCTGAGTTAATTTTCGAAGTGGTGCATTTCTAAAATGTTGTACAAATTTAGAGTCTGTTTCGACAATAAATTTTTTTGGTCTGAGAAAAAGAGCATATTTATCAATGCCAAAGATTACAGCCAATAATTCTTTTTCATGAGCATGATAATTGCACTGAGCAGGATTAAACGTTCCTGATTTATAACAACAAATTTTTCTTCTTTTTTCTAAATCTTTGGGGTCTTTGGTCATATAGACAACTCCCCATTGTTTATCTGAGGCATCACTTCTTAGGATGAAAGTGTCTTCAGTATTGGGTAGACTGAGAGGAGGAATAGTTTTTACTATTTCCCGTAGTTCCCGAACTATTGCGATATCTCTTTCTGTCCATTTAAACGGATTTGTTTGTTCGGTTTTTGTTAATTTTGCTGAGAGACTGCTTCGATATTTTGCTAGATTTTTAATAAAATCGCTAGCGCAGTTGAGAATTCCTAAATAACTTTGCAGTTGTTTTCTACTGGTTATGATTTCTGGGAAGTCAAGAATTTTTTTGACAATATGATCTTGTAGAGATATTTCTCCTTGCTTAATATGAACTCCTAAGAATTTTATTTCTCTTTGGCAGAGTTCGTACTTCTTTGGGCTGATCACTATACCGTGTTTCTCAAATTCATGAAGGATAGCTCGAACATGTTGGAAATGTTCTTCTTCTGTGTGTGAGGCGACAAGAATGTCGTCGATATAGACTAAACAATAATCTCTGTGTTCTCTAAAAATATCGTCCATTCGTCTTTGAAAGACTTGAGGAGCAATGCTGAGACCGAAAGGCATGACTAGCCATTCGTATTTTCCTTGAGGGACGCTAAATGCTGTCCAGGGGATAGAATCTTTGTGCATTCTTATCTGCCAAAATCCTGATTTGCAATCAAATTTGCTAAACCAAGTTCTTTTTTCAATAAGTTGAATAAGATTGTTTTTATCTGGGATCTTGTATGTGTCTTGAACAAGATTGTTGTTTAGGGCTCGATAGTCTATGACCATCCTGGCCTTTCCTCGGAGTTGTTCAGCATGATTGTTAACTAAAAAGGCTGGACTATTATGAGGGCTCTGTGAGGGTCTGATTAACCGTTGCTCAAGGAGTTCCTTGATCTGAATATTAAGCTCCTTTGTTTCATTCGGATTAGCAGGATACGCTTTTCCATTTATTTTTCGTTCTGGGTCTATGAGTCGAAGCTCACATTCATATTTATCTTTTTGCCACTGGGCTGTAGGATTTGTTCCTAAAACTGGTTCTGTGAGTTTCCTAAGCTTAGCTTGAGTTTTTGACTCTTTCTTTTGCTTGGAGTTTTCAACTGAGTGTTGATATATTTCTGCGAGATAACATTCAATGTTATGACAGTCGCATTCTGAGTTAGGATTAGAGTTGCACATGGTGCAGGAATTTTTTGGTTTAGGGTTTAGGGTAGGAGAAGGAGGCGAGAGGTCGCCTGTATCACCACGCGGTGCTGACAAAGCTCTGAGTTGAGCCATTGTGTATAGCGGGAGAATAAGAGGAGGGACCTGAGAAAGGGAGAGGACGAGCTGAGGAGGAGGGCCAAACGAGAGTTGGCAGGAGTCAAAGGCTTCAAAGAAGCTAATGCCAAGAATGGCCTCGGAATGAAGGGCTGGAATGACCCAAAATTGAACTTTATAAAAGGTCTGAGAGTCCTGAATAAGGAGAGAACGGGTTTTATGCGTTAACTCAAATTCACTGCCACCAGCGCCAACACCACGAAGGGGTTGTTCAGCAAGGATTAGATGAGAAGCTGGGAGGACTTCTGGTCCAATAAGAGATGTGGTACTGCCTGTGTCAATAAGAGCTTCAATAATGCGACCACCAAGGTTAGCAATAGGAAGGCGCACATAAAGAAGCATTCCACTGTCAACAGTATTGCACCGAGCTGTTGGTTGCTGCATATAAAATGCATTTATGGAAGTATGCTGAGAGTCAACAATTTCTTCTATCTTAATAGGGGGTTGACTGGCTTGTGGTTTAACAATTTGCTGGGTAAAGGCAATAGAGAAGCGATTATCCTCAACTTCGCGCCAAAAGTCACTGAGCATATTTAAAGCGACATTCTTCGCATGAAGTCCGCGATTGTCAAAGATGACAACTATAAAACAAGTTTTGTGGTAATGTAATTTATGATCTTTGCTAACAAAGAAAATACATTCTTCGGTATCTCCTGAGATTGTGGTATACCCACAAGCTTCACATAAGAATATTTCTGAAGAAACGGCTGTTTCAAATGTCATTGGAATGTTGGAAGGTAGTGGATCTCTAAAGAGCCACTGTTTACAATTCCATTTGCTGCAAGACCAGATAGCATCTTGGTCTTCAAATTTTCTATATAGATTCTGAGATGAGGAGGAAGATTCTCCTCTTTCAAAGTCTGCTGTAAAAGCATTACAGTAGACATCCGGCGGGCACCTTTCAATGGTGTCGCTATCTGAACTGTGAAAGTCGTCGGCTTGTTCCTCAGAGTCGTCTGAGGTTATGGAATAGACAGAATCTGAATTGACAGTATACAATTCAGAAGGATAGAGAATGTCGAAATCATTCTCATCGGCTGAGGGAAGCATAGTTGTAACAAGATTAACTCTTGCTTGCTTCTTATCTTTGTCTGGGCAATCTGGAGCGAAGTGTCCAGGTTTTCCGCAAGTCCAACATTCTTTTGTTGTTTTACCTGTAATTTTTTGTGAGGGTTTTCTATAATTAGAAACCTTCTTCTGCGAAGAAGTATTTTTTATCCAATACTTTCTTTTTTTAAATTTTTTAAATCTTTTTTCTGGATTTTTGAAAGAAAGTGATTTTCGAAACTTATGTTTCTTTTTTCTGGGAAAAGAAAGGTTTTTTCTTTTAAGAAAAGATTTATACTTGTTTTCTGAGCATCCCCATTGAATAGAGGGATTAGTATCTCTTTCATCTTTGAACGATACTTCTGAGAAGGCTGATTCAATCAGCTTTTGTTCTTTTCTCATTTTCTTTCGTTGAGCAATATAATCCTGAGTATAGTTAATTCTTTCACCTAAAGAATTATCTTTAATATGGTTAACTCCATTAAATTTTCCTTTCCATGTTTGATATGATTGAAAGAGGGAGTCACCAATTACTGGGATTTTGCGAAAGTATTCGTCTTTAAGGCTATCGTCTTCACATTTATAAAAGATAGCTCTAAAGTTATTAGTGTATTCTTCTAAAAACTTTAGATTACAAATCTGTAACTGAGCGAGCTTGTATTTAGCTTGTTCTTGTTCTTCATTAAGATGAGTAATCTGAGATTGTCCTATAAACTCTTTTGAGATTAAGAACACATATCCATCGACATTGCGTCGAGTCTGATATACTGTTTGAAACTCTAGTAAGAGATTTCGATGCTCTTCTGTGGTTCCTTTCTTAAGGAATTTAATATAACTCTTAACATTTCCTTCTAAGGAAAGTTCTGCATAGCTATGACAGCTTTCTGTGTTCCAAGTAGGCTGGAGGCTGAAACAAATTTCCATCTGTTCTTTCCACTTTTTGAGAGCGCTTTTAACGTCTCTGATTCCATCTAAATTGAGTTTTATTCCTATAGGATTAATGGCTTGTTCGGCCATAAATGTTTTTCCTTCAAAGAATTTGGAGGCTATAGGTTTCTGAGAATTCTTCTTTTTGTTAGAAGAAAAGACTGGAGTTTTAAACTCGATATTTTCTTTCTGAGTTCTAGCTTCGGGTTCTTCATCATAAACTCGAGCTGTATATACCTGAACTGTGGGTGGAAGGTTGGATTCTTCACCTGGAAGCTTTTTGCCTTGCAAAAGCAGATCCAATTCCTGAAAGTTTTTTGCTTTATTGAAATAAAACATATTAATCTGAGTTCTAGGAGAAGGTCTTGTCCTAGCTGGTGTTTCAATCTGAGAAAAAGATTGTGATCTGGGTAATTGGATAAAAGGTTTTCTTCTAGAGGAGGTGCTAGCTTCTGAAAAGCTTTGCCTAGAAAAACTGGGAGAGGCAAAATTTATGCCTGAGTGGATTACCGCTTCGTCTGCAGGGGTATTCGAAATTACTGAAGTTGGTTTTCCAAATTTTAAAGATACTGAGTTTCCTTCTTGCTGTACAAAATCTAAAGTGTTGTACTTTTTCTTAAAAGGAACAGTTTCTGGAAAATTCCATATTCTGAAGTTATCATCGGATAACATATCTGCTGTAGGTATTCTCCGAAATGTGTAATCTTCCATGTCTCTAGTGGTACGAATAAGAATTTCTTCATTAATTCGTCCTTTAGGAATGTGAGGGAGAAGTCCATCCTGAGAGTTCATACAGAACATGCAATAACTTTAAAATTCTACTGAAAGAATTCCTTCGTTAACTATATAGTTTTCATAACCCTGTGTGTTAACGAGGAGTTTGATATATCTGGCTGAGGTAATAGGCATAACATAGCCTGGAATGACATTGAAATAGGCAACATTACTTCTTAAATCTAATTGACCAATGCCTATAATACTATCTCTAAAGACTGAGTTTCGTTCATCTACAAGAACGAGGCAAATCCGTATATTAGGATCTGGGAGGTGTAGTCCTTGAATTCTACACTGAAAAAGACCATGGGATAAATACTGAAATCCCTGTTTTCTTCTGAGATCTATCCATGTTGGATGGAAGACATCAAACTTTTGCATAGTTTGAGTGACTGTAACAAGATTACTCCACTTTGCAAGTTCGTAATCTTTTCCTTTAGGAGTTTCTCCATTCGTATACAAATCTTTGTATCTAACTGGGGGCAAAGTTTGCTTTGTTATAGCATTTTCTATAACTTTCCATTCTGAATCTCCAAATTTTGACCAATCCATTTGTGGTTTATTCTCAAAATATTTGGCTTTAACATTTTCACCAAATTTCTTTAATTGAAACATGTTTATCTGTGCTCTTCCTAATGGAGGATTAGGAGGTTGTAACTGAGGGGAAGCCTCAGTCGTTTTTGCTGAGTTCTGAACCTTGTCAGAAAGATTTTGTATCTGAGTTTTAAGAGAGCTTATTTGTTTCTCTCGAATTTTGGAGTTTAATTCATGCTTTTGTTCAAGCATAGAAATTTTTTCATATATTTCTTTAAGTATAGTCATTTGACTATTTAAATTATTCTGAGTTTCTCTTTTGTTTTGTTCGACAAAAGATTTTATGCTGTGAATGCTTGTTCCTAAAGAGGCGCAAGCGTCTTCAATTAATCTGCAGTTTTTCTCAAAATAATCAAGATTAGTTCTAACTGCGTCAGCTATAGAATGGAGGTTTTGATCGTTTTCTATGAACAATCTTAGATCTGAGAGTTGGACTGACAGCTGATTAAGAACAGCTTCTTGTTCTGATATTTGAACTTTAGTTTCTGCTAAAGTCTGTGTCAGGACTTCTTGTCTATGAATATTACTATGTAACTGTGAGGCTAAGGAATTTAATCCTTTGCTTAAACTTTGTTGATATTCTGTAAAAACTTGAAAAAATCTCTCAAGTCCTTTTCTAAGGTTTTCATGATTTTGTCCTTTAATTTTTTCTGATTCAATTAATTCTTCCCTTAATTGAAGGATTCCTGAGGAGAGAAAATTTTGGCTTTTGCCAATTAACTGAGTGAGTTTTAAGGTGTTTGTTTGTTCTAACTCATGTTTTTCAATAAAAAAGTTTTTTCCACTGTTAATAAAACTTTCTATTTTCTGAAGGAATTCAGGAAGTGAAGGAGTTTTTACTCCTTTTGATGGCACTGAGGTTTCATAAGGGATGATTTGCATAATCGACATATGAAAATTAATTAAAATCTGAACCTGTAGCTTTTCCAATGGCTACGATTTTTTCTGACATAGGTTTTATTAACCTAAGGATTTCTTGAATATCTGTAAAGATTTTTTCAGAGACTTCTTCTTGAAGTCTAGCATTTTCAAGATAATTTAAAATTTCTTGAGTATCTTCAAAAATCTGTGTTTGACATTTTTTTATGTCTTGACTAGATTCCAATAAGGCTGAAAGTACTTCTACCAAGTTAGAAGGTAGCTGTGTATTGATTTCACTGAGGATCTTATCTAGAAGATCTAACTGTAACTTGAGCTCATTTGCTCTTTCTGTTTGAGAATTGCTTAGTTTGCCTAAGCTCTCGAGGGTCCACAAAAGCAGATCATTTGTGTGATTGCCTAAGGCGACAAATTCACTAAGGCTGGGATTGAGGCTAGAGATGTGTCTAGCATGTGCATACTTACTGTGTAGTTCCCAACAGTCTGAAGTGGGACGAAGTTCTTCAGAAAGAAGAACATAGTCTTTGTTTCCGTATATCCAAGAGTATATACGGCTGATGATGCTTTTGGGTGTTTTATCCATGAATAACATAATTAATTACTGAGCGGCCATAGTTATTTTCTGTGGCATGTGTAACTAAACTAGAAAAGGCATTATTATACCTGTCTTCAAAATTGTATAACGCTGTGAGAGTAGTTATTTGTACTGTTTCGAGTACATAAGAATCCACTGAATAGATGATTGTTCCATCTGGCTGGATGATGAACAAATGTCTTGTTCGAAGGGCAGCTAACAAAGCATCTGTTAGCAGGCGTCTATTTCTGAGGATGATTTGAAAAATGTCAAACCTTTCTTTTTTCTCAAAAAGCATGTTTTCTAAAAGCATGCGATGTCTGTATCTTTTGGCCAATGTTAGCAAGACGGCAACATTGTCTCGCCAAAGGGTTGTTCTGGGTAGAGCTAAAGCTCGTTCGAGAGCAGCAATGCTGACAACTAAAAATCGCTCATAAAGAGCAAGGTTTTCCCATGTAAAGTCGTCGAAAGACGGAGGAGTTAGCGTTCCTGGTGGAGGGACGTCTATACTGGGCCTATGGTATGTAGGACTACCAAAAGGAGTTGGGTCTGAGTCTGAGGGTGAACCGGTATCGGGTTCAAGGGTTAACTCAGTCATGCTGAGTTCTAAGTCTGAGGTATCTGGTTGTGCTGAAGCTTCTGCTTGAGCTAGTTCAGCTAAGAAGATCCTATGCTCAGCATCTGCCTCTGCTGGATCTCGGTTGAAACCATACCGAGGATTGTCTGGGTGTCCAGAGATGGACGTAGCATCTGTGCTAGGTATAGAAGGTTCCCAATCTTCGAAAGAACCATCGTTCTCTGCGAGGTGTGCTAAACACCGAGTCCACGAGAACTCTGAGGAGTCCCTGTCGCTCATAGCGATGCTCTAGGAGCCAAGAAAGTAGATGGCTCTGATACCAAACTAAACTTAACCGATGAAAGAAAGAGAGTGGTTTAAAGCAGAGAGAGAGTAGAATAACCAGTCAGGCAGCCAGGTGCAACAATATTTATAACGATTAATAATGTGGGTTAAGGTCCACCTATGCTTCCGGTTTAGACGGTTGGTTAAGGGTCTCAAGGTGATAAGCAAAACTGAGAGGTAAGTTGTGCTCGTGAGAAAGAAATATCATGGACTCATCTTCAGACCGACCTATGTGTAGGTCACCTTTTGGTATCTGGACTACGGACAAAACGCCTAAACGCCTTCCTTGGCTAACGGCAATAGTCCTCAAAGGTCCATACCAGGCTTAAGGTCCTCACTATGGCCATCATAACTTTCAACGAGAGCCATGCATGCTTAAAACACAGATAATCTGTAATGAAGAAACCAAACATCATTCCGAAAGATAGACAGGAGAATAACTCATATTATTAACAAAATAAACATATTACAACAAGGCTTAGCCCTTCTGGCTATTCCAGAGGGAGATTAGCCTGCCATACCTGCGGGCTGGTTGCTATCTTCCTAAGAGATTGGCTTCTCCGGGAAGCTAGTCGTGTTTTACAAATGAATGAGGACGGGTATTTATAGAGAGAGTTACACATAAAGAGACAAAAGAAAAACTGTTTACATGTGAATGATACTGTACATATAATTGTGACTACTGTAGCTACTGTAGCCATTATGGACTGAGAGGTGCACTGTATTGGCACGGGTTTAGAGACCAGCTCTTATCTGAAGAGAATCTTTACTGTGCAGACGTCTCTTCTTGTTTGCCAATGAGACGCTCCTTTTTCTTTTGACTATGCTTATGTCATCATAAAAGATTCTTCGGGCTGAAACTCGTCGGTCGGGCCGAGCTGCGATCCATCGACTGTGCTTTCTGGATCCGGGTTCTCTTCTGAGTCGGGTGCATAATCATCAGCAAGCCCAAGTAACAATTCCTCCGTAAGATCTGGGTTCATTTTGAAGACATTTTGTCGTACTGAGAGGTCACGTATTCCAAGCGTGACAAAGGTTTCCATGCTGCAGAGGATTTCTACTTTGATAGGGGTTTGATGCGGTTTCATCCGCTCCACTGTGCCATTTCCATATACCTCTGGTGTTTGAATAATTAGAGTTTCTGAGAGATAGATGGTGTAATATTTTGACTGAGGGTTGCGGAGGTTTCCGCTGATCATTCTGACAAGCTCTGTTCGATGTTGTTCTCGATGATACATGGTGATAGGAGCTTGTCTTTCTGAGGCAAAGGATGGAACCTCTGAAACCCAAGGGGGTATTTCTTCTAAAATCCTTATTAAAGAGAAGGATTTAGCAGGAGATCCGTAAGGGGATAGGATCATTGTATGCAGGATATATGGGTATTCTTGCATCAGGTTTTTGATTACCCATTTCTCTGTCTCTGGGAGGAGGAGTAAGTCTTCTTCTCTATGGATTTTGAGGAAGGCAATGAATCCGTATTTGTACAGGAGTGAAAATTCTGTGAGGTTGATGATCTCATATGAGGGTTTATCAACTATTAAGATAGGAATCTGATTGCTTCCGCCTCGGAGAAGAGTAATATTTTCTTTACTGTAGGAGTCGCCTATCAACCGAGTGAGAAAAGCCTCGAGTCTCGTTGTTTCTGAGGAGACATTGGTGGTGTCGCTGGTACCATAGAAAGATTCGATTGAGAGGAAGACCCTAAAATTGAGTCTTCGATAAATAGGCGTTTTAAAGGCGCCTGTAACTTCTGCGTAGGAGATTATCCCAGTAGATTCAGTCATGTTTTTCGCAAGACTTCTTGTTTCTTGCTGAGCCTGTGAAATGAGGTTTCTTTGAGACCGCATATGTCTGAGAGAGGCGATGATAGCCTGTTTGCCTTCAATTTTGTATTGCCTTTCAAAGGCATGCCAGATATTATCTGCAATCAAGAGTTCTTCTCTCGTAAACTCTTTTCTTAAGTGTCCCATTTGGAACTGTTCTCTGTGTGCAATATGTTTTAGGTAGACATTCCCTACCAGATTTTTCTGAGATAATCCTTCTTTTGAGATGCTGGGAGGATATAGAACTTGGTCTATATCTGTGATAATATGCCTATATTCTTTTAGCTGAGAGGAAGCTGAAGGCTTCTTAGAGGAGGATACAGTCATCCAAGGTTCTGTGGTAGGGTCAATTTCTGTGGAGTCCTCGCTTTTGAGGATTTTCTGAGAGGGAGCATAGTCATTTAGACTAGAGGCTTCACTATTATTGTCTTCAAGAGACAAGGTCCTGAGCGCCAGGTATTCCTGGAATTGTTGGAACAGAAACTGGTTGTCCATTTCTTGCTCTGAGGGAGGTCTTTTGGAGACCATACTGTGTGCCTGGAAGCTCTGTCTTCCTATGGGCGTTTCTGTGTATCCTCTTCCTCTGGAAGGAACTCTTACTCCTTTTCCTCTAAACATCATCTTATCTTGAAAGAAAAACATAACTCTGAGTTAGTAGAAGAGTTAGCAAATATTTGTTCACGAGATAAGATATCTGCTAATTCATTTCTTTGCCCTGAGATATGAATGATATCAAAATCAAATTCATTTAAAAAATGATGCCAATTAATCAGCCTTTTCTGAGTTAATTTTCGAAGTGGTGCATTTCTAAAATGTTGTACAAATTTAGAGTCTGTTTCGACAATAAATTTTTTTGGTCTGAGAAAAAGAGCATATTTATCAATGCCAAAGATTACAGCCAATAATTCTTTTTCATGAGCATGATAATTGCACTGAGCAGGATTAAACGTTCCTGATTTATAACAACAAATTTTTCTTCTTTTTTCTAAATCTTTGGGGTCTTTGGTCATATAGACAACTCCCCATTGTTTATCTGAGGCATCACTTCTTAGGATGAAAGTGTCTTCAGTATTGGGTAGACTGAGAGGAGGAATAGTTTTTACTATTTCCCGTAGTTCCCGAACTATTGCGATATCTCTTTCTGTCCATTTAAACGGATTTGTTTGTTCGGTTTTTGTTAATTTTGCTGAGAGACTGCTTCGATATTTTGCTAGATTTTTAATAAAATCGCTAGCGCAGTTGAGAATTCCTAAATAACTTTGCAGTTGTTTTCTACTGGTTATGATTTCTGGGAAGTCAAGAATTTTTTTGACAATATGATCTTGTAGAGATATTTCTCCTTGCTTAATATGAACTCCTAAGAATTTTATTTCTCTTTGGCAGAGTTCGTACTTCTTTGGGCTGATCACTATACCGTGTTTCTCAAATTCATGAAGGATAGCTCGAACATGTTGGAAATGTTCTTCTTCTGTGTGTGAGGCGACAAGAATGTCGTCGATATAGACTAAACAATAATCTCTGTGTTCTCTAAAAATATCGTCCATTCGTCTTTGAAAGACTTGAGGAGCAATGCTGAGACCGAAAGGCATGACTAGCCATTCGTATTTTCCTTGAGGGACGCTAAATGCTGTCCAGGGGATAGAATCTTTGTGCATTCTTATCTGCCAAAATCCTGATTTGCAATCAAATTTGCTAAACCAAGTTCTTTTTTCAATAAGTTGAATAAGATTGTTTTTATCTGGGATCTTGTATGTGTCTTGAACAAGATTGTTGTTTAGGGCTCGATAGTCTATGACCATCCTGGCCTTTCCTCGGAGTTGTTCAGCATGATTGTTAACTAAAAAGGCTGGACTATTATGAGGGCTCTGTGAGGGTCTGATTAACCGTTGCTTAAGGAGTTCCTTGATCTGAATATTAAGCTCCTTTGTTTCATTCGGATTAGCAGGATACGCTTTTCCATTTATTTTTCGTTCTGGGTCTATGAGTCGAAGCTCACATTCATATTTATCTTTTTGCCACTGGGCTGTAGGATTTGTTCCTAAAACTGGTTCTGTGAGTTTCCTAAGCTTAGCTTGAGTTTTTGACTCTTTCTTTTGCTTGGAGTTTTCAACTGAGTGTTGATATATTTCTGCGAGATAACATTCAATGTTATGACAGTCGCATTCTGAGTTAGGATTAGAGTTGCACATGGTGCAGGAATTTTTTGGTTTAGGGTTTAGGGTAGGAGAAGGAGGCGAGAGGTCGCCTGTATCACCACGCGGTGCTGACAAAGCTCTGAGTTGAGCCATTGTGTATAGCGGGAGAATAAGAGGAGGGACCTGAGAAAGGGAGAGGACGAGCTGAGGAGGAGGGCCAAACGAGAGTTGGCAGGAGTCAAAGGCTTCAAAGAAGCTAATGCCAAGAATGGCCTCGGAATGAAGGGCTGGAATGACCCAAAATTGAACTTTATAAAAGGTCTGAGAGTCCTGAATAAGGAGAGAACGGGTTTTATGCGTTAACTCAAATTCACTGCCACCAGCGCCAACACCACGAAGGGGTTGTTCAGCAAGGATTAGATGAGAAGCTGGGAGGACTTCTGGTCCAATAAGAGATGTGGTACTGCCTGTGTCAATAAGAGCTTCAATAATGCGACCACCAAGGTTAGCAATAGGAAGGCGCACATAAAGAAGCATTCCACTGTCAACAGTATTGCACCGAGCTGTTGGTTGCTGCATATAAAATGCATTTATGGAAGTATGCTGAGAGTCGCATTTATGGAAGTATGCTGAGAGTCAACAATTTCTTCTATCTTAATAGGGGGTTGACTGGCTTGTGGTTTAACAATTTGCTGGGTAAAGGCAATAGAGAAGCGATTATCCTCAACTTCGCGCCAAAAGTCACTGAGCATATTTAAAGCGACATTCTTCGCATGAAGTCCGCGATTGTCAAAGATGACAACTATAAAACAAGTTTTGTGGTAATGTAATTTATGATCTTTGCTAACAAAGAAAATACATTCTTCGGTATCTCCTGAGATTGTGGTATACCCACAAGCTTCACATAAGAATATTTCTGAAGAAACGGCTGTTTCAAATGTCATTGGAATGTTGGAAGGTAGTGGATCTCTAAAGAGCCACTGTTTACAATTCCATTTGCTGCAAGACCAGATAGCATCTTGGTCTTCAAATTTTCTATATAGATTCTGAGATGAGGAGGAAGATTCTCCTCTTTCAAAGTCTGCTGTAAAAGCATTACAGTAGACATCCGGCGGGCACCTTTCAATGGTGTCGCTATCTGAACTGTGAAAGTCGTCGGCTTGTTCCTCAGAGTCGTCTGAGGTTATGGAATAGACAGAATCTGAATTGACAGTATACAATTCAGAAGGATAGAGAATGTCGAAATCATTCTCATCGGCTGAGGGAAGCATAGTTGTAACAAGATTAACTCTTGCTTGCTTCTTATCTTTGTCTGGGCAATCTGGAGCGAAGTGTCCAGGTTTTCCGCAAGTCCAACATTCTTTTGTTGTTTTACCTGTAATTTTTTGTGAGGGTTTTCTATAATTAGAAACCTTCTTCTGCGAAGAAGTATTTTTTATCCAATACTTTCTTTTTTTAAATTTTTTAAATCTTTTTTCTGGATTTTTGAAAGAAAGTGATTTTCGAAACTTATGTTTCTTTTTTCTGGGAAAAGAAAGGTTTTTTCTTTTAAGAAAAGATTTATACTTGTTTTCTGAGCATCCCCATTGAATAGAGGGATTAGTATCTCTTTCATCTTTGAACGATACTTCTGAGAAGGCTGATTCAATCAGCTTTTGTTCTTTTCTCATTTTCTTTCGTTGAGCAATATAATCCTGAGTATAGTTAATTCTTTCACCTAAAGAATTATCTTTAATATGGTTAACTCCATTAAATTTTCCTTTCCATGTTTGATATGATTGAAAGAGGGAGTCACCAATTACTGGGATTTTGCGAAAGTATTCGTCTTTAAGGCTATCGTCTTCACATTTATAAAAGATAGCTCTAAAGTTATTAGTGTATTCTTCTAAAAACTTTAGATTACAAATCTGTAACTGAGCGAGCTTGTATTTAGCTTGTTCTTGTTCTTCATTAAGATGAGTAATCTGAGATTGTCCTATAAACTCTTTTGAGATTAAGAACACATATCCATCGACATTGCGTCGAGTCTGATATACTGTTTGAAACTCTAGTAAGAGATTTCGATGCTCTTCTGTGGTTCCTTTCTTAAGGAATTTAATATAACTCTTAACATTTCCTTCTAAGGAAAGTTCTGCATAGCTATGACAGCTTTCTGTGTTCCAAGTAGGCTGGAGGCTGAAACAAATTTCCATCTGTTCTTTCCACTTTTTGAGAGCGCTTTTAACGTCTCTGATTCCATCTAAATTGAGTTTTATTCCTATAGGATTAATGGCTTGTTCGGCCATAAATGTTTTTCCTTCAAAGAATTTGGAGGCTATAGGTTTCTGAGAATTCTTCTTTTTGTTAGAAGAAAAGACTGGAGTTTTAAACTCGATATTTTCTTTCTGAGTTCTAGCTTCGGGTTCTTCATCATAAACTCGAGCTGTATATACCTGAACTGTGGGTGGAAGGTTGGATTCTTCACCTGGAAGCTTTTTGCCTTGCAAAAGCAGATCCAATTCCTGAAAGTTTTTTGCTTTATTGAAATAAAACATATTAATCTGAGTTCTAGGAGAAGGTCTTGTCCTAGCTGGTGTTTCAATCTGAGAAAAAGATTGTGATCTGGGTAATTGGATAAAAGGTTTTCTTCTAGAGGAGGTGCTAGCTTCTGAAAAGCTTTGCCTAGAAAAACTGGGAGAGGCAAAATTTATGCCTGAGTGGATTACCGCTTCGTCTGCAGGGGTATTCGAAATTACTGAAGTTGGTTTTCCAAATTTTAAAGATACTGAGTTTCCTTCTTGCTGTACAAAATCTAAAGTGTTGTACTTTTTCTTAAAAGGAACAGTTTCTGGAAAATTCCATATTCTGAAGTTATCATCGGATAACATATCTGCTGTAGGTATTCTCCGAAATGTGTAATCTTCCATGTCTCTAGTGGTACGAATAAGAATTTCTTCATTAATTCGTCCTTTAGGAATGTGAGGGAGAAGTCCATCCTGAGAGTTCATACAGAACATGCAATAACTTTGAAATTCTACTGAAAGAATTCCTTCGTTAACTATATAGTTTTCATAACCCTGTGTGTTAACGAGGAGTTTGATATATCTGGCTGAGGTAATAGGCATAACATAGCCTGGAATGACATTGAAATAGGCAACATTACTTCTTAAATCTAATTGACCAATGCCTATAATACTATCTCTAAAGACTGAGTTTCGTTCATCTACAAGAACGAGGCAAATCCGTATATTAGGATCTGGGAGGTGTAGTCCTTGAATTCTACACTGAAAAAGACCATGGGATAAATACTGAAATCCCTGTTTTCTTCTGAGATCTATCCATGTTGGATGGAAGACATCAAACTTTTGCATAGTTTGAGTGACTGTAACAAGATTACTCCACTTTGCAAGTTCGTAATCTTTTCCTTTAGGAGTTTCTCCATTCGTATACAAATCTTTGTATCTAACTGGGGGCAAAGTTTGCTTTGTTATAGCATTTTCTATAACTTTCCATTCTGAATCTCCAAATTTTGACCAATCCATTTGTGGTTTATTCTCAAAATATTTGGCTTTAACATTTTCACCAAATTTCTTTAATTGAAACATGTTTATCTGTGCTCTTCCTAATGGAGGATTAGGAGGTTGTAACTGAGGGGAAGCCTCAGTCGTTTTTGCTGAGTTCTGAACCTTGTCAGAAAGATTTTGTATCTGAGTTTTAAGAGAGCTTATTTGTTTCTCTCGAATTTTGGAGTTTAATTCATGCTTTTGTTCAAGCATAGAAATTTTTTCATATATTTCTTTAAGTATAGTCATTTGACTATTTAAATTATTCTGAGTTTCTCTTTTGTTTTGTTCGACAAAAGATTTTATGCTGTGAATGCTTGTTCCTAAAGAGGCGCAAGCGTCTTCAATTAATCTGCAGTTTTTCTCAAAATAATCAAGATTAGTTCTAACTGCGTCAGCTATAGAATGGAGGTTTTGATCGTTTTCTATGAACAATCTTAGATCTGAGAGTTGGACTGACAGCTGATTAAGAACAGCTTCTTGTTCTGATATTTGAACTTTAGTTTCTGCTAAAGTCTGTGTCAGGACTTCTTGTCTATGAATATTACTATGTAACTGTGAGGCTAAGGAATTTAATCCTTTGCTTAAACTTTGTTGATATTCTGTAAAAACTTGAAAAAATCTCTCAAGTCCTTTTCTAAGGTTTTCATGATTTTGTCCTTTAATTTTTTCTGATTCAATTAATTCTTCCCTTAATTGAAGGATTCCTGAGGAGAGAAAATTTTGGCTTTTGCCAATTAACTGAGTGAGTTTTAAGGTGTTTGTTTGTTCTAACTCATGTTTTTCAATAAAAAAGTTTTTTCCACTGTTAATAAAACTTTCTATTTTCTGAAGGAATTCAGGAAGTGAAGGAGTTTTTACTCCTTTTGATGGCACTGAGGTTTCATAAGGGATGATTTGCATAATCGACATATGAAAATTAATTAAAATCTGAACCTGTAGCTTTTCCAATGGCTACGATTTTTTCTGACATAGGTTTTATTAACCTAAGGATTTCTTGAATATCTGTAAAGATTTTTTCAGAGACTTCTTCTTGAAGTCTAGCATTTTCAAGATAATTTAAAATTTCTTGAGTATCTTCAAAAATCTGTGTTTGACATTTTTTTATGTCTTGACTAGATTCCAATAAGGCTGAAAGTACTTCTACCAAGTTAGAAGGTAGCTGTGTATTGATTTCACTGAGGATCTTATCTAGAAGATCTAACTGTAACTTGAGCTCATTTGCTCTTTCTGTTTGAGAATTGCTTAGTTTGCCTAAGCTCTCGAGGGTCCACAAAAGCAGATCATTTGTGTGATTGCCTAAGGCGACAAATTCACTAAGGCTGGGATTGAGGCTAGAGATGTGTCTAGCATGTGCATACTTACTGTGTAGTTCCCAACAGTCTGAAGTGGGACGAAGTTCTTCAGAAAGAAGAACATAGTCTTTGTTTCCGTATATCCAAGAGTATATACGGCTGATGATGCTTTTGGGTGTTTTATCCATGAATAACATAATTAATTACTGAGCGGCCATAGTTATTTTCTGTGGCATGTGTAACTAAACTAGAAAAGGCATTATTATACCTGTCTTCAAAATTGTATAACGCTGTGAGAGTAGTTATTTGTACTGTTTCGAGTACATAAGAATCCACTGAATAGATGATTGTTCCATCTGGCTGGATGATGAACAAATGTCTTGTTCGAAGGGCAGCTAACAAAGCATCTGTTAGCAGGCGTCTATTTCTGAGGATGATTTGAAAAATGTCAAACCTTTCTTTTTTCTCAAAAAGCATGTTTTCTAAAAGCATGCGATGTCTGTATCTTTTGGCCAATGTTAGCAAGACGGCAACATTGTCTCGCCAAAGGGTTGTTCTGGGTAGAGCTAAAGCTCGTTCGAGAGCAGCAATGCTGACAACTAAAAATCGCTCATAAAGAGCAAGGTTTTCCCATGTAAAGTCGTCGAAAGACGGAGGAGTTAGCGTTCCTGGTGGAGGGACGTCTATACTGGGCCTATGGTATGTAGGACTACCAAAAGGAGTTGGGTCTGAGTCTGAGGGTGAACCGGTATCGGGTTCAAGGGTTAACTCAGTCATGCTGAGTTCTAAGTCTGAGGTATCTGGTTGTGCTGAAGCTTCTGCTTGAGCTAGTTCAGCTAAGAAGATCCTATGCTCAGCATCTGCCTCTGCTGGATCTCGGTTGAAACCATACCGAGGATTGTCTGGGTGTCCAGAGATGGACGTAGCATCTGTGCTAGGTATAGAAGGTTCCCAATCTTCGAAAGAACCATCGTTCTCTGCGAGGTGTGCTAAACACCGAGTCCACGAGAACTCTGAGGAGTCCCTGTCGCTCATAGCGATGCTCTAGGAGCCAAGAAAGTAGATGGCTCTGATACCAACCATAGGTCCACCTATGGTTTAGGGTTTAGGGTTTAGGGTTTAGGGTTTAGGGTTTAGGGTTTAGGGTTTAGGGTTTAGGGTTTAGGGTTTAGGGTTTAGGGTTTAGGGTTTAGGGTTTAGGGTTTAGGGTTTAGGGTTTAGGGTTTAGGGTTTAGGGTTTAGGGTTTAGGGTTTAGGGTTTAGGGTTTAGGGTTTAGGGTTTAGGGTTTAGGGTTTAGGGTTTAGGGTTTAGGGTTTAGGGTTTAGGGTTTAGGGTTTAGGGTTTAGGGTTTAGGGTTTAGGGTTTAGGGTTTAGGGTTTAGGGTTTAGGGTTTAGGGTTTAGGGTTTAGGGTTTAGGGTTTAGGGTTTAGGGTTTAGGGTTTAGGGTTTAGGGTTTAGGGTTTAGGGTTTAGGGTTTAGGGTTTAGGGTTTAGGGTTTAGGGTTTAGGGTTTAGGGTTTAGGGTTTAGGGTTTAGGGTTTAGGGTTTAGGGTTTAGGGTTTAGGGTTTAGGGTTGAGGGTTTAGGGTTTAGGGTTTAGGGTTTAGGGTTTAGGGTTTAGGGTTTAGGGTTTAGGGTTTAGGGTTTAGGGTTTAGGGTTTAGGGTTTAGGGTTTAGGGTTTAGGGTTTAGGGTTTAGGGTTTAGGGTTTAGGGTTTAGGGTTTAGGGTTTAGGGTTTAGGGTTTAGGGTTTAGGGTTTAGGGTTTAGGGTTTAGGGTTTAGGGTTGAGGGTTGAGGGTTGAGGGTTGAGGGTTTAGGGTTTAGGGTTTAGGGTTTAGGGTTTAGGGTTTAGGGTTTAGGGTTTAGGGTTTAGGGTTTAGGGTTTAGGGTTTAGGGTTTAGGGTTTAGGGTTTAGGGTTTAGGGTTTAGGGTTTAGGGTTTAGGGTTTAGGGTTTAGGGTTTAGGGTTTAGGGTTTAGGGTTTAGGGTTTAGGGTTTAGGGTTTAGGGTTTAGGGTTTAGGGTTTAGGGTTTAGGGTTTA